>MU223358.1:589453-603437 GCA_018584345.1 Thuja plicata | reverse complement strand
CTCATCATTGTGGCCCTCGTGAGCTGATGCTGGGTTTTGAGGGTCCCAGTTGGCAGACTTGCTATTTATAGTAAGTCTGGACTTACTATTTTTAGTAAGTCAATCTGGTCAGTTTCCAGTTCTGGCAAGGTAGTATCGGCTATGGTCAGTTTTCCACACAATGTTTAGTCTGTTCATGTTCCTTGGTTGGGGACTTACTATTTATAGTAATTCTATTTTTGGCAGCTGCTATTTGTGGCAGTGCAGTGGATGGCTCCGTCAGTCGGGCAGGATCAGTAGTGGATGCAGGTTTATCACTGGAAATGCATATTGGTTAATTAATTAATGTTAATTAATAACGATATGTTATTAATTAATAATAAAGTCATATTATTATAATAATACTTTATTATTATAATAATGTGGAAGTTGCTATTCCGGAGACTGATTAACTGATATATCCTTTTGGGAAACTATGGCTACCGGGAAACTATGGCTACCGGGGAGTTATAAATACAGAATCATTCTTAGTGCTGATCATCGAATATATTTTTATAAAACCTTGTTTGGAGAATTGTCTCATTTTGTCTGAGCCCTTGCTGATTTAAAAGGGTCAAATTAGTTACAGAAGATTGATTCTTCTTGGAACTAATCTCTGATTGATCGTTGCTGTATGATCAATCAATTCTTCATTGTGCTGTTGTATACGGTTGAAGAAACTTTGATTCCTGATTGTATTTGAATTGAGACCTGCCTAAGAGGTCAATTTTTGCATCGAATTGTGAGGAATAAGTTGGGATTTCGCCATTTGTATGCTGGAGCAGCTCAGAAGCATCCACGCCTTGATTTGTGTTAAAGCTGGGCTGGATCGAGCACCTAAATTGATCGGAGGAGGCCACGCGTGGGAAATTGGGCTGGAATCTAACCGCGGCAAGGGAATGATGGCTGCCTTACAAGCCGCGCTGTCATCCAGTGTTGCGGGTGCAAGTCTGTAGCACCAGCACCCCACGTCAAGAACAACAAGTCACTCGGGTGGTTTAGAGACCCGCAATCTAGTCCTCTCCACACGTCAACAGCTTCATAGACGTCAACAGCAGCAAGCACTATTGACGTCGACAGCAGCCACCAATAGACGTTGACAACAACAAGCACTATCGAATGCGAATCAAGCCAGGTTCATTCTGAATTTACTAAATGAATAAATGAATCACTGTTAAGAATGTAATGCTTCATTTGATTAAATCAATTAATGCATGCTTGAAAATCAAAACTACCTAGTTGTTATCGCAATACCTTGAATTATCCAATTTATGTTTTGTATGGATTCCGAAAGGGACCAAGAAATTTGGTAGAAATAAGCACCAGCCAATTGAATATTATAATTTATTAAGGAGGGAATAGAATTATCAGTTGATTTAATTGATAGAACTAGTCAGGCTCATTACATATTCTTTTATATTATTTGCTCCACATTTAATTATTAAAATCAATCCTTAATAATAAATATAACCTTTTATATTTATTATTATTATCCAACCAATTTTATCATAATTAAATATATCAATAATATATCCAATATATTAATTATTATTATTGCCACTTTGTCCAATGCGTTGATCTTTGCCGTAAAGGTGAAATACCTTGTTTCCACCCTCTGGGATGAGCCATGGTGGATCCACCCTCTGAGATGAGTCAAGGTGGATGTCATGTGTATGTTTCCATGACTTATGGGCCTCCTGTGAACATTGAAGAAAGTTGACGACTTTTCGACAATGAACACTTGTATTTGATTGATGTTGTGAGGTGACAACTTTGCAACATCTCCATCATGATGGATGTCATGTGACTTGATATCCGTGAACATGTCATGATGGTTAGGATCTCTTAGACATCATGGTAGATATCTTAAGGCTGATATCATTAAATAAACCATAAATGATTTATAGATCTTTATGGTGGATATTATGTGTTGTAATAACTATGGACATGCCATGATACAATATCCATATGGTAGACATCATGAGGCGTGATGTCTGTGCACATACCATGGATATTTGTGAGTACTTGGTGAGTATCATGGATTTGATACTTGGAGACCATTACTCATGATAATCAATTTGAGCACTTGGTGAATATCTTGTGAGTTGATATTTGGAGACCATTACTCTGAGTACTTGGTGAGTATCATGGACTTGATACTTGAAGACCATTACTCGTTATATCAGTAAAATGATATAAATTTTAAATGATTATTTATGCTCACATATTACTTGGTGAATATCATGAACTTGATATTTGAAGACCATTACTCTGAGTACTTGGTGAGTATCATGGATTTGATACTTGAAGACCATTACTCATGATAATCATTTTGAGCAATTGGTGAATATCTTGTGAGTTGATATTTGAAGACCACTGCTCTGAGTACTTGGTTAGTATCATGGACTTGATACTTGTAGACCATTACTCGTTATATTAGTAAAATGATATAAATTTTAAAATGATTATTTATACTCACTTATTACATTAAGTTAATATATTTATCCTCCCTAGCTAAAGAGGGAGTGTTAATGTTATAGCTTCGGTCAGATCTATAATGAACATACTGAGTTGATATAATAATAATATAATATTGTTAATATAATATAATATAATATTGTTGATTAAATTAACTTCATTTGTTATATATATATTTGAGATATTATATATATATAATTGGGATATTATATATATATAGATATATTACTAACAATATTATTAAATCGACTGAAACTTAATATTATGTTGTCGACGGTTTTATGCATAGCCGTGTGTCGATGATCATATATATCGAATCGTATTAGTAACACAGTAATATATGTGTTACGATACTTGGCAAGTTGTAACACATATATTACTCTGTGTTATGAACTGTAGTGCATTGACAATTATATGGAACCGTATTATCATATGAAACGGTATTACCATATGTGTTACAATAGTTATCATATGAAACCATATTACCATATGTGTTACGATAGTTATAATATGAAACGGTTCGAATGAGAAGCATGTCTCATGTAGAGACATGATTCTACTACATAGAGACATGTCTATACATGAGACATGTTAATATATTTATATGCATTTCAGATCTTCACTTGAAGACACATAAATAAATAACAGTGATCTCTCAAGTGCAGATTTATATATTGAATATAAATTATAATATATCAGTCTTATATACATAAGACACACAGTCTAATGTATCACATCTGATCACGTATTTTAACAATAAAGTATCTTTGATTGGCAATAATAGCACAAATATGAAGCACCCAAGGTCGCTAGTGGATTATGACAATTTAATGATAGGTGAAAGGAATATGCTATTTTTAGCTTGTGGGCTCATCTTGGGATTTGGTCATTGAATTTTAACTTGAGGTTTAGACACCAAATTTTGTGTGGTTTAAGGTCATGGTTTCCTAATTACCATTTGACGGTTTCATGCTAATTTTCCAATTTGGGTTTGGGTTTGGGTTTGGGTTTGGTACATGTATGGGTTTCAGGTATGTGGGCACAACAATTTTTTTCCCTTGGGTACAGGTACGGGTGTTCAAATATCAAAGTTTTAAATATAAAAAGAATAGTGATACTCAAAAATCCATAATTGCCAATAAAATTATAAATAAAATACTCATTATATTCATAATTTGCCAAAATGCTAATATTCAAGTCTCAAATTGTCATCACACAATAAAAGTTCAAATTACAAGCCATATTTAATATTCATATTCACCTTTCATTAGAAGCATCAAGGTTAACAATTGGTTCAACTTCATTTTAACCACAATTCATTAGATTGACACATCCACTAGCTACATTTGTGTCTTGTGCAAGAGCTGCCTCGTCTTCATTTATAGAGACTTGGGCAATTTGTGCAACTGTGACATCTAAATCAACACTCTCAGAGGCTAGATCCCAATTCCTTGTATTCTGGTTGCTTATGTGACAATAGATGAAGGTTGGAGTGTATGTAGCTCAAATCCTCTAATGCTTTTGCACCAAAATGATTTCGCTTGACCGAGTGGATGGAGTACATACTCCAATTCTGCTCAGCTGAAGAAGAACATTGTAAGTTTGCATACAACATTTATATTAAATGTTGAGTTTGCATACAACATTTATTATTAAATTTTATAATTTAAGAATCAAAATTTAATAAGTTTTTTTTTTTTTGATCGGTAAAATTTAATAAGTTTAAACATAAATTATGATATAAAATTATTATAGTATATTAGTATCAAATGAAAAATGATAAAATAAAAATAAAAAGATACTTCAAGAGAGAATTTTATTGTAAGAGGCTGCAAGAAAATGGAGCCTTGACCATGTATATGCCACCATTCGTCAAAATTCATCCTATTCATGGCATGAAGAGTGTTAGTATCATAAAATTTGAAGATACAAATTAGCCAAACTTGATCAAGACAATATTTCGAGTTTCATCATCATATATCTTTTTAAATGTAGTCTTGTAGCTAGTAGCAAAGGCCACATTTCTATATACGACCACCCTCCTTGGTAATATAAGTATCTCTTGTTAATGTTTTGGCCTTTACGACAAAGATCAATGCATTGGACAAAGTGGCCATAATAATGATTAATATATTGGATATATTATTGATATATTTAATTATGATAAAATCGGTTGGATGATAATAATAAATATAAAAGGTTATATTTATTATTAAGGATTGATTTTAATAATTAAATATGGAGCAAATAATATAAAAGAATATATTATTATTAAGGACTAAGTCGGCCAGTCCTTGAGGGAAAGAGTTATGACTCTTGGAGAGTCATCATTATGTATAAATAAAGAGAATAGATCTGCTCAAGGAACTCACTGAAAACATAACGTGATAAGTACTTGAGCAAAATTACAATTGCATATTCTTAATCATTTTCATCCTCTACTTGAGTGATTTATTTCAGATCACTTAGAAGCAAAATTCAAGGGTTGAATTGGAAGAAGAAGGGCAGATCCATAGAGTGAACAAGAGAAGATATTGAAGTGCGAACTATACGAATCTGGAGCAGACCTTGATAGTGAATTAAAGAGCAGATTGGAGGCTACTAAGAGCAGAAAAACTAGGCCAGAATTCAAGGACAATTTAAGCAGCCCTAAAGGTCGAATTAGGGCAGAATTAGAGCACCCTAAAAGGGCAAATTAAGGAAGATCAAGAAGGGCGAACTAGGGCAAATTGGAGCAGCCCTAGAAGAGCGAATTGAAGACCTTCAAGAGCTGATTCATAAGTCATTGAGGACAACATTGAGGGACTAATTTGAAGAATACAAAGTGCAGATTTGAAGCCAACAAAAGGATAAATTCAGACCTTCAAATCCGGTTATTATCTTTCTTTACTTGAGAATATTTATTATATCTTGTGTCTTAGTATTTGAAAGACCTCTATAGATTGTATATTCCTTGATAGAATCTGAAAACATTAACATCTCTTGGCTATAAAACCTTCTCAAAGAAATGCTAAGACATGTAAGGGGGTGGTCATCTTGTTCTAATGGTCAACAATAGTTCATTTCACAGCTTTGAAAAATGCATCTTTTAGGTCATGTTCCCTAACCTTTATTATTGTTCTTATATTCTCCACAATGGTGTCTATACCATCATAATTTTCACCGAAAAACGGGCAATCAATATTAGAAAAACTAATGGTGCTCATGATGGGCTCGACAAAACTCAAAACATATTCTTCACAATCCTAGCACTCACCATCAAGGATCCACGCTTTTACTTTCTGGGCTCTTTCTGTGTTTGATTGCCTCCACACACTCCACAAAGTATTGATGACCATAGCACTCAAGGCCTGTCACACCTTCACAAGGTGTCTTAGATGATTGTGTGAGATGCAAATTGTGTTTTGACAACCTAACATGGCATAAAAATACACATCATATACGACTATAAAAAAATTTAAAAACTAAAAAATTAAATTAACTTAAACAACTCCAACTTGGAGAAGGTCTGAAAGATGGCTTGTGACATGTGATGATTAGTCACAAAAATTTGAATCTGCTCAGTCTCAGTGTAGACTTGTTTGACCCATTCAATTTGTGTGCTAATCTTTTGCATGATCAAATTGAGTGAATGGATTGCAGGTGGTGTCCAACAAATGTTATTATATGTGGCGTCCACTTTAGAGCTAGTTTTCCTACAATTTTTAGCGTTGTTTGTTATGACTTAGACAACTTTGTAGGCCCCACCATCTTAATGGATTCTATGAGGATATTGGCAATGAAACTTGCATCTTTCAAGAACATTGCCCCTTTAGGGCATACTACTATAACATTGATCTTTCCATCCATAAAAAATAATGGACACCTATCTTCGGTCATGCATCTTTGATCAGTCTCAATGATGTCTCTATTGAAGCTTTCTCTTTCGCGAATAAGGTGGTTCTCACCTTTTCATACTCGGGCCTAACATAATTAGGAGGTGTATTGCAAAGAATATTCACCATCTCTGCCAATAAGGTGATCTAAAAATGTTGAAAGGAAGCCCTTTGCGAAGGTATACAAGAAGTGAGAGAGCTAGAGGTGTGGTCTATTTGAATTTTGGAAACTTGCAAGGAGTGAATTTCTCATATATTATCCTAATTCTAAGAACCAAAAGTAGACCAACCCTGCTTGAAAGAAACACAACATAGTCCCCAACCTGCCAAGCCTTGACACTCGATGGTGTTGTTTTACTTTCTAGAATCAATCTTGTGCCTATAACAATCAACTTTGCATCAACAATGGCTCAAGTACCGTGGGGAGCCACCATTGGTCCTCTAAATATTGGTGTCAACTGAATGATTTACCCAAAGGTTCCTGAAAGAATTTGGCCAAGTGTAAAGGAGACATGAAGGTTTCAATGGATAGCACTTGGCAACGTTCTTTGTTGTGTATGATGCCCTTGGAGTGTAGCACCAGGATGTAGGGGTAAGAATATTTGTGGCCACTTTGATAGATGTTGTCGGAGAATGGTTCTATCACTTGCGAGCTGCATCAATTGATTCATGGGATGCTATGAAGACTTGGTTTGAGGTCAGATTCAAGAGCGTGGAAGATGAGCACACATTACTAGTACAATTGACACAGATCATAAAGGAAGTTGAAGTGCCTATGAGCGAGTTTGTAGTAAAATTCTATAAGATTGTAAATAAAATTCCTGCAAATAAGAAGGCCCAAGGCAAATACCAAAAATGTTTCTTCCTTAGCTCCATGCTCCATGCTCCATGCTGCCTGATATCTGTTTTCACCTAAGGACAGCTAGGGTGGCAAATTTGGCTGATGCTCGAACTATAATAATAGAGCTAGAGGATGATTTCATTCCTACTGGAAAATGGAAGAAAGAACTATAATTCAGTAGTCCTCATCCAACTACATCCTCAAATCCTATGATCTAGAGGTTGGTGAATGATATTATCGCATTGAAGAGATAGCTGCCCAAGGTCAATCAATCCTTAGCAGATATTTCAAGAAAGAATTTTGGTGTAGCATCTACCAACGAGAAACAATTATTGCTTCCTTCATGTCTACAAAGGTTGGTGATAGAAGCACCCCTAGGGGTAGGCAAAGATAATATGTGCATATTTCACTTGGCCACAGATCACGATGGCAACACTTGCCGAGAAACAAGGAGGTTAATGTAGATGACTACCAATAATGAAATGGTAGAAGAGGTGATTTTAATGCAAAAGGGACAACAGAAGGGACAATTTCCATGGAGACTAGCTAGGAAATACCCAACTTGACCCTCAATAGGTCCCATTCTGGAATAACAACAAAGGTTGTGAAGATTGCCTTGGGTCCTACTTGGACTGTCAAGGTAGTCAACCCTAGATGGTGAAGTGATAGTCTGTCATGGCTCTTGATGGTTGTCGAGTGCTCATCATACTATACACAATTAAGCCCATTAACAAAGAACACATCTTCAGTGATAACATCCATGCAGCATGTAAGGTCAACCGTAACACCTCTGACAGAGGGCTTGTTGACTAGTGTTGGGATATAGAGAAGGGAAGACTCTCTACTATAAGGGTCATCAAGAGGGGTGAATGTTATGTTAATGTCACACCCCTTCAATTAGGCGGTGATATGGGAATGATTGTCACCATGTTGACAAAGGGTCTACTACTCAACAAGGGAGGAGATGATGATGATGCAAAGATAACATTGATATAATGCGACAGAAAAGGATCAGTGTAGATTTGAAGATCATTGTTCTCTTTTTGTCCATTGCCTTGTTTGTCCTTGGCTTCCTCTCGTTAACCTAGATAGCACCGTTGTTTATGTGGTCTTGAACTAAATGTCTGAGATGCACACAATGCTCAATATTATGACCGAGCACATGATGGTATTGGAAAATTTTTGATCCATCATACCAACAAGGGTATGGGCGATTATTAGGGAGAGACCGAATCTCAAAGAGAGTCACTAGGTTGTCTTTTAACAACCTTTGCAGAATGCTCACATAAGAATCGACCAACTTAGTGAATGTTTGATTTTGTTGTGGCTTTGTTGTAAAATGGTTTTTCTTCGAGGTCTGCGGGAGTGGCATAACACTAGTCATAACCTTGTTCTTTCGGAACCCGCCCAAGGAAGATGTTCCTCCATGGCATTTGAGGAAGAGTCCCTGAATTGAGCCATAGTATGTTGATAATCCATTAAAGCACTGTAAAGACTTCTGAAATTTGGATAGTGGTTTAGACAAAAGCTTCTCCCTTAGTGCTGGCTATAGATTCCTGATCAACATCCTTTTGAGGTCACCATTAGGTAGGGCATAGGACTTTCATAGAGATAGACCAAAGTTGCATGGACACAAATACAGATACAAGTACGGATATAGTATCAGATATAAATACGACTATTTCTTAAGACCCCTAATATGGATACGTTTGGAAACAACATTAATAAAACACACACACACACACACATATTTAACATAATTTTCTAAGTTATAAGAGGAGATTTTCATTACTTTAAAAGCAATATAGACACATAAATGCTACATAAATGATTATAAGTTAATTTAGCACTTTACAATATTAAAAACAGTAGAGTTGTATTGGAAGATAACCCAAAAAATGGGTCGCTGAAATAGATAAACATTTCATATGGTTTTGGTTTTGTTTATACCAAAAAATTACATGAATGAAGTTTTTAAAATTAAATTTGTAAGATTTATGTCAAATTATTAAAAAACAAATCACATGATATTCGACACAGTTGGAAAATCAATGTTTTTTGGCCACACATGGGTATAGTATTTGACATGTATCTGGGCCGTATCAGATACATATCCAAATCGGATACGAGGATACACATGCCCAAACAGGGATATAAGAGTTTCTGGCAACTCTGAGATAGATTGGTATCTCAAAGTAAAGTGGGTTAACTGTTTGTTTGACTTCTGCTTGTAATGAATAAGGTCAGCAATAATGACCTTGTTGCCTATGTTAGCTTGGAACAGAGTAAGAAAAGCATCCATTAACTGATCAAAAGTGTTAATAGATTAATTAGGAAGGGAGTTGTATCATTCTATAGCAGTTCCCTTCAGGGACCGAGAGAATAGCTTGAGCAACACAATCCAGACCTGACATTCGCATTGGTATTTTGCAAATTATATCCCAAGGGGTTTGTATTTACATTAATACTAGGCCTAGTACTGTTGGACAAAGGGTCAACATTAGGACTTGACATCACCATGTGCACAAACACCCTGGGCATAGCTACGCGAACCTAGTCTCCAATAGTGTTGGACTGATTTCGTTGGGAATTTGGTGGAAGAAGAGATACGTGGGTGTTTATAATTCGTCCTAATGCCATAAGCATCTCAAGGCCTTGCTTATCTGAGATTAAAATTCGCTCAGATTACCAACAACAGACCTAGCCTCAGGGTTAACTTATTGATTTTTTAGAAATCCCTCGAAGTCCCGTAGGTTCTCCTTGAGGGACTGAATCTGGTCAAATTGGATAGTAAGAGTATTCATGATACATTGCAGGAGGGACTCGAGAGGAGAGTTTGCTAGAGTAGAATCCTTGGACCCAAATTTTGGAGAAGTGTTAAGTCCCAATATTGGGCCTATGAAGAAATGGGATCCAGAAAAGGTCATTAGGATCCATATTCTTGGGAAACATTGGGCCCGGTCTAGTTGGACTATACTAGTTTGGAGGAATACTACCTCTCAAAGATCAGCTCACGACTATTCCCAAAGTGGTTTGGGTTGTGAAGCTCATAGGAGCTCACAACATCAAGACAGAAACCTTGAGAATTAGAGTTTGAGAAAGATTCACATTGGACTCACCAAAATGTATGGAAGGGGAAATTTGTCGTCCTCAAGACCAATTAAAATCTTGAGGGACAAACTAACCTTTGCGCCAACTCACTTCTATTAGTGCTCTGGTGAGCTAGGAGATCAAGACAACTTAAAGATGAAAAGGGGTTCTAAGATTTAAAATGAAATAATATACACAAATAAAAGAATTGAAATAACTACACTACATTAACAGATAAAAATATTTTGACAACTAAAAGCAAGAAAGCTAACTACTAGGATTAACTACCAAGCTCTGCAAGCTTACTACCTCAGACACCCGTGTGGGTCAAGGACAACAATGCGGATGCAAGATGTTAGTGCCGTGTGCGTCCATCCAGTACAGATAGTGCACAGAGAATAGGCAGAAAATCAACGGACTAACTGAAATAACAGAAAGTAACTAAAGTAATTATAGAAAGCACAAAAGAACAACTAGACTATGAAAAGAAAGACAATACCTTGTAGACAAAAGTTCTACAAGGAAAGCTCACAATCGGAGAAGGTTGATGAAACTGATAAGCTGCCCCATTTCCACCTCCAATGAAACCTGCACACACGGCAACAATGAGAATGTTGGGTGGCTGTTTTGAGACTTGCCTCAATCAAGTCTTTGCTTTGGTGTTTCCACCTACACAATAGCCGAATAGGTGAAATAATCGGGGATAGATAACCATAAAGACAACGAATAAATGACAAAGATAACAATGCTATATGATTACGATCAAGGAATTATGATATGCTTGACAAACATAAATGAAAACGGTGTGAGAAAACTTCCCTTCAAGATCACGAAGCCAGAGCCCAATGGAATGAAGGTAAGGTGACAAAGACGATGAAGTCAAGATGCTGCAAGCTGTCCCCATACAATAATGAGCTCAAGAGAGTGTGAGAGTGCTGCTAAGAAAGATGAAGAGGGTGTCCAAGTAGTGAAAATGCAGCCTAGAGAGCGTGAAGAGATCCAAAATGAAACAAAATAACCAAGTTTAAAGCCATCCCAACAATTCTAGACGTCGGTAGGCGGTGGTGAGGTGTTATATTGTAGGGTGGATATTGTAACATCTCAACGGCTCAGTGTACTTCTGCAGATTCGTGGGACGAGTGCACGTTGCACAGACCTCTCCTATCCTATGCTGACCACCAGGTCGCGTGGTCAAGAATCTCAATGGAAAAGGACAAGGGAGATGGAGGGACATGGATGTTTATGTGGAATTTTGTTTTTCGACTAACGTAGGAGCATCATATAATGGTAAATTACACTCGGTGCAAATTTATGACACTACAGTATGGAGAAGACCCAGTGTTGGGTATCTCACTCAGAGAGCAGAACTCTATAAAAGATAAGAGCGATGATTAAAAGCATCGTTTGATTGTTGAGGAACCAATGACCATGAAAGGAGAAGCGATCAAGTCAAATAATATTGGTCAATAACATATGCCATGTAGTAAGGTTAGATGACTAGTCAATATTACTTTCATAACAGAATTGTTTTGCTTTGGAGGCCCGGTCTATAATAAATATAATTATCGAATGAAAGCAGCGATGATAAACCGATCATCATGAATAATCAGGTCTGCATAACTAATCAAATTGTTATGTTATTATCGATTTGGGAATAGAAGATTACCGATTAGAATTAAAGGATCGTTTTGTAAGGTGTGATAAGAGGAATATGAATAAGGAGTGGACTAGTCAGCGCGTTGATTAGAAAGAAGTTAAGGTGCAAGAGTTAGTTCATGAAGTGGTACGATACTGATTATCATTCAAAGGTTCTATTAAGGTTCTATTAAGAGGTGTGACTCTTCATTAGTGAAGATATATGTCTCATTCATATAAAGATATATAAAGGGTCGAAGGATCAGAGATTAAGGGATATAAGGATATATAAAGGGTCGAAGGATCAGAGATTAAGGGATATATTGGTACGGATTATTAGGAAGGGTGCCCAAAAAAGGAATTAAGTCATTTAATTCCCTGGACCCCATAATATCAGCCCACAACCAACTAGATCCATGTCCAAAGATGGGACCAAGCTTACAAACATGTAAATCTTCATTTTATGACATATTGCTTTTGTGTTTATTTCCTTGTAATTATATGACTTTTTTTTGGGCAAATAATTTTGTACCTTTGCCTCCTTTCAAAATGAAATCAAGCTCATCTCCTTTTTCGTTTGCTTTTCTTTGCAACGCAATACTTAAAAAACAAAGGCACACTTTTTGGAATGAATTTTTACCGTTATTCATTCATCAACATCATTCTTAAATCTCTACTAACTAAAAACCAGCATCTAATGCTCTTGGATTCTTCGTTTGTCAAAGTTTCTTAGACCATGCCCAAGATTCTGTCTTCTCCGATTTCCTGGTCAAAGTCAACCAAAGTTAACCGTCAAATGATTTGAACCTCACATGCTTTTGATGGAGAGGAAGATATATATATTTTTGATTCTATTCATTTTTTGAGTTTAATAATTTTTTTGCTCATAGATATAATAAGATTTATGAACTATTAACGATTTCAATGAAGAGGACAATCCATTTGTTATGGTATTTACTATTTAAAGTTTTTTTAATGATTTGACATAAATATATAAATGAATTATAAAAATATAATTTCAATTCTATTATTACTCCTGAGAAGAATTCTACAATGGTGTGATACCTGTACAATAGTGTGAAGGGGTGGAGTATAATGATGTGAAGGAGTGAAGTGTAATAGGAACAACTTTTATTCATTTTATTTAACAATGATCATAATATCTCTGAAATAAATATCTTTTGAATCCCATTCCCATACCATTAACATAGATGCTATGACATTCCATAATCGGTGTCCTGTTCTTATGGCCTTGGCCTTACGTATTAAGTATGAAGTCTGAGCTATCTACTATTATTGCATAAGTATGCTCTAAAAATTGTGAAAAGATTAAATGAGGAGGAAACATTATCGAAGCTCTGGAGAAATCAAAGCGAACATAATAAATGCTACTTGGCTTTTTAAAAAATATTGAAGTAGAATTTGAAATGAACATGCAATTGAGTCGGGTATTGCCATACAATTTGTGTTTTGTAATCAGAATGACCTCTTTCATATGCCCTTGCACGATTTGAAGAGTATCGATTATTTCTCTTTCATCTTGTCGCCTAGGTCACGTGCATGGTTATTTTCTTAAAAAGGATAAACCTTATTTGGTTTGGCCTCAGCGATTCTTGTCAATAATTAACCCACTGCAATTTTTTGGATTAGTTAAGTTGGTTTGGTCTGCATCTTTGTTAAAGAACCACTGTTCCTGTGGCAAGTTGCATGGTGTAGGACTAATGTGCTAGTGGAAACAGCCACTGGTCTTTAGTTGTGATTGTTAAGTTTTAGGATAGCTGCAAATGTAATAGCACTCTATTTTATGTGTTTTCCAAATGCAACAATCTCTCTTTCATTTATATTAAGAATAAGGCTAGGAGAGACATGTCCCTTCATGGGACATGTCTATTCATTATTATTTATAAGAAAGGACATGCTTCTTCCTATTAATCATAAGTTAATTAATCTTATAATGTTTCATCAATCAGTTATTAATTAAGAATAATATAATAATTTAATATTAAATATTAAATTTCATATGATTAATAATAATATAACATATATA
>MU223358.1:570558-587597 GCA_018584345.1 Thuja plicata | reverse complement strand
TAATGAAAGTCATTTTCAGAAATTTCACATATACCCGTACATATTCTGTCATAACTTTTGCATCCAAGATTTTCTCTCTAATCGCTTCGGTGAGATTCTTTGAAATTAGAATTTCACCAACATATCCAAAATTTAGCAAAATCCAACGGTGCATTTGTTAGATATGGTCCTTTTACCGAGACTGTATTTTCTGAGACAGTCACACATTCACCATCAACAAACTACTTTCTTACATTTGCAGTCTGGCTCTGATACCATGTTAAGTTTTAGGATAGCTGCAAATGTAATAGCACTCTATTTTATGTGTTTTCCAAATGCAACAATCTCTCTTTCATTTATATTAGGAATGAGGCTAGGAGAGACATGTCTATTCATTATTATTTATAAGAAAGGACATGTCTCTTCCTATTAATCATAAGTAAATCAATCTTATAATGTTTCATCAATCAGTTATTAATTAAGAATAATATAATAATTTAATATTAAATATTAAATTTCATATGATTAATAATAATATAACATATATAATATATTATTATTAATTAACATGTATTATATATATTCTAATGATCATACGACTTAAGCTACAAACATTAACAGTGATTATAAACTTTTTGTTGTTTTGGGGTCTGTCACCTTTTGTGGGTGGAATTCACCCGTCACCGAATTACATGTAAATTGATTTATTCTGCTTTTCATGCCCAATTTTGTTCTTTTCAAAAAGAATAGTTCTTTCTATGGCAAATTCGGATACTTCTTAGCTTCTGGTAGAATGTTTGGGTTTTTCTTTGTTTCTATGGATTTCTCTGTGGCATTCTAATTGCAGGGATAGATTCTCTTTTCCGAGTGATTGGTGGCACACTTGATATTGCTTCTATATCTACTGTCTGATGTATTTTGTTTTGTATTCTAAAAAAGGCTTAAACTTCTATAATGTTTGGACATTTCCAGGTGTAAACCTGTCATTGTTATCTAAGGTGATGTCTTCAAGGCTTGCACGAGGAACATATAATGGTGGATTGCTATCGACAGAAGCTGGAACATTGGCTCGTGTGTTGGCAGATATCACGATTACAGTGGGAGGATATCTAGGGCACGGTCTACTTCTCAACGCAACACTACTTCCTGCATTGATCATTGGAGTTCTTTCGCTTTATGCAACTGCCTCCACTTACAATTCACTATTCTAGCTTCTTTTTCTACAGTTAATCTTTTGTCTCTCCAGCCCAACTGGCTGTAGAGCTTGTCCAATAAGAATTCCTCACCTGTATCCAATTATGTAATCATGTATCGCATTATAGTCAATTTCAACGAAGGGAAGTTCCCTTGATACATTTCCAAATGAATTCTGTGAAGAACAAGCATGTCCTAATGGTAAGCATTTTATGCCGCCGTTTCTTTTGTTTGAATATCCATTCTAATTTTATTTTTAACGAACGGAAGGTTCCTTTGATACATTTCCAAATGAATTCTGTCAAGATCAGGCATCTCCTAATGGTAAGCATTTTATGCCCCCTTTTCTTTTGTTTGAATACCCATTCTAATTTTACTTTTCTCCTGGTTATCATTCATTAAGGCATCCCGTTTTGAAGACATGCCATATGCCCGTAACCTGTTCGCCTCTATGGATTGGATGTCGTGAAGGAATTTGTCCAAGGCGAGTAGGGAAGTCCCTAGTAGCTTCCCACGCTAGCTTCCACCACCTAGAACTTCTAAACCGTAAGTCAGATTTCGATGATTTTTCCGGTGTAGCTCCGTATGTGAGTTAAGAGTTTAAAGCCAAGGTTTCGACTTCTGGGTATTCATGGATATCTTTGTAGAGATCGTCGAACACAGAGTGGTAAAAAAATGACGTTTTCAAAGTGCCGCCCAATACCCGCTATGTTCTTGCACCAACAGCCGTTTACAAAAAAAATGTCAGTACTTGTGGTCAAATGTCCTAGTAGTCGTTACAAAATGTCTCAATAGTGGTGCACAAATGGGTCAATTACCAACCAAAAAAGGTACATGTGTTTTCATTTTTGGAGCTCCTTTAGTATTAGTAATTCAGGGGTCAACATGACAAAAACGTCACGGTTATTGGACCTCCGAACAGCTACTCGGGACTTTCCCCTAATTTGCACTTTTTCATTTCAAAATAGAATAAATAAAACCAGTAAAAGTTGGGAAAATATAACATGATTTTAATATTTTTCTCTTGTAATATTTGGAAACTGAAGAGGAAATTAGCCAACTAACTTTTAAAGTTACTCAATTCAAAAGCATCAATTCAAGAACATTTGAGAATTTAAATAGGTGAAAGATAAAAAAAATCTGATGTGAATATTTTTCTAGTTGCATTGTTTAATTTTAGGTTGTTTTTTTTGAGCTAAGTACAATATTAAGTTTAGACTTGTAACATACTCAAGTGATAAGAATAATCATAACCACCATTTCATACAACTAATAAAAAGAATTACTAAATATCAACATCTTTAATGCAATCTTGTAGCAACCAATATATTTTAGTTCTCTAGATTACTTAAAATTAATCTTGTAACAACTAACATATTTTAGTTCTCTAGATTACTTAATGCAAATTTAAGTAATGCTTTGTAAATTTAAAATATTTATATTAGAATATGTTTTTGATTAAGGTAAAAATAGGTTTTCACAGTTTCGGGGTCCCTTCAAAACCTATTTTTACCTTAATCAAAAACATATTCTAATATAAATATTTTAAATTTACAAAGCATTACTAAAATTTGCATTAAGTAATCTAGAGAACTAAAATATGTTAGTTGTTACAAGATTAATTTTAAGTAATCTAGAGAACTAAAATATATTGGTTGCTAAAAGATTGCATTAAAGATGTTGATATTTAGAAATTCTTTTTATTGGACCAAATAAACAAGCAAACAAGATGAAGGACCAAAGAGAACATATGCAAACAAGTTTTGACATAGGCAGCATATTCAAGAAAACATATGCAAACAACTTTGGTCAAAGCATTTTAATACCAGATTTCTATTGGCATGTAGAGTGAAAAAGGAAACATCACTTTTACCCTTCCCTGTTTTGTCCACATTCAACACCCCTCACCGGAAGGCAACCTTTCCAATGCAACTCATGCATATCATATAATTTATTTTCATACAATAATTTATTAAACATATTCGTGGAAAGCACACAACAAGTCAACTAGTCAAAGGATCATGCCTTTCATAATGAACTATCTCATTCATCATAGGCAAACACATAATTTGAGGCATCTGGCCAAGTAAAACATAATACATAGGAATGAGTTGTTGACAATTCTATCAAGAACAACAATAGTGTATTAACACAAAATAATTCTAGTCCATTTTCATAAAGAGATGTCGACTTACTTGTCGAACATCGAGTGCATCAAAATAATACACCAAGTTCAAATACCTCAAATATAATTTCACGCAATTACTCATGCAACATTATCCATGTGCTGGTAATACTATTGTAGGGTCGTAAAATGTACCCTTCTCATGGAATCCTTCATCTCAAGAATATCCATGCACTACTCCTCATAGTATCGAAAAATCACATCAAGCATATTTATTAATGCTAATTATTTCTTGCATTGCATATCTAATATTCATAACCATGTTCATGGTAATGTACTTTGAACTTTTCACATATGATAAAAACATATTTCAAGCAAGGTAGGAATGAGAATGGTATGTTCTTTGCAATCTACTCCCTTATACATTCTATCAATGTTCCACATTGAACATGATAGAGAACATCACTTCACATCACAAGACTAGCAACATAAAATACACATCCTAGCCACCTCAAGATCATAAGAAATTTCAAATCCAAAGTTCACAAATTTCAACTCAAAATCACAAAGATGAGCAAAATCAATAGAAATAAATGTGAACAAGAACCATATTTGATAAATACACAAAATTTTGTGGCTAGATAGTAACAAGAAAACTTAAAAATTCAAGCTAGTCCTTCATCACTTTCAAAGTCGAAAATAACATAACCAAAATGAAAACTAGTTCACATTTACATAGTGACTATCACTAGCCACAAAGAGGGAGTAGAAGCTACACGACACCTTGTGTCCAAGGTGCGCTTATGAACATGACCAAACACTCGAAAAACATACGTCCCAAAGATCACATCACTATATAGCATCACATGCCATTGGTTTATGCAACATAACATTGATAATTCTCTCTTTTTTTTTTTTGCAAAATTTCATAGTATTATATTTTTTTATACATGACATGTTAGGTTCTTTTCCCAAGAATCTCCTGAAGATCTATTTCCATAATATTTTTTCTCAAATGACCTATCTCATCATTTCATTTTATTTCCTTTGCATCACACATGCAAAATGTGTCATTGCACAATATCGTACATACATATATAATTTTCCTTCATCCTAGCCTCAATCTTTGGCATGTATATTCATATCCTTAGTGTAAAAGTCGATCATCAATTGTCTGCACCAATAAATCATGGAGATTTATTGCCTCTCTTGCTTCACACATGCAGAGAAATAAATATTTAACCTTAAGTGCATTACTCACACCATAGTTCCAATTTGAGCAAACACAATTACACCAATAAAAAATACACCATTTTCAAGCACTTCATAAATATTTCCATATTCATAGTTTAGGGAGAAAGCAAGGACAACCAAGAAGCCTCTCACACACACATAAGAGGTAATGTCTTGAAAGTGATTGTTTTCACTTGTATAACTCAACTCAAGAGTCACCCTTTACTTTTTGTCAAGAGAAACCATAACTAGGAATCTCAATGATCATCACATAGGACTATCACTTATGTACATAGAATGAGCTTTAGTTGACTTACACAAATTGTGCGACTAAGGGTCACAACCAAGCATAGCAAACTCAAGGCCCTAGAGTGGAACCTAGAGCTCTGATACCATATGTAAAGACTGCGACCTTGAAAAAGTTGCCACATCAGCAATATCCACAAGACAAGGGAGTCGGTCAACTAAGTAAAACGTCGAACCCACATATCGACAAACGAAGAATTCCTATTTAAAATTATAGTGAAAAAGGTACATGATTTAAGCAACATGCCGAATAGAAAAAATGTGTCTACAACAAGGAAAGGTGTCGACCACACTGTCGAAAACACACAATACATCACATGTCATAAAACATTAAAGACATAACAGAATTCGACCAACTTGTCGAATTAACAAAAGCAGAAGAGTGACTTCGACCAATCTGTCGAAGTGCAATAAACATAAGATGTTAACTTACAAAGAAAACAGAGATTTACAAGAGTCATCGACTGACTGCCATAAGAGTGCAATATAAATACAAAAGACCAATGGTCAATACAAAGATCCATAATATGCTATTCATGATAACCTTCGTGAATGGAGTTCTAGAGACCTGCTACACACAAAACATGAGGGCGAGAATATTGTAGGAGTGCGTTTCCACCCTACCATGAAGCAGTTACGCTTCCCTGAAATCTTTCGTGACATGAAAGGTACCCAGCCCAGCTCAAGGTAGTCTAAACAAGGAAAAAAAAACTGAGAGGAGTAATGGAATTAGTGCATATAAAATTATGAACTTTATATAATAAAGTAAAAGCATTCAAATGCCTTAGCAAAGAAAACATCCTTCTCTATGTAGTCTAATCATTGACAAGTTCTCATTTCTATCTCATATAGAACAACAAGAGATTATTCCAAAAACGTAACCGTGCAATCAGTGTTACCATGGAGAATTATTGAAACTCATGAAGCATCATACTCTTTGTCTTTGAATTACACATAGAAGTATATCAAGGAATCCAAAACATTTCCCATATAGAAATATTCCTTTCATAACTAAGATAGGAAAATCAAACAAAGTTTATGGAATTCAAATGCAAATCCACAACAACATTCATAGTCATGCAGAAGGTATCATATTCCTAACAAAAACTAACAAAAGCTATCATGTTGCCCAAGATTAGCTATACAATAGAGAGCATCTTCCTTCTAACATCAATACAGAACACCTCAAGTTCTCAATTCTACATAAATCAAGCATCAAAGAGTTCATAAATGTGTGACAATTAGTTGTCACATAAATCAAATTCTGTAAGTAGACTAAACACAATCTTTGCATAAGAACTGGTATTATGCTCCCATAAAGACTCCATTTATTAGGCCACATACAGTCATTGGCTTTGTCTCACTATTGTTAAAAGTATGAACACGCTAGCTTGATAGGTTTGAAGGATTAACTTATGTGCCATTTATATCCTTAATAAAAGTTCAGCATAACTAACATCGTAGTTATTAAAGGTGATTGAAGCTATATTTCTCCTCCATTTCAGCTCAAGAAGTTCAACTGGAAAGCTAGATATCAAAATAAATAATTTATCTAGTCTATCTTATAACAAAAAAAAGAAGATTTTTAGTTGAACAGTCCATTTCTTCATAGGAAGAATTCCCAAGGAACAAGATGGTTTCTTACGCCCCAATAAGAATGCACACCATGAACACAACTAACACAGAAGAATTTGCTTTAAATTAACACACCGCTATACAAATGCACTTGTTTAAACAATATTATTTCTCAGATTTTCTACTCCACTATTCTCATAAAGTCTCAATAAGATGCAAGAACTTCAATAGTAGACAATTCAATGCATACCCAGGTTTTCTTTAAAATACACAGAGTTGTAACAACATACAAAACATAACATTTGCTACATTGACTCCAGAATAATATTCACGGATACACAAAAAATTCCCAAAACACCATGACAGGGCTAAACCATTAATATTCATGAAATTTCAACCAGTCAACCATGAAGTAAAACAAGGAGCTGTTATGAATATATACTTTCCTACGTATTGGTTCCTACAACTGGTTAAATTATGGTGTCGACTATGGTGGAATTCCATGACCCACATCATTAATTTCTGGACATCAAAATAACAGTAATATAACATAATCGTGCATAGACGTTCCCCAGTGGAATGATAGCATTTAATAATTCCTTTCATGGTTTCTAACAATGGGTTAATACAGATAGCGTTACCTATACTTATACATCGAGTGGATACAATAGTTGCTTCATATTGAACACACTTTAAAACAAAATTAATCTACAATTTATCATCTTTAAACAACGATGGAAAATACATAATTCCATACTAAAAGTTCAAAAGAGCTGACATACTCGATTGAAAGACATGCGGGAAGTTAGCATGGCAGGAGGCTTACAACTCAACTTAAACATAGTTTTAATGCAGACCAACGATTTAAGAAATGGAATAACCAAGCATCAGAATCAGAATTAGTAGTCAGAACACTCGACGAAAAAACTGAAATACTATAAGGTAAGCCTTAATTGCTTTCAGCGCCCCTACAGAAAAGAATAAGTCAACCTAACCAGAATAAGAACAATAGCTCAACGATGGAAAGCCATGGAAGAAGAGGTATTTTCAAAGGTACTATGCCTTACGCAGTTTTATGGAGTTGCACAGAGATGTGCACTACTATTACCGCAACGACTTTCAAACTTCAAGAATATAATGCACAAAAATTAAAATAATCCCATGCTCATCCATTGCAAGGAGTCCCTCAATTCAATCTGAAAGCAAATCAAAATGAAAAGATAGATGATGCATGCTACACAACAGGAGGTGGGAAAATGAAAAAAAACCCAAGAAGAAATATTGCATTGACACTTAATACCATCTCAAACTTACATGGTCATATATATGCATTTTTTGTAAGTTTAATACTGATACAGAAGCTCATAAATTAAACAAGCAGCGACTCATTTTATTCCTCTTTTAAAACAGAAGAGATGATATGGATTAGAGAGAACCTGGAATATCACAGAGAACACTTGAAGTGATATCATGTTGCCACCAGAGACGTCCACGGACACTATCAGTTTTCCCAGCTACCTCCTTTGTCCCTTCTCCTTCTCCTCTCCATAGTTGATTTTTCTCCCCGCATTCAAGAATTCCCCCCTTTCCAGCATGCGAGACCCCCAAAATAGAAAAATGGTTATTATCTCCACTTCCCTGTTTCTTCCATAACCATCTCATTCATATCCGTAAACTCAGATATGTGAATGACATTTTAACTTTCATAATAAAATTTGAAATTCACATTTTTTCTGTCAATAATTTTAAAAAATCAATTTTTGGGTTATGACATCCTTCTCCCCTTAGACAATGCATTGTCCCTATGCATCAACAGGAACATATGATATGAGAAACAATATAACATATGAGAAACAATTTGTTAAATGCAATCTATCTTTTCTTTTGTTTTTGCAACATCCAGGATAGTGTAAGAATGCGAAAATTATTGAGAACTATTTGTCCTAATAGCAATATCATGACTTTGACTTGCTGTTGAAATTATACTCTACTTTTAAATTCTTCATGCATTCAAAATTTCAATTTATAAAATTTCTTAAAGAAGTATCACCCATATTCATCGAATCATTTTTGTAAAAAATAGTGTACACACATATTTAAAGAAAGCACCAAATAAAACTTGATACCAAGCACCACAAACAATTTCTAGTCAGTGTGTGAATTCCATTACTACAATCTAGTTTTTTTTTTTCAAGGTTAGGCTACCTCTCTCCGACAATATTCCCCTTTCTTATTATGTGTCGTTCCATCTAGTATATTCACAGGAACAACACCAAAGCATCAATTCATCTCATTATCATATTCAAAACAAACTCTAACATGCCTTTATTTCATTGCTTTTATAAATGAGCCTGTGTAATACCTTAAAATCACAACAAAGCACACACATACCTGTGCTTTCCTTACCATACCTTGGCATCCCATTGAATTGACCACATTATTCGATACTTCTTATTAATTTCCTGTCATACTCATATGTTTACACTCACAATACTTTTAGCTCATTCACAATGTCAATGCCTCAAAAGCAGAAAATATTTTAATTTTCAATATCAAGGGACAACATAATCATATACAAATTATAAATTCTTAACGCAACTTAGATTTAGATCATAACTTGATCTTAAATAACTAAAATCAATCATGATACATACCATCTAGAACATGGGGTACGCTTTAAGTGAGAAAATCAGCCATGCATGCTCACAAATCACCTGTAAGATTAGTGGATCCATTTTTCCATTTATGTGACCTAGGTCCTCATGCCCATCTCGTCACCATAGTACTTAATAGAGAAATTTTAACTCCATACATCATAACAAACTTGTTTCCGTTTCTAAGACAGTGTGAGTCAAATAAGTGTTACATCTTAACATAAATAAGCACTCATAATTTCAGCTATATAGTTGTGCTTAATCGAGGCATAAGTATCTCAATACATCATGATAATTCATCATTACATCAAATCAAATACATCAAGTATGTCATACATAAAGAGTATACATCAAAATAAAGACGATTAAGGTCAATCATGAAACAAGATACAAAAGTTTCATCAGACAAACTGTCCCTCTATAGATCCATGTCTCATAAGCCCTTGAACAATGTTCCTCTTTAGATCCCTGTCTCATAAGCCTTGGGACAAATGAACCTCTATAGATCCCTGTCTCATAAGACCTCGGACAACTTTCCATCAGCTATCTCGAGATGGGTGTGTGACTCAGGCACTTTCTGCCCAACCGTAAAGCCTTACACTTCCTTGGAATTCTACCTCCTCGAAAAATTCCCAATCCTACAGGCTATAAAAATACGAAAGACAGGGGGTATCTGGTGCAGCCGCAAAACTAACTACAAAGCACATATGCCTAATGTAGAACATAATCATGGATGTGTCAGGGAGATGCAACATAGGCAACATATTCAAGAAAACATATGCAAACAACTTTGGCCAAAATATATTAATACCAGATTTCTACTGGCATGTAGAGTGAAAAAGGAAACATCACTTTTACCCTTCCCTGGTTTGTCCACATTCAACACCCCTCACTAGAATGTAACCTTTCCAGTGCAACTCATGCATATCATATAATTTATTTTCATACAATAATTTATTAAACATATACATGGAAAGCACACAACAAGTCAACTAGTCAAAGGATCATGCCTTTCATCAGAACTATCTCATTCATCATAGGCAAACACATAATTTGAGGCATCTGGCCAAGTAAAACATAATACATAGGAAGGAGTTGTTGACCATTCTATCAAGAACAACAATAGTGTATTAACACAAAATAATTCTAGTCCATTTTCATCAAGAGATGCCGACCTACTTGTCGAACATCTAGTGCATCAAAATAATACATCAAGTTCAAATACCGCAAATATAATTGCATGCAATTACTCATGCATCATTACCCATGTGTTGGTAATACTATAGTAGGGTCATAAAATGTACCCTTCTCATGGAATCCTTCATCTCAAGAATATCCATGCGTGCTACTCCTCATAGTATCGAGAAATACATCAAGCATATTCATCAATGCTAATTATTTCTTGCATTGCACATCAAATATTCATAACCATGTTCATGGTAATGTACTTTGAACTTTTCACATATGATAAAAACATATTTCAAGCAAGGTAGGAATGAGAATGGTATGTTCTTTGCAATCTACTCCCTTATACATTCTATCAATGTTCCACATTGAACATGATAGAGAACATCACTTCCCATCACAAGAGTAGTAACATAAAATACACATCCTAGCAACCTCAAGATTAAAGAAATTTCAAATCCAAAGTTCACAAATTTCAACTCAAAATCACAAAGATGAGCAAAATCAATAGAAATAAATGTGAACAAGAACCATATTTGATAAATACAAAATTTTTTGTGGCTACATAGTAACAAGAAAACTTAAAAATTCAAGCTAGTCCTTCATCACTTTTAAAGTCGAAAATAACATAACCAAAATGAAAACTAGTTCACATTTGTAGAGTGATTATCACTAGCCACAAAGAGGGAGTAGAAGCTACACGACACCTTGTGTCCAAGGTGCGCTTATGAACATGAACAAACACTCGAAAAACATACGTCCCAAAGATCACATAACTATATAACATCACATGCCATTGGTTTATGCAACATAACATTGATAATTCTCTTTTTTTTTTGCAAAATTTCATAGTATTATATTTTTTTATACATGCCATGTTAGGTTCTTTTCCCAAGAATCTCCTGAAGATCTACTTCGATAATATGTTTTCCCAAATGACCTATCTCGTCATTTCATTTTATTTCCCTTGCATCACACATGCAAAATGTGTCATTGCACAATATTGTACATACACATATAATTTTCCTTCATCCTAGCCTCAATCTTTGGCATGTATATTCATATCCTTAGTGTAAAAGTCGATCATCAATTGACTACACCAATAAATCATGGAGATTTATTGCGTCTCTTGCTTCACACATGCAGAGAAATAAACATTTAACCTTAAGTGCATTACTCACACCATAGTTCCAATTTGAGCAAACACAATTACATCAATAAAAAATACACCATTTTCAAGCACTTCATAAATATTTCCATATTTATAGTTTAGGGAGAAAGCAAGGACAACCAAGAAGCCTCACACACACACATAAGAGGTAATGTCCTGAAAGTGATTGTTTTCACTTGTATAACTCAACCCAAGAGTCATCCTTTACTTTTTGTCAAGAGAAACCATAACTAGGAATCTCAATGATCATCACATAGGACTATCACTTATGTACATAGAATGAGCTTTAGTTGACTTACACAAATTGTGCGACTAAGAGTCACAACTAAGCATAGCGAACTCAAGGCCCTAGAGTGGAACCCAGAGCTCTGATACCATATGTAAAGACTGCGACCTCAAAAAAGTTGCCACATTAGCAATATCCACAAGACAAGGGAGTCGGTCCACTAAGTTAAACATCGAACCCACATATCGACAAACAAAGAATTCCTATTTAAAATTATAGTGAAAAAGGTACATGATTTAAGCAACTTATCGAATAGAAAAAATGTGTCTAAAACAAGGAAAGGTGTCGACCACACTGTCGAAAACACCCAATACATCACATGTCATAAAACATTAAAGACATAACATAATTCGACCAACTTGTCAAATTAACAAAAGCAGAAGAGTGACTTCGACCAATCTATCGAAGTACAATAAACATAAGATCTTAACTTACAAAGAAAGCAAAGAATTACAAGAGTCATCGACTGACTGCCATAAGAGTGCAATATAAATACAAAAGACCAATGGTCAATACAAAGATCCATAATTTGCTATTCCTAATAACCTTTGTGACAGGAGTTCTAGAGACCTGCTACACACAAAACATGAGGGCGAGAATATTGTAGGAGTGTGTTTCCACCCTACCATGAAGCAGTTACGCTTCCCAAAAATCTTTTCTGACATGAAAGATACCCAGCCTAGCTCAAGGTAGTCTAAACAAGAAAAAAAAAACTAAGAGGAGTAATGAAATTGGTGCATATAAACTTACGAACTTTATATAATAAAATAAAAGCATTCCAATGCCTTAGCAAAGAAAACATGCTTCTCTATGTAGTCTAATCATTGACAAGTTCTCATTTCTATCTCATATAAAACAACAAGAGATTATTCCTAAAATATAATAGTGCAATCAGTGTTACCATGGAGAATTACTGAAATTCATGAAGCATCATACTTTTTGTCTTTGAATTACACATAGAAGTATATCAAGGAATCCAAAACATTTCCCATATAGAAATATTCCTTTCACAACTAAGATAGGAAAATCAAACAAAGTTTATTGAATTCAAATGTAAATCCACAAAAACACTCATAGTCATGCAGAAGGTATCATATTCCTAGCAAAAACTAACAAAAGCTATCATGTTGCCCAAGATTAGCTATACAATAGAGAACATCTCCCTTCTAACATCAATACAGAACACCTCAAGTTCTCAATTCTACATAAATCAAGCATCAGAGAGTTCATAAATGTGTGACAATTAGATGTCACATAAATCAAATTCTGTAAGTAGACTAAACACAATCTTTGCATAAGGAACTGGTATTATGCTCCCATAAAGACTCCAGTTATTAGGCCACAAACACTCATTGGCTTTGTCTCACTGTTGTTAAAAGTATGAACACGCTAGCTTGATAGGTTTGAAGGATTAACTTATGTTCCATTTATATCCTTAATAAAAGTTCAGCATAACTAACACCATAGTTATTAAAGGTGATTGAAGCTATATTTCTCCTTCATTTCAGCTCAAGAAGTTCAACTGGAAAGCTAGATATCAAAATAAATAATTTATCTAGTCTATCTTATAACAAAAAAAAGAAGATTTTTAGTTGAACAGTCCATTTCTCCATAGGAAGAATTGCCAAGGAACAAGATGGTTACCGCCTAATAAGAACGCACACCATGAACACAACTACCACGAAAGAATTTGCTTTAAATTAACATACCGCTATACAAATGCACTTGTTTAAACAATATTATTTCTCAGATTTTCTACTCCACTATTCTCATAATGTCTCAATAAGATTCAAGAACTTCAATAGTAGACAATTCAATGCATACCCAGGTTTTCTTTAAAATACACAGAGTTGTAACAACATACAAAACATAACATTTGCTACATTGATTCCAGAATAATATTCACGGATACACAAAAAATTCCCAAAACACCATGACAAGGCTAAACCATTAATATTTATGAAATTGCAACCAGTCAACCATGAAGTAAAACAAGGAGTTGTTATGAATATATACTTTCCTACGTGTTGGTTCCTACAGCTGGTTAAATTATGGCGTCGACTATGGTGGAATTCCATGACCCACGTCATTAACGTCTAGACATCAAAATAACAGTAATATAACATAATCATGCATAGACGTTCCCCAATGGAATGATAGCATTTAATAATTCCTTTCATGGTTTGTAACAATGGGTTAATATAGATAGCGTTACCTATACTTATACATCGAGTGGATACAACAGTTGCTTCATATTGAACACACTTTACAACAAAATTAATCTACAATTTATCATCTTTGAACAACGATGGAAAATACATAATTCCATACTAAAAGTTCAAAAGAGCTGACATACTCCATTGAAAGACAGGCTGGAAGTTAGCATGGTAGGAGGCTTACAGGTCAACTTAAACATAGTGTTAATGCAGACCAACGATTTAAGAAATGGAATAACCAAGCATCGAAATCAGAATCAGCAGTCAGAACACTCGAAGAGAAAACTGAAATACTATAAGGTAAGCCTTAATTGCTTTCAGCGCCCCTATGGAAAAGAATAAGTCAACCTAACCAGAATAAGAACAACAGCTCAGCGATGGAAAGCCATGGAAGGAGAGGTATTTTCAAAGGTACTATGCCTTACGCAGTTTTATGGAGTTGCACAGAGACACACTACTATTACCGCAACAACTTTCAAACTTCAAGAATATAATGCACAAAAATTAAAATAATCCCATGCTCATCCATTGCAAGGAGTCCCACAATTCAATCTAAAAGCAAATCAAAATGAAAAGACAGATGATGCATGCTACACGATAGGAGGTAGGAAAATGAAAAAAAAACCCAAGAAGAAATATTGTAGTGACACTTAATACCATCTCAAACTTACACGGTCATATATATGCATTTTCTGTAAGTTTAATATTGATACGGAAGCTCATAAATTAAACAAGCAGCGACTCATTTTATTCCTCTTTTAAAACAAAAGAGATGATATGGATTAGAGAGAACCTAGAATATCACAGAGAACACTTGAAGTGATATCATGTTGCCACCAAAGGCGTCCACGGACACTATCTATTTTCCTAGCTACCTCCTCTGTCCCTTCTCCTTCTCCTCTACATAGTTGATTTTTCTCCCCGCATTCAAGAATTCCCCCCTTTCTAGCATGCGAGACCCCAAAAATAGAAAAATGGTTATTATCTCCACTTCTCCGTTTCTTCCATAACCATCTCATTCATATCCGTAAACTCAGATATGTGAATGACATTTTGACTTTCATAATAAAATTTGAAATCCACATTTTTTTCTCCCAATAATTTAAAAAAATCAGTTTTTGGGTTATGACATCCTTCTCCCCTTAGACAATGCATCGTCCCGATGCATCAATAGGAACATATGATATGAGAAAAAATATAACATATGCGAAACAATTATTTAAATGCAATCTATCTTTTCTTTTGTTTTTACAACATCCAGGATAGTGTAAGAATGCAAGAATTATTGAGAACTATTTGTCCTAATAGCAATATCACGACTTTGACTTGCTGTTGAAATTATACTCTACTTTTAAATTCTCCATGCATTCAAAATTTCAATTTATAAAATTTCTTAAAGAAGTATCACCCATATTCATCGAATCATTTTTGTAAAAAATAGTGTACACACATATTTAAAGAAAGCACCAAATAAAGCTTGATACCAAGCACCACAAACAATTTCTAGTCAGTGTGTGAATTCCATTACTACCATCTAGTTTTTTTTTTCAAGGTTAGGCTACCTCTCTCCGACAATATTCTCCTTTCTTATGATGTTTCGTTCCATCTGTTATATTCAGAGGAACAACACCAAAGCATCAGTTCATGTCATTATCATATTCAAAACAAACTCTAACATGCCTTTATTTCATTGCTTTTATAAATGAACCTGCATAATACCTTAAAATCACAACAAAGCACAGACATACATGTGCTTTCCTTACCATACCTTGGCATCCCATTGAATTGACCACATTATTCGATACTTCATATTAATTTCCTGTCATACTTATATGTTTACACTCACAATACTTTTAGCTCATTCACAATGTCAATGCCTCAAAAGGAGAAAATATTTTAATTTTCAATATCAAGGGACAACATAATCATATACAAATTATAATTTCTTAACTCAACTTAGATTTAGATCATAACTTGATCTTAAATAACTAAAATAAATCATGATACATACCATCTAGAACATGGGGTACGCTCTAAGTGAGAAAATCAGCCATGCATGCTCACAAATCACCTATAAGATTAGTGGATCCATTTTTCCATTTATGTGACCTAGGCCCTCATGTCCATCTCGTCACCATAGTACTTAATAGAGAAATTTTAACTCAATACATCATAACAAATATGTTTCCATTTCTAAGACAATGTGAGTCAAATAAGTGTTACATCTTAACATAAATAAGCATTCATAATTTCAGCTACATAGTTGTGCTTAATCCAAGCATAAGTATTTCAATACATCATGATAATTCATCATTACATAAAATCAAATACATCAAGTATGTCATACATAAAGAGTATACATCAAAATAAAGACCATTAAGGTCAATCATGAAACAAGATATAAAAGTTTCATCAAACAAACTGTCCCTCTATAGATCCATGTCTCATAAGCCCTCGGACAATGTTCCTCTATAGATCCCTGTCTCATAAGCCCTGGGACAATAGTACCTCTATAGATCCCTATCTCATAAGACCTCAGACAACTTTCCATCAACTATCTCGAGATGGGAGTGTGACTTAGGCACTTTCTACCCAACCATAAAGCCTTACACTTCCTTGGGATTCTACCTCCTCGCAAAATTCCCAACCCTGTAGCCTATAAAAATACAAAAGGCAGGGGGTATCTGGTGCAGCCGCAAAACTAACTACAAAGCACATATGCCTAATGTAGAACATAATCATGGATGTGGCAGGGAGATGCAACATAGGCAACATATTCAAGAAAACATATGCAAACAACTTTGGCCAAAGTATTTTAACACCATATTTCTACTGGCGTGTAGAGTGAAAAAGGAAACATCACTTTTGTGTGATAAAAATGTGTCACACTTCTATGAATCATTCCATCCAAGGTTACTCAAGAATGAGGCCTCAAATATCGATCCATAGCTCTCTAGTCATGGAGTGCAAATGTCTGAAATGGAGGCGCTCAGATTGACCTAATTAGTACCTATGCAAGTACACCATGAAACGAGAGATTCAAATGCATGAAAATGAGATCTACTCTATATGATAACAATGCATGAAAAGAAATTAATCTAAATGATAACAATGC
>MU223358.1:528815-539543 GCA_018584345.1 Thuja plicata | reverse complement strand
AGTTGCATTCTAACAAGTGCATCACATCTAAAATCCTTTTGTAGAAGGTGGACTTAACCGTCCTTTGTAAATCTCTTAACAGAGTGCACACTTAACAGTGTTGCTAAAGCTTCAAATAAAGTAGATCTTAACAGGTCTCCATTGTAATAATCCTAAGAGGGTAGGTCATCAGAAGTGACCAAATTGTAAGCCTTAACCGGCTCTTCTTTCTACAGATAGTGAAGTTTGTGGGTAACAATCCCCACCACAGTTTTTACTTCCTTAACAGGAGTTTTCTGCGATACCATATCTTGTGTTATGTGTTATCAAATTTCATGTATTTTTCTTTTACTATTACACATCAAATGGAATGTATGATATGATTTCATATGCATAAAGAAAGATGAACAGATATATAAGTTATTTTACAAACTGATGACTAAGGGTTAATGGGCTAACCAAGAAAAGTTTTAGTGGTACTGATTCACCCCTCCCCTCTGAGTTAAATTATCTCAATATAATTCCAATAGGTTATTTGGCTATAGGTGATCTTGGCTTATGAATTCGATGAATTCTAACATGGTATCAGTGTCTTGCTGGAGCAGCCCATTCTTATGTTTTTTAAATATTTTTTGGAGTGCCGAGGTTTTCAATTTTTCAGATCTGTTTGTGTGGATCTGGAGGGTATTTTTATTTGGAGCACTTTGAGCACAAACGCACATCACAGATGTACTCAAAATGCCAAAAAACCCCTATTTCCATATAAGGCACGTCTAATTTAGACATCGTTAAAATTTGGGCCCTCTTTTTTGCATGCATGGCCTTGGCACACTTTTCGAGGCAAAAAATTGCTTCAGTTCTTACACCGCCTCTGTTTCCATGCCACCTCTAAATTCACGCCACCATTTTTTGAAAAAAAAAGAAATTAATTTTTTTCCATGAAAAATTTAGGGGTTTCTTTGGTTCTTCTTGTTTTGGAGCACTCCTTGGTTTTTTGCTCATAACTTGAGCAAACAGAGACATTTTTTGCTAAACAAGATATTGATAGAAAGCTGGTTCCAAGGACGATCTAATTTTTCCATTTTGGTTATCTGATTTTCCATCTTGCAGGGTTTTTTGCCTGTAAAATTCAAAGTTCCATTTTGCACTCCAGTCACTATATCTTGCTCCTTCGGACTTATTTTTTGAATTCCGCATGACGTAGGAAAGCTGGTTCTATTCTCCTTCTTCTTGTATGGGTCTCATTGCCATAATCTTCTCCAAGCAGATTTTATTTATTTATTTTCTTTTTAGCATTCTGGTGGATATCTTGGATGTTTAGGTCCTGGGATTGTTTTCTATGCATGGGATGACTCCTCATTAGCTGTTACATATGTTTCTTTAGCTTTCAGTCATTCTTGGATATTATATACATCTTTTTCTATAGCATCTATTTTTTGCAAACACACTGTGATAAAGTGCCATCTTGAATGCTTGAGATCCTGCACATTTTGTGCCTGATTGTACTCACACTATATTATAAAGTGCCACAAGGGGGGTTGCTAAACCTTTTTCAAGTGAGTTAAAAAGGTATTTTCACTTATTGATTAAATCATTATTGATTTAATTATTAAGTTCTTTTTATCTCTATTTCACTTAAGTTAAAATTTAGGCATGCAATAATTGATCTTTTATTAATTAATCATGCAACCTAGGTTTCTCCACCCTTCTTAGGGTTTTGCTCTCCTATATTAGGATTGATCACTTTGTAATTATAGAATCTCTCTCGGGAATTCCTTCAATTCCTTCTCTGAATGATATTTAATATTTCTTGGACATTCTGAGTTATGTCTCCATTCTTTGCTTTGTGATAGGTTATTTTGCTGCAGGTGATCTTGGCTTATGAATTCAATGAAATCTAACACTTGATGCATATCATAGGACTTGTTGCTTTTTTGTTGGTTACTCTAGTTATTTTTGTTGTTTTTAACTTGGAATTTTGGTCCCTATAAAACAAGTTTTCCCTTAATCAAAAACATTGAACTATAATTTATGGGTATTATTTATTTAAAAATTAAATAAATGAGTAAGGGTTAAGATTATGGTTCAATCACTAATAAGAGTTAACATTAAATAAAAGTTAATACATCCAAATATATTTTTATTAAATACATATTATTTAAATAAGAACATTATTGATTTTCATTTAACTGTATTTAAATGTCTATAAAAATAAATTAATGGTTATAAAATATATAATATTTAGAATGTAAAGGGTTTTTGCATACTACTGTGAATGTCGCTCTGCAACTTTCTTGAATTGATGGAGCGGGTGGTGGCCAACTTGGCCCTCCTTATGCGGGGTCTTTAATGTGCCTTTCTATTTCCAGGCAATATGGGCACAACTTCAAGAGGTATTAAGACATCTGCTTCAACTGGAAGAGAAGAGGAAAAAACAAGCCCTAGGGTTGCAGGGAGCGAGGAGAAGGTGAATAAAACCTTTAGGCAAGAGGTGGTTGGCATTCCTGTCTACAAGGATGATGCTAGATTTGTCGGTAAAGACTAGGAAGACAATGGAGTCGACACAGGAATAGGAGGTAAGGTTTCTATCTCCAAACGCCTTGTCATTTCTCCTAATGTAGGTATGTCTGATGTGATTAGGGTGGAGAAGAGTAGGCTTAGTAATACTGCTATTTTTCTTTTCGCACAAGATGTTGATAATATCCCTTCTTGTGTGTATGAATAACTGGCTCCATACAGTTTGGGGCATGAAAATAGGGTTTAAATTTTCTTTGTGCATAATGTTAGAGAAAGGTTTATTCATTATTATTTTCTATGACTTAGCCAGTTAGAGGGTTGTTGTTAATAAACAGTTCTAGACTATTGGTTCCTGTAATTATTTTTCCCTAGGTTGGTCAAGTAATGCCAATCTTGAGGATAATATGGCATTTTCATGCCGTAGATGGCTAACCATTAGAAAGATACCTCCATTTCTCTGGAATGTTTTACCAAAAGCCCTAGACTCATTCGGTAAAGTCATTCATGTTGACCAATCTAATATCTTTCTCCCACATATGGATGCTAGAGTGTTGATCTCAATTAAACATGCAGTATATATTCTAGAAAATCTTGTATTTGATTTGGAGGATGGTTTGTATTCATGTCCAGTTGAATTTATGGGTAGAGTGAACTTGTGTTTTCTTTGCAAGAGGAACGACTATAGGAGAAGGAATTCCCCTCTTTTGGCCTCTAAAAATTAACCCCAATCATCTTCTAAAGTTGAGTTCAATCATAAACTTCTTGTAACCCTTTATTCTGATCAACCATGCTCCTCTAAAACGTAGATAGTTGATCCCCCTCCTAACTCTGACTCTGTGTCTGTTGATCTCTCTCTCTCTCTCTCTCTCTCTATGTTTAATACATGTGTGATCAATTATTGGTACATGTGTTTTCATTTTTAGAGCTCCTTTATTATTAGTAATTGGGGGGTCAACATGACAAAAATGTCACGGTTATTGGACCTTCGAACGGCTACTCGAGACTTTCCCCCAATTTGCACTTTTTCATTTTAAAATAGAATAAATAAAACCAATAAAAGTGGAGGAAATATAACATGATTTCGATATTTTTCTCTCTTGTAATATTTGGAAACTGAAGAGGAAATTAGCCAAATAACTTTTAAAGTTACTCAATTCAAAAGCATCAATTCAAGAACATTTGAGAATTTAAATAGTTGAAAGATAAAAAAAATATGATGTGTATATTTTTCTAGTTGCATTGTTTAATTTTAGGTTGTTTTTTTTGAGCTATGTACAATATTAAGTTTAGACTTGTAACATACTCAAGTGATAAAAATAATCATAACCACCATTTCATACAACTAATAAAAATGAATTACTGAATATCAACATCTTTAATGCAATGTTGTAGCAACCAATATATTTTAGTTCTCTAGATTATTTAAAATTAATCTTGTAACAACTAACATATTTTAGTTCTCTAGATTACTTAATGCAATTTTAAGTAATGCTTTGTAAATTTAAAATATTTATATTAGAATATGTTATTAGAATTGTAAGATTTGGTTATGGAGATGGCCACCCAAGATTTAGAGACCAAATGGAAAGCACAATGGTAGAACATATAAGACCTTTTAAATGATTAAGTAGACCAAGGTGCAAATATAGGAAGGAATAAGATTATGACAAGTGTCGTAATCTTCTTACATGATAACCAAGAGACAACTTATCACCCATTTGTGGTGGAGTCACATGTTGATTGACTATTAGTACATGTGTGATGGATTATTGATATATGTGTTTTCATTTTTGGGGCTCCTTTAGTATTAGTAATTGGGGGTCTCAACATGACAAAAACGTCATGGATATTAGATCTCCTAATGGCTACTGGGGATTTTCCCCTAATTTGCACTTTTTTCATTTCAAAATAGAATAAATAAAACCAATAAAAGTAGGGAGAATATAACACGATTTTAATATCTCTCCCCTATAATATTTAGAAACTAAATAGGAAATTAGCCAAATAACTTTTAAAGTTACTCAATTCAAAAACATTTGAGAATTTATATAGGTGAAAGATAATATATATATATATATATATATATATATGATATTTATATTTTCTAGTTGCATTGTTTAATTTTATGTTGTTTTTTTGAGCTATGTACAATATTAAGTTTATACTTGTAACATACTCAAGTGATAAGTATAATTGTAACCACCATTTCATACAACTAATAAAAATGAATTACTAAATATCAACATCTGTAATGCAATCTTGTAGCAACCAATATATTTCAGTTCTCTAGATTACTTAGAATTAATCTTATAGCAACTAACATATTTTAGTTCTCTAGATTACTTAATTCAAAACCACCATTTCATACAACTAATAAAAATGAATTACTAAATATCAACATCTTTAATACAATCTTGTAGAAACCAATATATTTTAGTTCTCTAGATTACTTACAATTAATCTTATATCAACTAACATATTTTAGTTCTCTAGATTACTTAATGCAAATTTAAGTAATGCTTTGTAAATTTAAATTATTTATATTAGTATATGTCATTAGAATTGTAATCTGTTATGGAGATAGCCACCCAAATCTAGAGACCAAATGGAAAGGACAATGATAGAATATAGAAGACCTTTTAAATGATTAAGTAGACCAAGATGAAAATATAGAAAGGAATAAGATTATGACAAGTGTTGTAATATTCTTACATGATTACATGATTACCAAGAGACAACTTATCACCCATCTATGGTGGAGTCACATGTTGATTGACTATTAGTACATGTGTGATCGACTATTGGTACATGTTTTCCTTTTTGGGCTCCTTTAGTATTAGTAATTAGGGGCACAACATGAAAAAACTAGGCTCCTTTAGTATTAGTAATTAGGGGCACAACATGAAAAAACTATCATGGTTATTGGACCCCCTAATGGCTACTGTGGATTTTCCCCTAATTTGCACTCTTTTCATTTCAAAATAGAATAAATAAATCTAATAAAAATGGGGAAATATAACATCATTTTAATATTTTTCTCTCTTAAATATTTGGAAACTCAAGAGGAAATTAGCCAAATGAATTTTAAAGTTAGTCAATTCAAAAATATCAATTCAAAAACATTTGATAATTTATATAGGTGAAAGATAAAAAAATATGATATGTATATTTTTCTAGTTGCATTGTTTAATTTTATGTTGTTTTTTTGAGCTATGTACAATATTATGTTTAGACTTGTAACATACTTAAGAGATAAATATAATCATAACCACCATTTCATACAACTAATAAAAATGAATTACTAAATATCAACATCTTTAATGCAATCTTGTAGCAACCAATATATTTTAGTTCTCTAGATTACTTAAAATTAATCTTGTAGAAACTAACATATTTTAGTTCCCTAGACTACTTAATGAAAATTTAAGTAATGCTTTGTAAATTTAAAATATTTATATTAGAATGTCATTATAATTGTAAGATTAGGTTATGGAGATGGCCACCCAAGATCTAGAGACCAAATGGAAATTACAATGGTAGAAGACCTTTTAAATGATTAAGTAGACCAAGGTGAAAATATAGGAAGGAATAAGATTATGACAAGTGTCGTAATATTCTTACATGGTAACCAAGAGATAAATTATCACCCATCTATGGTGGAGTCACATGTTCATTGAAGGTGAATCACCCTCCAAAATGAGATAAAGTATGTGCATTATGTCCACTAAAGTTGGAAGGTGATAAAGTGATAAGTGCATTAAAAGTAGAGTCAACACATAAAGTGGAATGTGATAACATGATAACACCACCTAAAGAGAAAATGATCCTAAAGTCTATTATGTGGTTCCTAAGTAGACTTAAGTAAAAGGTGTGTCTATGTCTTATGAGAATGTTATACTAGGTGCACCAATCAAACACCAACACCCCCCTTAAGTGCATCTTAGGGAGATTGTATACATACAATGCAAGATGGGTCTTGGCAACTTGGCCATGTTAGGTATCCATGTATTAATGCAATGTGGTGTCTCACAAATAGGGAAAAGGACAAAGCCCAACGGGAAAAACCTTCTCAAAAGAGATGGAAAAACAAATGAACACTCAAAGAAGAATAAGGAAAAAATCTAATGTAAGGAAAAATTCTCTAGGCCCCTCTCCCATAAGAGAGAAAAAGAGAGACCAAATAGAATCCCCTCAATGTAGAATATGCATCAATAGTAGAGGCTCCAAACAAGGTATAGAAGATGCCCCATGATTGTCAAACATCTCCCCCCCTTAGGAAGAAGAAAAACCAAAGGTGTATGAATGAAGTCTCCCCAATAATTTTGTATGATGAAATCTCAAGTATATGGTGTCTCTGAAAGTTAATTAAATGTCCTCATGTTGATGCCGAAAGTTGTCACCTCTAAATTAGGTGTACTAGGCCACACTAATGAAAAAGATAAACCCATGATCTAGTGAAGATGAATGTAGAACAATATCTAAAGACTCAAGTAACTCTTTTGAAGATAGAGACCTCTTCCCAATGCTGGTCCAAAGTATCCACACTCATGTCAAACTGTGAAGGATGATCATGTAGAGAATGAAGAAGAGGGTAAAATGGACCATCTCTATCAAAGAGAATATGAATATAATAAATGGGGTCTCTAGAATATACAAGATATGAATTCACAAACAAACATGTAATATCTGTCAAGTAGCCATCCGAAGGAAGTATGTCTGGAAGCATATCACGTTGTGTTGATTCATAATGCTAGAGAATTGGATTACATCTAAGTACACCTAATTTAAGTAACCAAAGTTCTCTTTAAGATTAGTATCTAGAATCATCATATGAAGAATCACAATCCTTAATAAGAACAAAGTCTAAAAAAGAGTACAACTAAGATGTATGATCCACCACCTGAGTACTAATGATAGCTCCATTCTGCAAGTCTCTAATAATAACTAAATCAAAGTGAACTCCACATTCCTAGTTACACAATAAGAAGATATATTGGTCAAGTGAAGTACACACAAGACATCATTGAAGGTGCCATCTCAAAATTCAATAGATCCTTTCCCAATCAAATTCATATATGTATGATTGCTCATGAAAATTGGTGGAATGTTGCAACACTCAAATGAAGAGAACATAGACTACAAAGATTCTATATGATGAGAAACCACTGAATTTAGAAATCATCTCTTGAATAATGACCTATTGTAGCGCAAAAAGTTTTTCCTTTTTTACATATTCCAAGTGTGACATTTTTCCTTATCAAATTCTCTTTGTAGTAAAGAAGATGCTGAAGTAGACATTCTTGAAGGAGATTTGATTCTATTTCTCAAGAAGATAATTCATTAATATCCTTTATATCAATAGTTTTTTTCATTTTTAATCTTCTTGCAATATGCACAAGTAGGCTTCTCCTTATATGATGCACAATATCAACTCACCATAATCTATAATCTATCAGCTCACCAATGATTAGGATACGCAATATACGATATACGTCCTCCTTTAGAGTGACTGCCATGTCGTCAGAAGGAAGGTGGAAGATATTATGATCACTGTGTCATCTCTCGGCTAGTGCTTTGAAAAGATCCCTATTAACTTGATAATGTGTCATGTTAAGCAGAGATGCCAACCCACATGAAAAAATCAATGCACGATCCTCCTGAGACAATCGTGGTATCGGCTATGTCTATGCAGCCATGAATTCGCACCTTAGTAAACAAAATATTTTGTTAACACAATATGTTAACAACATGTGTGTTAGTCTATTGCGTTAACGTGTGTTAGTAATTTACAAACAAATACAATATACTAACACACATGTTGTTAACATATTGTGTTAACAACATATTTTGTTTACTAAGGTGCAAATTTGTGGCTACATAGACACAACCCTAGTTGCATGCACTAATTTTCCTATCGTATGTGCTAAAACAAATTCTAATTATTAAAAATGTGCACAAAAATAACTGAAAAATGAACAAAACGAGGAAAAATTCAGGGTACATATTGGGGGCCCATATTTAGGTGGTTGCTAGAACCATCCAACACTCTCGAATTGATGCTGGGTGTATGGAATCACCATTTTCTCATAACAAATCAAAATTTTCATAAAATTGTGAAAAATTCATAATTAATCCAAATTGTCTTTGATTCATCTCCTGATGGGGCATACATCGAATATCATGAGTTTTTTTTTGCATTCAGGGCATATTTTTTTCTCAGGGACATCATTTTAAGTTTTTATCAAACGTTTCAACATCAGGGCATCAATTGCTTTTTTCAATAACAACAATAGATTAGTCAGGTGCATTTGACAATATTCTTTGAATCAACATTTTGTGCACATCGATGCAAAGATAGACAAAATGTATATGCACAAAATTAGTTTTGAGATTTAATTAATTAAATACCTATTTATTAATTAGATGATTATTTCCTCTACTATATAGTTAATTTATATTTAATTGCATAGCTCATCCTTCTTAATATTATTTTGAGCATAACTATCTTCATTTTATCATCAAAGTTCAAACTTTACTAATTTCTCAGAAAAAAATGTGGCATCATAGGACCCAATTTTAGTCCCCCATCTTGTTGTACTTATCCTAGAATCATATTTAAATGTATCTTATGCTAATAGTTTGATGTTTCTTGATTATTTTAGATTAAATTGGAGTACTTGCCTGATAGCATAGAACACACATTGATTTCTAGCTTTAGGAATGATAGAATATTTTCTTTATATAAAGGGATCAAAAGGTTACTTTCAAGTATATACTGACACAAAATTGTCAAGTGAATGGATTCAGACTAGATTAAAAATGTAAAGGAGAATACTTACAATCCAATATATTTTTACGATATTTTGGCAAGATAAAGACCTAGGCACCCTAGTCTTGTCAAAATTAGTTCTTCCAACGGAAAACATATGTGTCGAGGTTTTTGATATAGGATCCAGTCCTAATTTTTGTAGTCAATGATGAGTAATTACAAGGGTTGAAAATGAATATTTTAATTAGATTGTAATGAATCTTGCATTTACATTCTAATGTGTATAAATTTTGAGACATGATTTGTATACTTATACTTGTACATTGATTTGAGATTCTTTGTATCACAACCCTTTTTCAAATTGACATTAATGTCAAATGTGGTTTACAAGACATTTATAATGTTATTACATTATGTTTTTATTATACCATTATTATTTCAGTTAATTATGCACATGTATGCTTTTGTGACTATTTTCATGATTATGATATTGTACCCAATTTAGGGAGATTGTATGTGCTTTGACTATATATGCACAATAAACTTGACATACATTGGTTAAGAACACCATGATTTTTTTTGGTTGGTTCAAGTAGGACTTCCTATTTTTATGTTTAGTTCTCTACACCAACAACCATAATTGGCAATAATCTGGAAAACCCTAATCCCCAAGTGGTAGACTAGTAATGAGTGTTTTGATGTTTATGTGAATTTATAATTTTTGCAAAGATAATTAAATTGTAATCCTTATTGAACCCTAATCCTAACCATAACGTGAAATTTCATGATATATAAAGATTGAAAATACATTATTTAAACCCTAATCAAATACAGCTAAAACCTAACCCTTGAATCCTAATCTTATTTAAACCTTTATCAAAATAAAATTTAATAATAAACCAAAATGAACCCTATCCATATAACTAATTGAACACTAAATCTAATTGAACCCTAACTCTAGATCAAATATAACCCAAATCCTAAGCTAAATTGAACCCACATCCATTCTTTGCTTTGTGACATGTTATTTTGCTACAGGTGATCTTGGCTTATGAATTCGATGAATTCTAACATGGTATCAGAGTCTTGCTGGAGCAGCCCGTTCTTTTGTTTTTTAAATTATTTTTGGAGCACGCCGAGGTTTTCAAAATTTCAGATCTGTTTGTGTGGATCTAGAGGGTATTGTTTATTTGGAGCACTTTGGGCATAAACGGACATCACAGACAGTGATTTTTTTAGTGGCTAATATTCGCCAATTGGCTAATTTTTGAAATTTGAGAATCCAAATTTGGCTAATAATTCAAGATTTAAGGTGACCTAAATCACCAAAATTTTGCAAAATTTTATTTTAGAAATATTTAAATCGCCAAATAATTTATTTTATTAAAAATTTGAACTCAAATATTTGCCTAATATTTGATAGATGGTTAGATTCAATTCGCCTAAATTTTATCAGTTATTAT
>MU223358.1:498677-513948 GCA_018584345.1 Thuja plicata | reverse complement strand
TTCTATTGTTGATGGTGAAACCAAGGTTCAAATGATGTTAATGTTGGTTTGGGATTGGGAGTGAACCCTAATCCCATTATTTAACTACCAAGAAAAATGAATGCAACAAAAGAATTGGTAAGAACATCCTGTGGTAGGCACTAGGTCCAATCTCCCCCAACTTGCATGGTATGGGAGGGTGTAAGAAAAACACTTTACCTCTCTCCTTGAAACTCATTCAACCCAATTCACATTCTAACTCATGCAACTACTTTGAAATTAACTACTTAACTTGTTGGGATATATAATTTCTCCCTCCAATGAAATGTTAAAATTAAATGAAAGATAAATATTAAATTAATAAAAAATGATAATGAAAATATTCTAGAGTGGAAAAATTAAATATTGCCTCATATCTTTAAAGGCCTATGTAATTTGCAAAATCATCTTAAGACATATATTTAAAGAGGCATTTGTAACAGGTTTAACAAAAAACACATATGATAAATACAACAATATTCTCAACTAATGTATTGTTTTTAGCAATTGATTAATGGAAGACACAATGCAACACCACTCAAGTATAAGTTAGTGTGTTTATTTCCAAATGTTAGTATGCTCATATCTCCATCCACCCCATCATAAGTCATGTCCAATTTCATTGTAAAAGCTCATTCCATCCATCTCATATTCAACTTTTATTATAACTAAAACTTGTCAAAAAAAAGAACCCAAAATTTTCTAGCAAAGAATAAACACCTTGAAACACATTGAAACTGATTCCTTCTTATGCCTCTCAAATGTGAGATCTCTCACTAAACAATATAAAGAAAAAAATAAACATTGTATTTACATGACAACTCATTGCACATCATTTTCAAAGTGGACATATCATCTTACCAAGTCATCTAGTATTGTAGCTTTTGGCTCCTCCTTTTCTATCCTATATATACAAGCTAAAGTTTGACATTGAATGATACAACCCAATTTAAGAAAATAGAGGTACACAAGTTTTTTCATTCCATTTATTTATTGTAAAAAGACCCTCCTTTTCTATCCTATATATACAAGCTAAAGTTTGGCATTGGATGATACAACTCAATTTAAGAAAATTGAGTACAAAAGCTTTTCCATTCCATTTATTTATTGTAAAAAATAAATCCATCCATAGCCCATCTATATACTCCAGTGGAAAATTTAAACTTGCAAACTTTTTAATGTGATCCTTAAAATTACTTTGAAAATTTAATTACCTCTAAAATTTTAACTTATAAACTTTTTAATGTGATTCAAAATTTAAATTTATAAACTTTCTAATGTGATCCTTAGGATCCATTTGCAAATTGAAACTTCTTATTCTTTCCCTTTAACCAATAAAAAGAACAAATTTTCAAAGTAGAGGTACCCATGACACCAAATCATTTTCTCATTGTAACCTTTGGCCCCCCTTTCTTTTCTATATTTAAAAACTAAAATTTGACATTAGGCGATACCACTCAATGTAAGAAGATCGAAATACAAGAGCTTGATGCCATAAGTTCTTCCATTAGTATGCACACAGAAAAAAATTGAGTTAAACCGTCGGTTACACTACACCAAAAGTCAGGTTTTTAGTTAAGACCAAAAGTACTAAGTAAGGAGAAACCCGAAGACACAAGTTTTGAAGTGTAAACCGAAAGAGCAACCTGAAGATGATATAGAGGAACCCAACAGAGCAAGGGAACCCGATAGACAATTCAACAAAGGAACACCGAAAGACAATCTAACTGATTTCTGAGAAAACCAAGCATCAGACACCGAAAGTCAGTTACAACCTGAGAAAAGTGGATCTAACTTCCACGTTAGATAAAACAACTATATTCTATTTTTAGAGTTTTTATTTTTTTTAAATCCATTTCTTGAGGAACAAGAAACATTATTGTAATTTTTTAAATCAGTCTAACTGATTAAAAACATGCAAACTAGGAGATCAAGGTCAAGTTGTAAACCAATGATCATAGAGTTAGTTTTGTTATACGTGAAACTTAATTAGGTCAATTTATGTTATAAATAGTTGTTGTAATCATTCATTGAAGAAGGATGGAAGGATGAATGTAGCCAACGAGAACATATATGGATCAGATAGAGAGTTTCAAGAAGCAGAACAACAAAAGATGAATTTGGTTATCAAGAACCAAGAACCAAGGCTACCAAGAAACATAGGTATTAATCAATCACACTAGGTGATACACTGTACATGTAAGCTTTAATGGATCTGTACTCAACAATAATAGATTGCATACACTCAGGTCAATAATTATTTTTATCTGCATTCTAACAAGTGTAGCAAATAGAAGAAATCCTTTCAATAAAGGTGGATTTAACAATCCTATTGTAAATCTCTTAACCGAGTGCACACTAAACAGTGTTGCTAAAGCTCTTAATAGAGTAGACCTTAAATAGTCTCCAAAAAATAATCCTAAAATGGTAGATCATCAGAAGTGATCAAAATTGTAATCCTTAACCGGCCCCTTCCAATCTACAGATAGTGAAGTTTTTGTGGGTGCCATCCCCACCATAGTTTTTACCTTCTAACATGGGTTTTCTGCGTTACCATATGTTGTGTTATGTGTCAATTACTTTCATGAATGTTTCTATGAATATTCACAAGCTTACTAAGTTTATGGATTGATATAACTTACACAAATATAGTATAGAAAAAATGGTTGGTAATACAATTGATTACATAAAGGTTAAAGAATAAAAGAGATAAAATTTTTAGAGGTACTGATTCACCCCTACCCTCTCAGTACACACTTCCCATTATTTCCAACAATTGGTATTAGAGCTAGATCTCTTATTTGGAAAGTTTAAAGACTTAAGAGAAAATATCATAGAATGGAGAAGTACAAACTTGACAAGGGTATTTAGAATTAGAAGCTAGAGATACAAATCTTCTATGAGCAGTACAAAGCAACAATAATAAAAATGAGAGAGCTATTGGCTGAAAGAAAAGTTATGGCAACTCAGAACAATGAAAAAGAATATCAAGAGGAAGAGATACCAGATTTATTTGAGTCTTCAAGATCTACAACTAGAAAGGCATCAGACACATATGAAGAAAGAATCACAAGTCTAAATGAAATCAATCAACATTTGGCTGAACAAGTAAAATCTCTGCAAATTGGTCAAGAGACACAGATGGTAAGAATGATTGATGTCATAAACAATGCTAGACAAGATGAGAAAGAGAGAACACATGCTATTGATGATAGGAGGAAGATTACTGAAAAGCTAAAAGAGAAAGAGTCACAAATACAAATACTTATAAAACATCATCATGATATCACAAATCAGATTATTCTTATGAGTCAAGAGGCAAACAAAATGAATACAAAACTCATTGAAAGAATAGAAGCCATCGGTGAGCTAAGAAAAGAAAATGAAAAGCTGAAACAAGAAGTAAGAATTCAGAAACAACATAATGACATAATCAAGAGAGTTGAAGAAAGAAACAAAATGATGGATGATTTTTCTAGAAGGACAAAGAAGAGTCAACAACAACACCGGACTAGGATATACCGAGAATGGAGAATCACCATACCAAGATGATCCAAAGAATGTCTATACAAATCCAAGAACAAGAAAGATGACATGCAATCACTGTGGAAGGATATGCCACACATCAAATGTATGCAGGAGCAAAATGAAAGGTATTCCTAAATCCACACCTTCATTCATAGGAATATGTTATAAATATAACAAGAAAGGACATAAAGCATATGAATGTAAATTTGAAGTAAAACAACCAAAGAAGGAAACCTAAATGGAAAAATACTGTCTTACTTGCAAAATGCATGGGCACACATCTCTTGAATGCTAGAAGAAGAAAACGCAAGCATGGAAGCCTAAAGGTCAAGAAACTATCTATCAACCGAAAAGAGTCAGTAACCAATATGTCTGGGATTACATTACATGGGCAAACTGCATAGCATGTGGCAACTTTGGTCACATAGCTGTAAATTGTAGGAGACAATGGACAAGAAAGTCTAGGAGCTAGAATAACCCTAGAATGACATGTCTACACTATCATAAAGTTGGTCATCTAAAGAAAGACTGCAGAGACTGAACGATAGAGACCAACACTTTTCCCAATGAAAACACCATTGAAGACATCAGGAAGATGAGAAACAAAATGTGGAGGAAAGCTACAAACACTGATGAAGATGGACCGAGCAATGCAATTGGGAACACCTTATCCAATGGATCTAGTGACATCACCACCCCCACCTAAGAATAACAAGTAAGTATGGAACTGCATTACACCAAGTTATATTTTGCATCAGTTCCATTATACATAGTTAAAATACCAAATCAACATGATTAAAGATGCACTATGGTATTACTTGTTGTGTTTCTGTGAAAATAATTTCATTGATTAATACATACTGAAATGCATCGGTGTACATACAAAGCTAAGCTGTCTATACTTATCGAGAATCATCAGTTAACATTTAAAAGATAAAGTTGCTAGTGTAAATCGAGATCCATCGGTAATCATGTGAGTTGAAAAAGTTGTCTTCACCATACACTAAAATCCATCAGTGAATGTAACAAGTTAAAAACTACTTGAAGCATTGCATTTTCACCAAAAGAGAAGTTAGTGTATCACCCGAAGACTCCATCTTCACACACCGAGAAGTGGTTGAGCATTAATGACTCGACTTAGGAAAAAGTCTATAAATAGACGATGGAAGGGTTTCATTTCTCACCAAGTGATAAGATAGAAGAGACATAACAAAACCGAAGCATGAAGAGACAACATTGTAGAGCGACTCCAACTCAATTCACAAGCACTCCAACTTGATTCACAAGCACTCCAACCAAATCCTAATAGCTATAGAGGTGAAAAGTAAGTACCAACATAAATTGAGAACTCTGTTTATCATTTACAGGAAAGCCCTAATTTTAGAAACTATGGAAACTACATCAAGAACCGCTAAGCTCAAGAATGTTAAGAAGAATAAGATCAATCTTACCAAGAATTCAAACTGTGAGGAACCTCACTACAAGATATATCCCGAGGTTGCTTCACAACCCGACAATGTTGGTGCATTCTCAAGAATACCAGCTAGGGTTTTTCTCTTCGAAGACATGCGAGCATATATACACTGCAATATTGCAGAGATAGGAGACTTGGAAGTTGATCAAGCATTCAAAAATATTTGCAACGATGATGGAATGATCAAGGAAGAGCACCAACACATTGAGGTAAAAGGGCTCACAAATGCCCTATGGTTCTTGAAGGAGTTCAAGAATGAATGGATTTGGTTAGTACTAAGTAGGATTCATGACCAAGAATTATGGCTGGATGAGCCAAAACTGATAACCAGGGATGTTATACATGCTGTTACTGGTTATCCCATAACAGACAAGGTAAAGGCACTAAAGTACCTACCTAAGGAATAAATTGAGAAGAATACATGAGCAACATGGGATGGAAGAGGAATAAGAGTATCCACCATCAATGATGATGAACTAACATTTGGATCTTGTGTCTTAGGATAAAATTTCTTTCAGGCTAGAAGATTAAACAACATTGCATCTGGAGCAATGGATACAACATACAAGATTGTCAAGAAAGGTCTGCAGTTGGATCTTTTAGAACTTCTGCTAAGACAACTGGATGAGAACATGAAGACAATAAGGACTGCAAATTCCAACTCATGTAAGTTTGGATCACTCATCACATGTATATTCTTTTATTTCCAAGAATCCTTCCCATCCATAAGAAATGTGCAATGGGACACTACAAAACCAGTGACCATTTAGATTAGTGAGTTCATAAAATCACTAGGAGACAATTTTGAGTCAATCATGGATGAATACTTTTCTGGATTCAAAGATAGAATGCAGAAGAGAGTAAGGATTCCAAAATAGTTAATAGAAAATTTCAAGACTGACATATGTTTTATGGTAGACACTGACTACACATACATCAAGCTAGTTGTACCAAGGACAACATGGCTAGCTCCACTTGATTACGAGGTAAACATAGATCAAGCATCGAATGCAATTGAGGCATTGATAAATGAGCCATTATAAAAATCACAACCCAAGTTTGGAGCTTATAAAGAAGCCAAAGAAAGGATTAAAAATGGCTTAGTTCTGAAAAAGATTGACATGAAGAAAGATAAAATGGTCAAGAATTTGAAGAAAAGACTGTCGGTAATAGAAGAGGAAACTGAATAGGAAGAATAAATTGAGGGTCAATTACCTGTCGGTGAAGCTGAGAAGGAGAGTGACTCAGAGTCCATAGAGTCAGATACACCACTACCTCCACTAGCAAAGAAGCCAAGGACTACTGCTGCTACTAGGACCAGGAGTCATACAACAAAGGATGCAAGTCCTTGATCAATTAAGAAAGGTCAAGTAAGGACCTACAAAAGAAAATCTCCAACCAAAAATACCACAACAGGTCAAAGAGGAGAAGGAAACTAATCCTAAATAAGGATGACATAGAGGACACAGAGTAGGATGAATCTTCAAAAACAGAAAAGAAAAATTCTAGAAACTATTGATGAGATATGAACTAGTCAATTGCAAAAAAGAGGTGGCTTAATCAACACCAAGGTAAGAAGGTGGCTTACATTAAAGCCCAAACATCTAAACAAGGTTGAGGAAGCATTGATAAAAGCAATGATAAACTTCAAATATGTACCCATACAATTTGATGACAAAATGCCTAAAGAACTCCATGAAAGATTATCTGCTAGATGGAATTATGCATTAAAGAATGAAGAGGAGATAAGGGAAAGAGTCATAGTTTCTCTTATGCCCCCCGAATAAAAAATGGAAGAAATCCAAGAAATGATGGAGAAACATGCAAAGGAGTTCTCACCCAAGTTGAGAGCTTACAAGGTTCTGTAGGGAAAGCTTATAGAGCTAGAGAAGGATAGTAACAAAATTTGGAGTAAGATACTCAGTAGACCTACTGAGGAGGCAAGCCTCGAGAGAGAATTACCTCTCACTAATGAGCCTCAAAAGGATGATACTCAGGCTACCCCAAAACATATTTTTATAAATGACACAGATGATGTAAACACAATAGAATTGGAGAAAGAAGAAAGCAATGACATGAATGTTGCTGATGAAACATGACCAGAAAACATTGTGGATTATACTGTTATTGACATCATCGATGATCCTGCAAATAAGGTAAAGAAATATGAAGATATTACTATTACATCTGATCAGTCTAAGGATCAAGATACATCTGTTGATGCTACACAAGTACACATACTGGGCTAGATACCATTATTGATTCAAGCAATCAATATAATCTCACAAAAGGAGAAGACCCCCGAGCCCGATGCAAGCATTCCCGAGGATACAAGGGATGAAGGAAAGAAAAATACAATTGATAAAAAAAAATTAATCAGTGAAGAACAAAAATATAGAGATAACACCAAAAAAGATGCATAAAATAAAGATACGGATGAAGTGCAACAAGAGAAAGATGAGAAAGATAAGACAGTTGATGCCACGCCTAAGGACACCAAAGGCGAAGCTACAGATACACCAAAGGTAGATAAGGAGACGTCCTCAGATAACCGACAGGAAAACATTGAGAAGCAAGAAAAAATTACAAAACTTAGCCATCAAGTAGCACATCAGACCAAGTAGAGAAGATGGCTAGGGTTTTACATACAGGTGCATCACATAAGAAAAAGAAGAAGACCATGAAGAACAAGTTGGAAGTCACACTAGATGAAATAATAGAAATACCAAAGTATGACCCAACTACATTAGATTTTGAACCACTCCAAGAATATGGAGAAATCTTCCAGAGAAAAGCACTGCAAGAAAATCTCAAGGAGGAGCATTGAGACTCCATAGTACTGGAGACTACAAGGGATATCTTAAACTAGATAGTTCTTGATGTTTATATTGATCACAATGCACCAATATTAGATCAACTAGCTGTCCTCACTAATACCATCACAAAAAATAATGTTGATGCAGAAAAGGCTATTGAGGAGCGAGCAGAGGAGAAATTTCAACATAAACTGATAGAAAAGATAAGCCAAGAAGTGATAGAGAATAAGGTAAAGATTTCAAAATTAGCAAATGAATTAGATCCAATAATTGTTGAAGCTATTTCGTTGATACAAAATTATGCACATTGGATAAATTCACTCAAGAAAATATTGACAAGATAGAAAATTTGGATTCATATCTAACTACAAGTGCTAAAGGATTAACCACAGATGACAATGCAATCAAATTGCATTATGAGAAAATTATTGAAATCCAAAGGTTAAGACAAGAACTTTGGGAAACAGAGTTACAATTCAGACAAAAGGTTACTAAAATACATGCTCTAATATTAACAAACCTCACACTTCTGCAGTAGCACTTAAGTTCGAAAAGACAACTCATTGCCACCCTTGAGATGTCTGTAGAAGACAACATCTACGACATGCATGCCAAGATTACACTCGAGCATATGGCTCTTGAGAACTTAAAGGAGAAATGGGAGAAGATAATGGAGGATATGAAGACCTCTCATTCTAATATTTTTGATAAGATATAGGTATACACCTTTGCCCTTATTATCAAAAAAGGCGGAAACTAGTATGTGACAAAAAGATAAAAAAAAGTAAAGAGGAAATGTCACAGTACATAGAGATTGAATATGATATGTACATGATATACAACATGGGGAAACTAATATGTATCGTACTATACAACATGGGGAAAATAATATGTATCATACTATAAAAGGATAGTATAAAGGAAAGTATACATACACATATACTATACTATACCGACATATGCATAGGGGGAGTCATGAAATGACTAAGGAATATATATGGTGTACATACTATAAACTTTGTTAGTATTTTACACATATTAGTTTTTGATACTAATGTCAAAGGGGGAGATTGATGACATACGTTTTTCCATTAGTATGCAAACAGAAAATAGTTGAGTTAAATGGTTGGTTACACTACATCGAAAGTTAGGTTTTCAGTTAAGACCGAAAGTACTAAGTAAGGAGAAAATTGATGGCACAAGTTTTGAAGTGTAAACCGAAAGTGCAACCCGAAGATGATACAGAGGAACCTGATAGAGCAAGGGAACCCGATAGATAGTTCAACAAAGGAACACTGAAAGACAATCTAACTAATTTATGAGTAGACCGAGCATCAGACACTGAAATTCACTTACAACCCGAGAAAAGTTGACCTGACTTCCACGTCAGATAAAACAACTATATTCTATTTTTAGAGATTTTATTTGTTTTAAATCCATTTCTTGAGGAACAAGAAATATTATTGTAATTGTTTTAATTAGTCTAACTGATTACAAACATGCAAACTAGGAGATCAAGGTCAAGTTGTAAACCTGTGATCATAGAGTTAGTTTTGTTATACGTGAAACTTAATTAGGTCAATCTATGTTATAAATAATTATTGAAATAATAAATTAAATAAGGATGAGAGGATGAATGTAGCCAATGAGAACATCTATGGATTAGACTGAGCGTTTCAAGAAGCAGAACATCAAAAGATGAATTTGGTTATCAAGAACCAAGAACCAAGGCTACTGAGCAACAGAGGTATTAATCAATCACACTAGGTGATACATTGTACATGTAAGCTTTAATGGATCTATACTCGGCAATACTAGATTGCATACGCTCAGTTCAATAAGTATTTTTGTCTTCATTCCAACAAGTGTAGAAAATAGAAGAAATCCTTTCAAGAAAGGTGGATTTAACAATCCTATCATAAATCTCTTAACTGAGTGCACACTAAACAATGTTGCTAAAGATTTTAATGGAGTAGACCTTAACCAGCCTCCACATAATACTCCTAATAGGGTAGATCATCAAAAGTGATCAAAATTCTAAGCCTTAACCGACCCCTTCCAATCTACAGATAGTGAAGTTTTTGTGGGTGCCATCCCCATTGCAATTTTTACCTTCTAACAGGGGTTTTCTGTGTTACCATATCTTGTGTTATGTGTCAACTACTTTCATGAATGTTTCTATGAATATTTACAAGCTTACTAAGTTTATGGATTTATATAACTTACACAAAGATAGTATAGAACAGATGGTTGGTAATACAATTGATTACATAAAGGTTAAAGGCTAAAAGAGATAATTTTTTTAGAGGTAATGATTCACCCCTCCCCTCTCAGTACACACTTCCCATTATTTCCAACAGAGCTCTTCTAATCCCCTCCTTCTGGTGAGAACAAATTCTTTAACAATGTCTAGAGGAGACCAAGGAAGTTCGAAGAAAGCGCAGTACATAGGAGTAAGAAAGAGGTACCTTGGAATTTTTGGAGCTGATATTGGAGACCATTCCATCGAACGTTGTGTGTGGTTGTGCACCATCAAAACCGTAGAGGAGGAAACACTTGCATATGATGAGGCATCCAGAGCTCTGAAAGGTTCCAATGCCATCACTAATTTCCCACTTCCTCATTCCAAACCCACCCCAGTTCTCTAATCCAAAGCTTTGGAAGCCCTCAAGGCCAAAACTAATCTCCCACTTCCCCACCACCCAAATGATGGTCAAGAAAGAATTAACACCACCACCCATATTCCACCTAGAGCTTTGAGAGACCGCAAACCCAAAACCTCACATGAAAATCCCAAAACCCATCATGAAAAAAGCCAAGCCCTAGACCCATGCTTTGTAGAAATTTCAGCATAGATCTAGCTAGAAAGAAAAAAAAAACTTGCATAATAATACAAAAGAAACCTAGAGCTACCATGAATGAAAATTCTATATTGATCACACACAATTAAATATGTAAATTACAATGAATATATAAAGACATGAGCATAAATTATGCATGTAAATGCATGTAATATTTGAAGAGGTAGAAAAAATGAAGTGTACTTCTCTTTAGTTAGTCTTACATAATGAATGCATGAAGTATAAACTTATGGAAAACACAAGAAAATCTACCATTCTTAGGTCCCCAATTTAAGGAGCAAATTGATGCATGTTAATGGTGACTAAAGTGAAAAATAACATTAATTAACAACCCCCTTAAGGCTAACTAAGGAGAACAAAAAAAGTAATGAAAGAAGAGAGGAAAGAGGGAAAACCCAGTAGGAATAAAACCCCTCTCAAAATATACACTAACAAAATCTTTTGTGACAAGAAAACTGTGGATCGAATGATAACTTCCATAGTGCTGAAGGAAGAGACTCCTCTGAAACCAAGACGAAGATTAAGATCACTCTGCATGAGTGCCCCCAATGAAACTAATTGAACAATGAGTAGATGGAAAACAAAGGCAAAACATCTGTCAATCAAAGATACAAAAGATAATAATCTGCATAGGTGCCCTTGAGTAATGAATAGATAGAAAACAAAGAAAAAAATCTATGAGTCAAGGATGCAAATCTGACACATGAATTTGTACGAGTGACCCTAATGGCACTACTCAACCATGAAAGAACAAATTGCTAGTTGAAAATATAGGTGCCAATTATATATAAAACTGATCAACTATGGAACCAAGGAAACATTAATACAAACAATAGAAACCCCTCCATACTGTTGAAAAGAGAGGCATGAAAGGTCCACTAACATGATGTCACTAAAGAGGAAATGAAGGCAAGGCCCATGCAAAAAGAGCACGACCTTGGTCTGTCTATGATGTAGAATTCAGTTCAACTTCTATTTCTATGACTGTTTGATACAAGCCTCTACTTGTGGGCTGAAGTAAAATTTGTGGCTTACATTCGAAACAATTGAATGACATGAGAATGAAAAAAGATAATAATTTCATTCTTCCACATTCAAATCTTTTGTACCTACAATTTTTTTTTTACTCTCTTTCCTAGCTCCTTCACTCTGATACCATGTAGAATTTTCAACATGGATCTAGCTAGAAAGAAAAACAAAACTTGCATAATAATACAAAAGAAAAAAAGAACTTCCAAGAATGAAAATTCTATATTGATTACACACAATTAAATGTGTAAATTACAATAAATATATAAAGACATGAGTAGAAATTATGCATGTAAATGCACATAATATTTGAAGAGGTGGAAAAAATAAAGTGTACTTCTCTTTAGTTAGCCTTACATAAAGAATATATGAAGCATAAACCTATGGAAAACACAATAAAATCTATCGTTCTCATGTCCCCAATTAGAAAGCTTTGCATGTTAATGGTGTCTCGAGTGAAAAATTGACACTAACATGCTTACCTCACTAGATACCATAGATACCGCAATGTGGGCAACTCTGAATCCAATCTGGCTTCTTGTGATGCTGAACAATTGAACTTTCATCATAGTCTGCATTTTGATGGTGCTTCATCTTCTTCCACTGTGATAGACACAGAGTATTCTTCCTGGGCATGATAGGAGATTGTTACACTTGAATCTTCCTCTACCGGCCGAAGATGAAGAAGATCATTCTCACTAGCTTTGTTTAGATGATGGGGTTACTTATCTTTCATTATAATCTCTTGTTCTTTTCTTTATTTTGGCTTTTAGTATTTTTAGAGGGCATGCTTCTAACTAGCCGCCATCTTAAGGTGCTCAAACAGATCTCCTCTGATCCATTTTGTTTTTGCAACATATGTTTCTTGACCTAAAAATGTCTGCTAGAGTAATTTCTCTATATATGTATTTTTTTAAGGGCACTTTAAAGGCTTTTTGATCTTGACAAATAGGCTTGCAATGCTGCCTGATATCTCAACGCTAATTTCTTCCCAGTTTGTGAAATCTCAAGTAGCTTGTCTTTATTGATGTTTAAAATATTGGAGATGATTGTATTCCAAATCTTAGTGTTCTAATTCCTTTTTTATGATGTTGATGTGATGCATTCTAATGTATTTGCAACCAGAATTTCAAATCACACATAGATCTAATGTAGTAAAATTCTATATAATTTAGTTTATGTATTTACGAGCAGTATCTGCATTTCAAATCACAGTTTCAAGATTGGAGGCCTAATTCGATTGGCCAGTCTACAGTAAATTTTGAAACATTAGAGTGGTTATTTTCCCAATCTTAGTGTTCTCTCCTTCTCTGCTATTTTCTCCTGTATTTACAGGCAGTTTATGCACTTCAAAGTGTGCTCTACTTCTCTTCTCTTTTCTCATGTATTTACGGGCAGTTTCTACATTTCAAAGTACACGCAGATGCAATGTTATATAATTATATATGATTAAGTTTATGTCTAGTGTGACGATTTCAAATTATTTTCTCCTCTTATTTTTGTTTTAATAAAGTTTTTTTATATTTTTAGAAGTAGCAACTACCTACTGCCTACCCAAATCAAGCGGTATTCCCATTCAACCCAATTTAACCTAATAATTGAACTTCTGTGAACCATCGTACTTTGAGCCTTTCATGGAACAAATATTTCTAATTTCTAATATCATTTAAGAAAAAGAAAAATAATAATAGCTATTATCAGAAGCAAGGAAAAAGAAATAAGTCAGATGATATTGTCTAACAAAGCGGAGCATTTTAGATCTATTTCCAATCTAGTTGGCCAAAAAAAACCATGTCAATCAAAGTTGAAAATACTATTTTGTAATGAATGAATTAGGCGAGGAATCATTGTCAAAGTTAGGAAAGAATAACCAAAAGAACGTGCAAAAGTAGAGAATGGCCAAGGAAATGGTTTGTTGTTGTTTCTTTGCTGCTTTCTAATGTACAGGTAGTGTTTGCATTTGAAAGTAGATAGATACAATGTAATAGAATTATATTGATTAATTACGTTTATGTCTAATGTCACTCTTTCAAATTAATTTTCTTGGAATTTTTCTTATTTTAATCAAGTCAATTTATTTGTTCTTAAAGAGAAGCTATTTACGCATGATTGAGGAAGATGCGAGTGAAACCTAAATCAAGAACTCTTCTCATTCAAACTATGAAAGACTAACGAAAAGAATGTGCAACAATAGAAAAGACAAATATATTTTTTGCGCATGTACACACCAAATACTTTTTGACTGTATTGGAAGAGTTATCGGCCAGATCCAAGTGTGAATCTAAATAATAACTAAAAACTTCACCAACTGTGATAAGATACGTAAGTCCAAAATGAGCAGGAGTGGCAGGAGTTTGAACACTAGGGTTTCTAGTGGTTGTAGGGGAGATTCTATGGTGGCTCTAGATGAGGAAAGAAGCTGATGAGGAGTGAGGAAACAGATGGAAATGATGAAGAGGACATGAAGGATGGAGTTTTGGTCAACCCTGATATTGTCGGGGTGTTTTTGTTGGCCGTAATTTTTCTTGGGGCATTTTATAGCCCTATCTGTGATTCTTGATGGTCTGTGGCAATCTTTGCCCCCCTTTTCTTGGAGGTTTTCTTCCTTATCGTATGTGGTCTACAGAGTGTTCATACAAGTATTTTTTTGTTCGTCCCTGAGGCGTCAGATGGATGACTTTTTTTCTATTTTCTCTAGAGGGGATCGTACATTTTGGGGTTTCAAAGTTTCCCGTACATTTTCGATTATGTCTGGTGATGGGTGTGGTTTCTTTTATTATGGGTTTCTTCCTTGGCCCAGAGGCATTTCTCTGGGGGTTTGTCATCTTTGGTTGGAAGAGGCTTGTATTTTTTGGATGTTGCATGATAATGGCTTCCTCCTTGTGTTTTGGTTGCATATTCTTTGTGGGGGATGCCCTTTTCACCTCTTTTTGGGTTAGGTGTTTGTTTCCTCTTCTTGTGATAATGCCTTTGCCCTGTTTGGGTTTGTAGTTTATATTGAGGGAGTGACCAGTTTCTGGCTATGGTGGTGTATGGCTTCATTAGGCCCTGTTTGTTTGGGGAATTGGAATTTGATTCAAAATTTGATTATCACAAAATTGGGTTTTGAAATTTTGGTTTTGCATCTTCAGGTTATAATTTGGACCATTTGGTTGATCCGGAAGATGGATTAGTCAATCCATCTTCTGCGTTGGGTTTCCAATTTCGAAATTGGAATTGGAACTGACAAATTCTAACTTCCGCGTTTGGCTCAACAATTTCGAATTGGAATTGGAATTAGACACTCCATGTTCTATGTTTGGTTCTACATTTCGAATTGGAATTGGAATTCGACAAAGACTTTATAAATTTTTATTATTATTTAATAATGTTTAATTTATGTTGCGATTTATTTTATCCATTTTTTTATTTTTTTTTATAATTGCGCTTCTGATCATACATGTGCTTCTATATTCACGGATAAAACTTGGAAAGGATAGCTCACTTGCTTGCAATTTTTTCATGCTTATGCTCATAAAAATATATGTTGATCTCCTTTTTACTAA
>MU223358.1:474068-493901 GCA_018584345.1 Thuja plicata | reverse complement strand
GTGGTTGCAATATCTTTGTTAAAGTAGTTAATGAATCTGTAATTGTAAGGATTTAAAAGAATTTGCACAATACTTTCCTATAGAGATTAGCGTAGGAAGCTGTTTCCGCACCTGAGTTTCCTTACATATACAATGTATTGATCCCCAACCCAATGAAAGAAGACTGGTGTGATCCACCCCAGATATAATTCAACCATTTAATATATTTTTATGGCAATATTTTCAACAGAAATCATCCTTCACCAGAAGTTTCTTAGAACAGATCAAAACAAAATGCAGATCCATTTCCAAAATAGTTGATGCAAGGTGATAGTTTATTAAATCAAAATATTGGCTCCATTGTCTATGAAGTCGGTCTTTACAATGAGAGTGATATACCACAAATTTCATTGACATTTTACAAACAGAATTGAGACCATCTCTCAGGTGGTTTCAAAATTGAAGGAAGCATCAAATCTCAATCAATCAAATATTTAATGTGGCCAGTAACGAAATTTATACTCCTTTCTAACAAAGATCTATTAAATCCCATTTTGTATTGTTCCCTATTAACTTAGCTATTTACACATATAATACTGCAGCATTATAAACAATCTTGTCCATGAAATCAACTGATAAACTCCAAAATATGAAGTAGCTTATAAACCATTGATAGTGTTAAAACTGATTGATAATCAAATAGCTTCATTGCAGCCTTCGCATAAGACCAGGCTGACCCACAAATTGAATGAGGGTGACTTTAAAAAAGTGGCTGATTTTGATGGTATTGCAGTTATGCTTTGTAGTTGATAAGGACTGCTATTGAATGAACATCCCAAAAACCAAAGTTCAAGAGGCGTCTCTCTTCCAATTCAAAGTGTTTGAATGATCTATAATGTCCCCGCCAATAAACTAGAGAGGACAGCACCAAAACTAAGAATAATGCACTATTTTTTCTTCAAAGAACAAGGATGATAACATAGTACAATAAAATTAAGTATTCGATGATATACTGCATCAAATGGGAATAGCAAGGGTTTTGATTAGAATATTGCGATGCTATTATAATATTGCGATGCGATGCTATACAATCAAATCAATTTGAATCACTAGAATCACTAGAATTAGAGTGAGGGAGAAGAAATTCGGGCCTGTTTTCAAGACATCTATAAGTGGGATTTCTAGAATGAGCCTGGAAATCCAATGCCTTATCAATGAAAAATGGGTGGGGGAAACCCAAGTGAAGATGCTTCCTCTGGTGAGGGAACTCATTTTTAGCATTGGGACTTCTTTGTTTTTAGTTTGGGTGATGAGAGCGTGAGAAAGAGAATTTATCATCTTATGGAAAGTGTTCTTATAGGTAGTATTTCTGTTCCTCTCAATTTACCAGGAACTCATTATCGGAGAGCACTTGAGGCACGCTCCAATATTGATGAGATTTTGTATGGTTTGATTGAGAATAGGAGAGCCTTGTTGAGTTCAGGAATGGCGTCAAGTGATGATGATCTGCTATCCATTTTTCTTACATTCAGAGATGAGAGGGGGAAGGCGCTCATAGAGAAGGAGATCCTGGACAACTATCATGGGATGCTTCATGCATCATATGGGGCCACGGTTTCAACTATCACGTTGTTATTCAAGCTCTTGTCTTCCAATCCAAAGTGCTACAAAAATATTGTTCAGGGTATGTCAGAACCCTTGCTATTACTACTTTTTAACATTGATAGTGAAATAATTTGTAGAACAAGAGAGAAAATAAGATATTGGACACTCGAATGAACTCGGATAACTAGAATCACTAGAATCAGAGCCACTCAAATCTGAAATTTTTATGTTGGACAGCCCTTTTGATCCTTCACATGAATCCTCAAGATACTTACATATTAGACTCCTTATGTTTCTTCATGTCATCAAAACTTATCACAGTTCAAACTTAGAAGACTTCCCATCCAAAGTGAATCAAAGATAATATCATAAAAAAGTTTTTGTTCAAATTGTTATCCAAATGGCTTCAAAAAGAGATTGCAAGACATGCAAACAATGAATTTATTAAAAATGATTACTAATAAAATGCAACTGATTACAGGGGACTGATTAAAACTGATTAGAATATTACAATGCAACAGTACATTCACCTTGTAAAAAATGCAATAGGGTAAGTTATAACAGATGAAAATGTTTCAAAGACCCCTGAAAAGTCTAAATACAAAAAATAAATTTTGGTTAATGTTATAGTTAAAACCTCACTAAATTTGTGAATGCTTTGGGTAGTGTGGATCATTACATTCCACCAAATGTGAATGCAATCCACTCCACTCTCTCCTCCTCATTTATTAGCAAGAACCCTTTGGCTCTTTCACGTTGAAGCACGAAGGTGTCATATACGTTATACACACTAAGCAAAACAATATCCTCATTAGATTTATCCACTTTGTGGAGGTGAACATTGCCGAGGCTATCTTTTAATTTCTTGACTGTTTCACAGATGACATCCAAGGAACTGGCCATACTTGCCTTTCTACTCTTTCCCTGTCTTGATGATGATGATGCAGGAGTTCCTTTATTTGCAGTGGACTGATTTGAATGATTAAGGTCTTCATCCAAATCAACAGTACTGTCAAGATTTATACCAAAACCAATGTCCTCTTCATCATGCACATCAAATGCCTCCTCTATAGGGTTCCCTTCCTCACTCTCATGGGCAGTCGTACCTACATTACCTTTAGCAATGTCATTACCAATAATTACACTCAATTTATTGAAGTATTGGAACGACTGCCTCCTATACACTTTGGCATTTTTGAACTCTCTCCTCTGCATGTTGGCATAAAAAAATGGATTAGGTTTTGTGTTTCATTATTGAAATTTATAAGAAGGCAATAATATTTCAATCAAATCATTAGAAAGACCACCCTACCTTCAAAAGCTTATCCCACACACTCTCCTCGGCATCCATGCATTGAGTTGCCTCATTCCAAGCGAAACTGCTTGTATTTCTGAACTCTCTCATTACTCTATATGCAAGCTTCCATGTTTTCAGCTTGTTTTTATAATTGTCCTTTGTTAGAGTGAGGTGCATATCTACATTGAACCGCTTCTCAATGGTGGTCCATGCTTCTTTTTTGAATCCCCCATCTCCTTTTCTTCCGAGTTGGACTTGCTCAATGAGCAAGTCTAGAAACTTGTGCTCCATCTCTTTGGTCCATTGTACCTTCTTTGAGGAAGAAGATAAGTGGCTCATGTTATTGGTTTCCTCCATTCTCATCATGAGTTTTGTGTAAGACATGGTTTAGATCAAATATTGACAATGTACAAAGGCTTGTTAATGGTGTAAGCATATTGTTGTTAATGGTTTAAACACATTGACCCATAAAAGTACAACTATTATGTACAAGTCCAATACTTCCAGATATGAACAAAAGAAAAAGGAAACCATCATGTATATCAAAGCATTTGCATACATCATTTTACTCAAATAAAACACATTGACCCATAAAATTACAACTATTATATACAAATCCAATACTTCCAGATACGAACAAAAGAAAAAAGAAACCACCATGTATATCAAAGTATTTGCATACATCAGTTTACTCAAATAAAACACATTGAACCATAAAAGTACAACTATTATGTACAAGTCCAGTACTTCCAGATACAAACAAAAGAAAAAGGAAACCATCATGTATATCAAATTATTTGCATACATCAGTTTACTCAAATAAAACACAGCGACCCATAAAAGTACAACTAGTCTCTGGATCTGTAGTCTTCCCACATTGTACTTTCTATATCATCTTGAAACTGTGCCCACTGGTCTCTATCATGCTGAGACAACCCATATGTCTCCAACATTGGTACATCTATCCCATCATGATCATCTTCCTCTTCGGTACCAATTTCTGTTGGAACGTCATCCTCTATTGTAATGAAGTTGTGTAGTATGCAACATGCTAATACAATACGGGCTTGTGTCATGATAGAATAAGATGTGGCATGCCTAAGGATTGGAAAATGTTTCTAGAGAATACTATATGTACGCTCTATTGTATTTCTAAGTGAGGAGTGTCGGTGGTTGAACAACTCTTGTGGAGAGTTTATTGGATTTTCTCTTGAAAAATCCTTCAGGTGGTAATGTGTACACCGATAAGGAGCAAGAAATCTAGGTGCATGTGGATATCCATCATCCACTAGAAAATATTTTCCTACATAAATAAAGTAGATTGTTAAAACTTGAAACATTGATTGTACCCTCGAGTATATTAAACTATTGTTTGGCTTACCGGGCGGAACAACAAGTGGATCTGCTCTTGACAGAGCTGAATCTAGAACATGACTATCAATAGCAGACCCTTCACAACTAGCAAGGTAGTACTAAAACTTATAATCGAAGGAAAACATACTCATAACATTTTTTGACAAGTTACCTTTTCTATCACGATATTTACCCTGCATGTTGACATCGAAGGCGACTAGTATATGGGTTCCATCAATAGCTCCAACACAATCCTATACAATATGATACAATCATCAATTATATGGTCAACCAAAAATACGATAAGGATATAAATCCATACAAGAAATTTGTAACAACAAAAGAATTACCTTGAAGAACAGATCAAAATGGTCCTTCCCACTAATTTCAGGAGGAGTGTTTGGACCAGGTGCTATAAAGTAATCCTTGTGGAGTGCTAAGATAGCCCTCAACACCTTGCGGAAGTATCAGCTTACTATCTCTCTTGAGTGCCCAAAGTTGTGGCCAATCTTGTGGTTCCTCAGATTGTGGCCAAGGGTGTGGAGAAACATCACAAGTTGTTCTTCTAACTTCAAGTGTATTGTATCTGTCAAGCTTCCTTTCAGCCTTAGGATACTAGCTAGATGAAAGTAGGCCCCCCTAATCATGTGAATCTAATCATGACAATCTATGTCATTGGAATGAATAACCATTCTATAAAAAGAATTTCCTTTCTAATTCGTTTACCCATTCATGCACTGCCTTCTCGAGAAAATACTACTTTGGCTACGACAAGTAAAGAAAGAAGAGCTGTGAGAAGACCAGTGTATGTGTTCTCCATAGATACACATCCTAGAGTGTCAATATTCTTAGTAGGATCCATCAATGGCCTGAAATGTGGACAAACACAAATATTTTAGCGAGGAGATATCCAGTATCAAGCACAAAGATAGGGTGTACATTAGTTACATTATTGACCTGTATGAATGGTCATCAATGATGCCTGACATTAGTTACATTAGGTAACAACTATTGACTTGTATGAATGGTCATCAATGATGACTGACATATATTACTACGATCTGGAGAATGGATATGCAAACCAAATGAGATATTCCTACAATTATAATATATATATATATATATTTTTGATTGGTAAAAGGCTGAAGCCAATTGATTATATTAATGAAATTCCAAGTTTACAGAAGCTCCATTCTCTGCGGGCACTGGTAGGAAAGAATGGAGAAGAAAACCTCCAGTCTAGCCTGGGACCTGATGTCCAGAATATAGTACCAAATTACAGTAAATCAGATTAAGAGGGCATTCCCTCTTTTACAAATTTGATGAAGGCATTCTTTCAAACATAAAAAATTCTCACTTTTTTAAAATAATATCACAATATCTTCAGTGGAGATATCATTTCTCTATTGCTTCATAATATTTGTCCTATCTATGTTATCATTGGTCGTAGGGAAGAGAGTGAATATTCTCCCTTCAGCCTTAGTTCCCCCTCATCTCTTTCAAAGACAACCTGTCAAAAAGGATTACGAGATAACCTGTCCAATACTTTAGAAAATTTGTTAGTAATAACCATATTTATCAGCTTAAAGCGTATCATAATCAAAATGGGACCTAGCTCTTTGGTTCAAGAAAAAACCTTCCTAACCCAATAATTACTTGTGTTATTGATCTAAGCACTTTGGCAAATAAATAGAGGAGACTGGCTCTAGAAATAATCCATACTTCTCAATGATGTTGTCAAAGAACAATCCTACTATCCTTTACTAAGTATTATATTGCTAACTTCTTCGGATAACATGAATCATTAATGAAAACCATATTGCTAACTTTTTTGATACCAATATAAGGAAAATCAATTACACGGAATTTGAAGTTTTAGGCAAAATAGCAAGAGGCAGAATATGTTTAAACATAAAACTGTATATGTGAAATATATGTATGTGTATATATATATATGTATCTATTTATATATATATATAATTATATCAAAACTATATCAATATATATATATATATATATATATATATATATATATATTTCTCTCTCTATATATATAGATATNAAACTATATCAATATATATATATATATATATATATATATATATATATATTTCTCTCTCTAAATATATAGATATCTATATATACAGATATAAATATTTTATATATACATATAGATAGATATATGCAAAGTTTGCTTATATTTTTATATGAATATTTTAAGATTTAAAGTATTATATCTGTTGTTTATACAATGAATTTACTAATATTTGCAGATAGCCATCATACATAGCCTCACCTGTTCTATAAATTGCAGAGAGTCTCCCTGGTGATGTTTTGAAAATATAGCCATAAAGATCAGCAAATCTAGAATAATTATTCTAATCAAGTCCCTAGCATAGTCTTGGCAAAGCCTTGATACATTCGCAACTTTCACACCCTGAATCTACACAGAGCATAATCCTATGAGGGTAAGATCTTGCCTAGTTAAGAGGTCTAATGAAAATTCTTCTCAGAATTTCTATAAACCAGGATGAGTCCAGAGTGTATGGCTGAAGACATTAGTCGCATACGTAGATTAAAGGATGGTAACATTTTAGATTACTGCATCTGAAAAAAGGGTAATACCATGAAACCGATAAACAAAAAGACAATTTAAGACTTCATAGAAATGGACCCAAGCAACCATATATCTTAAAAATTCTATGAGAATTGAATACATTCTGGGGGTGATTTCTTGAATCAGACTAGGTTGGTATGTCAATCCAGTTTTAAAATATCCAATACTTCCTCAAAATTATCTATATTATATCTCCGAGGACTTAAATGAAGTAGTTGCAATCATGGTCTAAATACAGAATGTAAACAGAGAAGATATATTTCCAAACACTTTTATTCATTCATCGACAGCGAATCATATTCCACATTAAGATGTCTTCTAGGAAATGGAATGTCTATATTAATATTGAGGTCCAAATCCGTTTCCCAGTTCCCGACTTGATCTTCCAGAATGAAAGAATCAATCCACTCCGCCCCTTTTGGTAGTTTAATATGAAAGAAATTATATTGGAAATTTAAATTTCTCCTTATGGTAGGAGACCAGGCTACAAAGAGCTCTAAATCATCAATTTGTAATACTGGAAAAGATGGTACAAGCCATCCCCCAACCATTGAGATATCGTAGAAGGCTAGTTTTGGGATTGTTAAGTCCTCCCTGATTTTAGCCAAGACTTTATCCAAATTTCCTAGATATGATAATTTGAATAGTCTTCTGCAGAGAATCCCCGGCAGGATTTTGTCAGTGCCTACTTGGAGGGCCGAGGCTATAAACAGCGCAGGGATATCAGAATTGACTCGGTGCTTATCTGTATTGTTGATGCATTCTCTACCTAAAATCCTGAGGACCACCCTAATAACAAGGTTATGAGATGAGAGGGTCACATTTTTTATCCTAATCCCTGAGATTGGTGTATCAAAGGCAATTTGGATCTTCGGGCCTCCAAGTTTGATGGGTGTTGTCATACTGATTTCTAGATTATAGGAGCCCACAATCCTACATAAGCCCTATAGGCTTAATATAGGGTGAATCTAAAGATGTTTCAAGGTGTGCGAAGGGGAAGCATCAACGTTCTACTTCTAAGGTTAGGAGAATCTCAGGAATGGAAAAGGCCAATACTCCTGTGACAGTTACAACCAAGATTGTCTCAATAGGTGTCAACTATGGATCCTAGACAACTAGGGTGAGGATCTTGTTTCTGTATTAGTAAAAGGTTAATTATTAATAACAATTGAACCTATACACTCAGTGAAATTGATTAATATAAATAGAAAATATAAAGATGTTAATTAATTCATATGTAAAATATATATATATAATAATATAAAAAAATATATATCTAAATATATATATATGTATAAGAGTGTATACCTATATAACCGTGTTTAACTATAAGAGTATACAAGTTTAAATTTGTAAATATATAAATATATATATAGATATAAATGTTTTTATATATATATATTTCTATATGACTATATATATATTTGTCTATATATAATTATATGCCTAAGTGAATGTATATAAATATATATATAATGAAACATATCTATATAGATAACAATCTCTATCTATCTAAGTATATGTTTATATAGACCTATGTTTATAAGTTTACCTAAAATAATGAATATTAAGGGGTAAAAGTTAGAGGATGTATAAATGAAATCATATTTGTCCATATTAAAATTGAAAGTATTTAACATATTAACACAGATATGTTCATAATTCGCAGAAGCCATAAACTATCCAGCTTCCATATTCATAATAAATTTTGGGCACCAAAAAAAACCAGTAAGGGAATTTTTTTAAAAAACAAGATGGATATTTTCAAGTCGCAACAAAGGATATAATCCCAATTTAACCATATGGACAGACTACATCATCATTTCAACTAACGGGATAATGCTTGCTTACATTTATAAGTAATTTCATTTGAAAATACCCATTGATCATAGTTAGAATAGATTATTTTGCTACTCCTAGGTTGCAATAGCTTTACATCTTTTCTAAACATTTCTCCTGCATCTATTTCTACAATTTTATTTCCTAATTATTTTCATAGAATCATAATCCAAAAATTTAATTGAACCAAGTTATTTTGCAGAAAGTAGGAATTATTTTAGACATTAATAATGCACTATTATATATATGCTACCTAAGCTATCATAACATTGTATAATGTCTGGTACTTACAAAAAATTATCATAATGTCCTTGTGTTATACTTGTGCTTACCTTCGACTATGACTATCTAGATGTCCCTTATTATAAAAAATTATGATTATCTTCTTTATACAGTCATTCTTAAGACTTACCCATTTCTTATTTTAGCTCTTATATAGTAAATCACAGTTCCACTCCCCTTCATTCTTTTTGTTAATGATGATAACAACTTCCTCCTCCTGATCCTTCAACATTTTTGAGCACTTCAACACAGATGGGGCCACGATGCGGAAATCCTCGAGTTCCATATCTTCCAAAAATTCTGGGATGTCAAAACCTTCCTCACGCCAGTATTTTATAAGCCTATCTTTACCCATTTCTTTATTCAAGATCTGGTAAAATAGAAAGTCCACATTCCTCTACATCTCTGGCCAGTGAGCATCAAAGGCCCTCTCATCTTTAAAGGTGAGCATTGGAACTCGTTTGTTATTGGGGATTTCCTTCACCAAAGTCACGTCCATTTGCATCATAGATTCTGCATATGGAACCAGAAGCTAGTTGTTGACACTATGCACCATATTCTCCAACCCACCAAGAATGTCATGAATAAAGATTAACTTTGTTGCTTCCATAACCTCTTCTTTTTTGAAACCAGCAAAGATAGCCAGGGCAAGAAAAATGCCAACAATATTGCCGTTGGTTCTGTAAGTAAAGGAATTATCAAAGTGAGATTCCCCCATACTTTTCTCAAGCGCCCTCCTTGCAGCCTCTGGTATAGGCTTGAGAATTTTATTCCATCTCTCGGGTTTGATGGTGCCTCTAAACGTCATAGCCCGATTATCGCTCAGCTAGAAAGTTAAAAGCCTGGACTCCATTTGCAGTGAGTTAACTTTCCCGAGAATTACTTTGTTACTATTAATACTTTGAAATGCCCAGCTCAAGATAATTATAGTATAATATTATGTATAAACAAAATTAAACAAAAATATATAAATATATAATTTTATGATCTTATTTAAAGATATATTTAATAAAACGCTAAATAATAAAAATATTATAATTGATAACATTGATAAATTTGGATCATTCAAGTCCATTGGATTTTATATGGTGAATTATATCACCAATATTTTTATTAATTGCTAGTGTCCTCTCGGCCTAAGTTATTGACAAAGTGCCTCAAAGAGATGTCTCAAGGATTGCAGAGATTGCAAGTTTTACAGGAAATTGTTTTAATGAAAATGCCTTAAAAATTTCAAATAATTACAATTAGCAGGGATAGAGCCAAATTATTTTTTTGTTGTCCTCCCCGCCTATGATGAAACAATAGAATTTTGTATTTCCAGTTTCTTGGTGAAATTCAAAAGCTACAAGTTCGATGATTAGAAATATGCAGTAGCAGTAAAGCTCCTTTGAAAGAAACTATGATAGAGGGACCCAAACCTCCATAACACAGTGACACCCTACTTTCTCCCAACTCAGAGCAACAACTAGAAAGCAGAGCAAAGTGGAGAGAAATCAAAATGAGATGAGTGAAAATGGTATGAGATTAGGCTTTCATATACCCTAAGTGACTGAATTATATAAAAGGCATTCACTGCCTTATTTAATATCTATTTTTCTTTATCACTTTTCCTGTGGGTCATATTCATATTGTATATATTTAAGTTATATTAATTAAATTGTTCTCAATATACCATTTAATAAATATAAGATAAATATATAATATAATATTATTTATTATTATATCATCTATATTACGTATTATGTATTTATTTTTATAGTAATGCTTACTATTAAACATAAATACTAAATATATAATATATAATATTATATGTTCATGCATTATTGTAATTGTGAATAATAATCACTTGAATGTTGATTTATAAAACACTTAAGTTGATTAATTATTATTTTGTTTTGTTAACAATCTCTAATTTTCCATGTTTGAGATTATATGCAGCTGAGTGATGAAATTACAAACTTTTATAGAGACTGTGAATTGGTGAAGCTAAGAAAGCATACAACTCTTCGATGCATTTTGACCTGCCTTGGCACCCACATCTTCTCATTAAAGTTTCCTTCTCTTATATTTGCCACCCAAACTGAACATTTATTGATACGAAAGTTGTTCCTATTTTCAAACTTAAACAATTAGAGATTTCATCCTAATTTTGGTTTTTCAGTCTTTATACAAACCGATTTTTTTATTCAATGAACATAATCTGAATTTGGATTTAGACTTCTAAGATGCAAGAATCAAGAATCAAGATACAGGGCTTATAGCATTTATGGCAAGTTTACAGCAACCGAGTTCAACTGAATCAATATAATTAGGAGATGAGAGAAATCATCTCCATCAAAATTAGGAAGTATGTCAAATGTTATTTTGCTAAATTTACAAGTATCCCCTATTATTTATACACAAACCACCATTAGCACCGCAATTGGATGGGTTGTTTGGCATGACAAGCAAGACCTTCCAGAAGAACTTATTTTCCATATCAATTATCTCAGAACTGACCAACCAACTTTCACACTCAAAATAAAATAGAATAAAGTATTTTATGTTCCTTTTAGATCCTCGATCCTTCACACAGGGGAAGTAGAAATAGAATTTATCCCAACAATTTTTCTGAGGCAGAGCAAGTTATAATAGAATTTATTACAGAAACTCTGTAGGCAATGTACTATCTAGACCCCGAAGGACTCATTTATGTAGTGTAATGTTCCACTAAAAAAGTTCAGGTTGCATACCAAAAGTTGAAAGATGACAAGTTATTATTTAACTAGGTTCTTCTATAGATTCCCCATGATCTCCCATGTGTGAAACTGAAGAGAAACTCATAGTATCTCATCTTTATTGGAAAGGGAAAATTCACAATAATTATCAGGGGATGATCTAATATTGACCCAATTCAATGTAGGGGCAAGTCATGCATCACGTGTTTTCTAAAATATGTTTCCATTTTGTGTTTATTTCACAGACACAACATTTGATGGAGTCGTATTTCTTTAAGTCAGAATGCTAGTCAATTCAAATGCCATTGCTTATGCTTTCACATCTTCTTTATATCAAACAGTCTGTGGGTTATATTTTTAATACATATTTGCGTCAAGCATCCTCATATACACAATAAATGTTTATATATTTGGAAAACATATGCATCTAAAGTGAAGCATTTTGTCAAACAACTCATTTGTAATCCCTATGTGCTCATTCCTCTATTAGTGTTTACATGGGATACTAATAAAAACTATCTGCTAATCATTTTGATAAATGTTCAATGAAAACACTCCGCTATCAATCTCAGTGCCTGGCCATAAATCCCCACATTTACCATGCACTAAGTCCCGAGTACTTGTAATTGTAATATACCCACCAATGACATGTGTTTGCAGTTTCAAAATGACTTTTCAACATATCAATATTTAATATATTCTACAACTATGGTATTTGATGAAACACCATATCTTTGAGTAGCTCTATCATACATTGCAGACATATATAATGAAGAACTCTCTCTGAATAACCTTAAGGCATTCATTCAAACAATTGACATGCCTTATTTGCAACTTTATATTCTACAAAAGAGTAGAGAAAATTAAATTTATACTCACTATTGGATTCCAAATAAAAAATAAAATGTTTCAGAATTAAAACTAAGGCAGATTCATCTCAACCTGGGACATACAAGCTCTTCTATTCAACCAAAGTGGTTTATAAAAGAAGCATTCTTAATTCTAGATTAAGATGAATCTATCTTAGTCCTCATCTATCAATTTGGGACTGCATGAGCTAAAAACACTTGGCACCATTATCCCAACCCTACTGTGGGTAAAAATCTAACATGCCTCATAAAAAAAGTGGGTTTGTTTCTAGGTTTTTAAAACAGTTGTACCCCTAAAAACTTCTCAAAAATCCAGTACAAAAGCCCAAAAAAGAGTTACAAAACCGTAAATGCCTAAGCTTTTGTGGGTTACCTTTGCCAACGTTAAATAATGAAGCACATGAAAGAACATAACAATCATCCCATCATAACGAAGCACATGAAAGAATTCAAATGCAAAGCACTTGAGTTTTATAAAATCCCCAATTTCGTACTTATCTTCTTTGGAGGGAGTGGGTCCAAATGATTTGAGTCTAAACCTTACCTGGGACTCACAATAGTAGGAGGAACACACCCAATGAATAAGGAGACCCCAACAACTCGCAACAGTAGCAGAAGGTGCCCTAGCAACTCGTAACAGCAGTAGGAAGGAGACCCCAACAACAGTTGCTCAAACCCTAGAAATGGCACTCATTTTGCAAACCCAGGATGGTGTTATTCAACCCGTCTCTTCATCAATGATGGAAATATGCCAACTCATGTGTAGAAGGGTTGCTCACCACAGTCTTGCCAAAGTAGCGGAAGAATGCCACTCATTTGCAAACCTGAAAAATGATAACAAGAAGACCACAGACCCGACCCTATTTAAAATAGAGTTTAATCAACGAAAAACCCGGATTTAATTTTGAATTCCACCTTTTTGCTAGGAAGATGGTGCCACCCATTTTTGGGGCAAATTTGGGTTTCCTCCACCAAAACTGGATATGCATATTTGCCAACCAAACGATGGATTTTCCGCAAAACCGGAAGTCACACACCCAATTCCGGTCCAATTCTGCCAAACAAATGGGGCCTTATGGACTTCTACATGGTTTTGGAAAATATCTTGGTGGAAGTCTTTGGTGTTGTCTTAAGCATGATGGAAGTGACTACTCTGTAGTTTCTCTTCTAAGGATATGACCCTATGGAGGATACTCAACCTTTTGATTGGTCATTTTCTAGGGTTTTCCTAGAGCTTGCAAATGTTGATTAATATTTTTTTTTCTAGCAAGTTTTTGAGGCCGGCGGGAGTTGTTTCCTCTCTTTGGCCTAGCTTATGCAATGTAGCTTTGTTTTTCTTTGGCAGGTGTGGCCAATTGCTTGGTGAAAATCTTCAAGGGCCTACTCAGCCCTAATTTTTCTTTAGTTTAGGAGGCTTACTGGTTTCAAAGAGCCTTGTGCATACCCTAGTTGGCTCTCTCTCTTGGTGGACTCTTTTGGGCACTGTTTCATCTCTTCCTTTTGAGGTTCCTATTGAGGTGAAGCTCCCCTTTCTATTCTAGGATGTATTATTGCTACCTGTTAATGTTTGTAGCTTCAGTCGTATGATCATTTAGAATACATATAATACTTAGATATTGATTAATAATAATATATTATATTTGTCTATATATACGATATATATATGTTATATTATATATATTATTATTAATTATACAAACTTATATTATTCTAATATCTGATTGATTAATGAAACATCATATTATTATAATGAATAAACATGTCTCATGAAGGGCCATGCCTCTCCTAGCCTCTTTCTTAATATAAATGAAAGAGATTGCTGCATTTGAAAAACACATACCACATACAATCTAGGCAGTGCCATTACATTTGCAGCTATCCTAAAACTTAACATGGTATCAGAGCAGAAGATCTGCCTGTACATTGAAGATGAAGAACCTTTACAGAGATCTACGTTAAAGATTGAGAACATTTTTTTAAAATTGAAGGGAGCATGGGTAGTGTGAAATATTATCAAATTGATGGCAGCAAGGGTAGTTTATCAGAGATATTCCTTCACAGTTTCCCCGACGCTGTTATTTAGAAGCCCACAATATTGACATTGGTTACCACATCTTTCGGTGGCTTACTTATAGAAATGTATTGCATTATCGTGGTCGGGTGTGTTAGAGAAAAGGCTTATTGGCAGAACCATGGCATGAATCTTTTTTTTCAGAACCTGCATAGTCTTGTTTCTTTTGAAGATCATGGTGAATTTTAGCAACTCAAATTCTCATTGTAGTCGACATTGGAGGTCTCTGTTTTGCATGAGTGTTGTGCCAATGTACCTACTTTGGCCATGAGTTCAGGCTCTAGTCATCAGTTGTGAAGGCCCATGATTGGCTTGTAAATCTATTGAAGAAATCTGTAGGAGCTCTCAATGAAATGTGACATTGATAAACACCATACATCTACTAAAGACAAGATTGGTCTCATCAAAATGTAATGTTTCCTTGACACAGAAAATAAGGATATTTCTATTGTATACATGATGAGTATCGCTCGGGCAAAGATAAAAATGGAAGAATTCAAAATCATCACAGAGAAAAACAAAAGAACATTAATTGGGGGAGCCTTATGGTTGTCGTGATATATTGTTGGGTTCGAATATTGCGGGGTCTGAATATATTGGGCGTATAAAATATGATCATTGTAATTTCTAATATTGGTGGATGAAGACATCTAATATTGATATCGCCATGAATGTATTGACTCAAGACTATAACTAGCCCTAAAATATTTTCAAAGAGTTGTGAGAATACCATTATTCAGATGTAATGATAAAGTTTGATAGTTTGAAGGTTAAATCGTAGTCTCAGCATCTTCACTATGAATAATTTACATTTGTGTTTCATTGTATTTGCTATGGCCATTTCGCATAGAGGAATCGTATTGGTAGGACAACGGCCAAAGATTGATCTAGAGGGGGATATGGACGAATATGGAGGACTCAAATGTCTGTAAAATTGTCGAAGATAGAGACAACAGTTTGTAGAAGTAAAAGAGACCTCCACATCTGCTCATAAAATCCTTTTGGTCTAGGAGTGATCAAATTAAAGCAACCTGATAACGAAAAGAGAAAGTTCATCCGTTTTTGCTATCCACGGAAATAATAGATAACACCACAAATATATATATGAGAATAAACCCGAGTTTTTTTTAAGAGCGTGAAGAATCATTATGATATAATTGGGAATTACTTGATAGCCACCTGCCCTAGGAATTTGATATGCAGTAAGTTTGTCAACAAATTGATGGATTCCAAGACCCAGAATGAGATATCAAGAGTTGGAAACAACCAATTGATTTGACATCATTAGATACTGGGATGATTATTGTGGACACATCCATCACCGCTAAGTGTATCATGAGTGGGAAAGACATCAGGACGTTAAACTTGTATTGGCTTCGGAGTCATATGGGTATTGTTCAACAAGAGCCTCTTCTCTTCTATACTTCCATATGGGAAAATATAATTTATGCTAGAAATAATGCAAGTTAATTTGAGATGAAAGAAGCAACATGGATAGCAAATGCACATCACTTCATAAGCAGATTGCCTCATGAATATGATACCCATGTTGGTATGGGAGGCATTGAACTCAGTCCTGGTCAAAAGAAAAGAACTGCTACTGCTAGAGTTGTTTTGAAGAAAGCACCAATATTGTTGTTGGATGAGGCAAGATCTAATGTGGAGTCAGAATCTATCCATGTGTGTGGTGCAAAAAGGCTCCATATAGAATTCACTAGGCATATTTTCAAAGGTTCAAAATTTTGAGTTATCATTGTCATGGTTGGAGAATTGGATCACAAAGAGATATCAAACATGATCAAGAAAAGAGTTGTCTACAAACAATAGTGGGAGACTGTTATTGATTCAGGTGGATAGACAATATAATTCAGTATACAAAACCGATTGGACCATGACAAGTATCCAAAGTAGCAAGTTGGAGAATGAGATTTATATTGCTTAGTAAATAGTTGAGATTTCTAGAGGAACCTTTACCTTTCCATTAGACATACTCCTAAGAAATATATATACTAATAGATAGTTGATTGAGTGGATAATTATAGCAGCAGGAAATAATTGATATTCACATAAGGATCTATGATTTCTCAGTTGGAGTTTGGGGTATTGGATGAAATCCTAAAGATCACCAATGTATTTGGAGCTGGGGGATAAATCCACAGTTTATTACATTCACTCATTTTACTATGGAATCAGACAAGTACATTTGTGTACGAGAAACTACTACAAATAATGTTATGATCAAAATTTCAACATGATCATGTACTAGATAATGAGAGTCTCTTGGAGAAAGATATTTTCATGATTGAGACCATGTATGTTTCTGTAACAGAGGGAGCCACTAGAGGATCTCCCAAAAGTGATTTTCAAGGATCTTATTTAGAAGGGCATGCCATATCAAGATGGTTTCCCTAGTGACCAGGAAACTATAAAAAGCCAAAGGATTGAAATTCAAAAGATGTAGTTCCATGTATGTGAGCTAGAAGGATTTTATGCATATATCTAGGTCATTATATTCCTAGATAGATGGATAGGTTTTTGGATCAAAGGACATTCAAGAAAAAGAAAACTTGATGCAGACTAAAGAACAAAGACACGACTTGCTGGCAGAAGGTTGATATTAGATTCAGAGGGAGTCTGATAGTTCATCTAAAAGAAACCTTAGATGAGGAGGTCATGAGGTTGTTGCAATACCTATAAATTTAAAGGGAACATCTAGAGGATCTGATTCATTCTGATCTCCAAGGAATTTGGTCATATTGGTTTAGAGGGAATCAACAATAAAGATGGGTTTTGCAGCCAGAGGAATATGATCATGAGATTTAGTCCCATGTGTGATGGCTGAAATGCGTTTATGCTAACTCCCACATAACTTGGGTTTCACCAAGAGTGATGCAAACTATATAAGAGATATAGTGCATAGTATTCTATTCAAGGTACATTATCACTACAGAACAGATGGTTGATATTCTCACCAAGTCTCTTGCTAGAGAGAAGGTTGTATACTTTTGAGATATACTTGGTATGTTGGAGAATGAAGCCTTAGATGAAAAGGAGTTTCAACATCTATGATCTATTATTGCATTCTTCTCTTTGAGAGAGAAGTCTAAGGTGAAAGACCTTATTTCCACCCTTTGGGATGAGCCATGGTGGATTCACCCTCTAAGATAAGTCAAGGTGGATGTCGTGTGTGTGACTCCATGACTTATGGGCTCACCCATCCTGTGTAGATTTTTAAGAGGTGACAAGTTCTTAGTAAATGAACACTTGTATTTAACATTATAAGGTGACGATCTTGTAATGCGGAATCATTATGGTAGACATCTTGCAATGTTAGTGCACGTACCATAATAGATTTATATGTAAAAGGGAATGTAATGTTCTCTAGTTACTATATCCTTATATCACGATCTAAGGTGATATAAAAATTAGGTATCATGATCTGAGGTGATTCCTCATATTACAATCTAAGGTGATATGTAAAACCAGGTATCACGAGTCAAGGTGATTCCGCATATCACGATCTAAGGTGATATGTAAAACTAGGTATCACGAGTCAAGGTGATTCCTCATATCATGATCTAAGGTGATGTGTAAAACTAGGTATCACGAGTCAAGGTGATTCCTCATATCACAATCTAAGGTGATATGTAAAACTAGGTATCGTGAGTCAAGGTGATTCCTCATTCCTCATATCACATATTAGGTGATATGCAAAACTGGTATCACGTGTTAGGTGATTCCTCATATCACATGTTAGGTGATATGTAAAACTTGGTATCACATGTTAGGTGATTCCTCATATCACATGTTAGGTGATATGTAAAACTTGGTATCACATGTTAGGTGATACTTCATATTACAAATTATGTGATATGTAATTTCTTTGTATCCATATGGATCATATTATGATCCTTCTAACTTAGTATTACATATTGATTGGACCGTATGAGAAATGTCACATAGTGGCATATATCTATGTAAACTTAGTATCCATATGGAATAAATCATTAGAAAAAAAAAAGAAAAAGTTAAAAAAGAAATGATTCTCATTTAATATGCAAGTTATTTGATAATGACTGATGTTTATGTCTTGATGTTGTAATAATAAAATTATTATAGTTACTCTTTTTTTTAAAGGTATATTTTGGTATATTTCTAAAGGAATGCATGATATGATTAAATTATATACATGGTATACTAATATGTTACATTTTAAGATAAGTGGTCATAGAATTAGGTAATATGTATCTCCTCTCATACAATTATGAATCTTGTAGGTTTGCGATCATGGATATTACCTTAATATCTTACAAGAATTGGTTCTCCATCGTAGTTATGAACCGTTGGGCAGGTAACCTTATGAGGAGGTCTATGTATAACTTATTTGTAGGTAGAATCTAATTAGGATCTCATCCTTGTTTACCTAATTGGGTGGCAGCCAATAGAGACACTATGTGGGGACTCTACCCTAGAAAGGGGTTATGTAACCAATTCTACCATCCTTTAAAAGACTGGTTTTAAAGTTAAACCTAAACTATGATGTTTCTGCGAGTTACAAAGGGAAGGCTATCTATGATGAGCCCCCGAGGCATTAGGTCTCGCCCTTAGGTCTTGTACTTTTTAGTTCTTCCTTGATCTTTCCACCCCTTACCAATATTTTATGTAGGTAAGGCCATCAAAATAGAATGGCAGTGGTGATTCAATGCATCTACAACCTCAACAGCATGACACCATTGATCTAATAACAGAAAATACATTACAAATGCCAAGCTAGTCATGGTCTCAATGAAATAAATAGTGTATATATAAAACAATATATGGTGTACAACAACAGCAAGCATGCAATGACAACAATAACATCATATATGTATATGTATATGTGTGTGTATATATATATGTATGTATGTATGTATGTGTATATATATATATATGTATGTATGTATGTATATATGTATATGTATATAACAAACATAGCTCATAACAGGGTCATGTGGTGCTCAAACAATGAGCTCATAAAAAATGCATGATGCCCTAGCTTGCAGCCCACAAGCCATCAAGACATTTCCTCATGAAATGATCATAAACAGGGAGTACCACATAGTGAATATCAACAACAAAAAAAATAAAGAGAGATCAAACACTGCATGCTATCAAAATAGAATGGCAGTGGTGATTCAATGCATCTACAACCTCAACAGCAT
>MU223358.1:431828-454226 GCA_018584345.1 Thuja plicata | reverse complement strand
ATTTTGTTGCCTGGTGCACCTTAAGGGACACTTGGCTCCATAGCGGTCGACAACGTTTGAGCCTCTTTTCCTCTGTGGAAGCGTCATTCCTAGAATTCAAATGGAATTATGGAGCTATTGGTGGAGATGATTCGATGCCACCACGAGCGGTTTCCAAGATATGCAATGTGTCAGCATTCAACTGCGCAACATTGCATGTTTTGGCATCAACCAAGATTGGGTGGGAAAATGAAAACAAAAATGAATCACCAAAATCTGAGATAGGTTATTGTAAGCCTTCGTGACATGGTCTTGTAGCACTTGATGGATTTTTGATACCCCTCGGGAGCTCCAATAAATGGAGTACTGAATATCGGTAATTTTGTTGCCTGGTGCACCTTGAGGGACACTTGGCTCCATAGCGGTAAAAAATGTTTGAGACTCTTTGCCTCCATGGAAAGGTCATTCCTAGCATTCAACCAAAATTTTGGAGCTATTGGTAGAGATGGTTCAAAGCCACAATGAGCGGTTTTCAAGATATGCAATGTGTCAACATTCAATTGCGCAATATTGCAAGTTTTGGCATCAACCAAGATTGGCTCAGAAAATGAAAATAGAAGCAAATATTCAAAATCTAAGATAGGTTATTGTAGGCCTCTATGACACGGTATTGTAGCACTTAATAGCTCATCGATACCCCTTGGGATCTATGAGAAATGGACTACTGAATATCGGCAATTTTGTTGCTTGGTGCACCTTGAGGGACACTTGGCTCCATATCAGTCGGCAAAGTTTGAGCCTTTTTGCCTCCATGGTAGGGTCATTCCTAGCATTCAAATTTTTTTTTGGAGCTATTGGGAAAGATTATTCAAAGCCACAACGAGCGGTTTTCATGATATGCAATGTGTCAGTATTCAACTGCATAATATTGCAAGTTTTTCCATCAACCGAGATTGGGTCGGCAAATGAAAATGGAAGAAAATATATAAAATAAGAGATAGGTTATTGTAGGCCTCCATGACATGGTCTTGTAGCACTTGACATATTTTTGATACCCTTTGGGAGCTATGAGAAACAAACTACTGAATATCGACAATTTTGTTACCTGGTGCACCTTGAGGGACACTTAGCTCCATAACGGTCAGCAACATTCGAGCCTCTTCACCTCCATGGTAGGGTTGTTCTTAGCATTCACCTAACATTTTAGAGCTATTGGCAGAGACATTTTGAAGCCATGACGAGCGGTTTTCAAGATATGCAATGTGTCAGCATTCAACTGCGCAACATTGCAAGTTTTAGCATCAACCGAGATAGGGTTGGCAAATGAAAACGAAAGTAAATCTCCAAAAAATGAGATAGGTTATTGTAGGCCTCCATGACATGGTCCTGTATCACTTGATGGATAATTGATACCACCTTGGGAGATTCAAGAAATGGACCACTGAATATCGACAATTTTGTTGCCTGGTGCACCTTGAGGGACACTTGGCTCCATAGCGGTTGACAATGTTTGAGCCTCTTTGCCTCTGTGACAAGGTCATTCCTAGCATTCAACCGACATTCTGAAGCTATTGGTAGAGACAGTTGGAAGCCACGATGAGTTTTTTTCAATATTTTTAAATGATTTAAATGTGCGGTTTGATAGTTTAAATAATTTTTTTGTAAATACGTATATACAAAGAATGTGCTAGCATGAAACATGAAAATAAACTTAATATATATTTCTAGAATTTGTAGGGTAAAGATTTTTTTTTTAATTAATGATGAAAAATATGTTTACAACTGAGCTCATTAGGAGCACCAGAAGGAAAGAGCTTAGAAGAGAAAACCTCTGGTATTACCCAAAAAAATAGAAGAGAAAATTTGTTATTAAATCTTACAAATTTCCCATTATACATACGGGATAATGCATGAGAAATTTACATTCCACCTAATTTGGATTCAAGGGAATTAATTCCTTTACAAATATACATGTTATATGCACATGCATTCAACAAGATTTGACATTAAAAAATTTTGGATTCACTTTTAGTCCAATGAACTAGCTGGATCTTTCCTACCCTTTATTGTCTCAAGTATTGCGTTGTGGTCTGACTCGCGAACCTTCCAAAGATTTTTATTGTGCGGTTTTCCTCCATATTTGGTCAAATGGACATTTGATGCAACGAATGGGTTGGAATAATGAAGAATTTTCTTGTGTGTCTCCCAATCCTCGAACAACCACAACAACAGTTACAACCACTGCTCCTGTAAGGTATTCTAATCCTTCATCATCTGCAACCGAGTGATCCAATTGTTGGAGATTTTCTTCTGTGCAAATAATTGATTGTATGTTTTTCATTGATGACAACATATAATATACAACAATGTTCTATATGCAATTATCAGTACAAATGTTTTGGAGCTATGCGTGTTCATTTCCATGGTGTATACATGTTCTAGATGCTATGTGTATTCACACCGATTTAGATATGAAGTTTCAGTTGAGTTATGCTAATCAGTTATGACAGTTATAGAGATTGAAGACTATCTGTGAAGAGCCAACGTAATTACATTATTTCTTGAGTTGCACCTATCTTTGGGATATGCGTGTTTGTATTCATGTTTAGTTATGAGTTAAAGATAATTATCTAAAGGCGCCAAACATGTTCTATCAGAATCGTGAAGTTGGAGTTAATTTGGTGGAGCCGACTTTGTGAAGCGTCGCGTCTATTCAATCTAAGTTGTGTGTTTCTAATCAGGTGCGTGGTTGATGTGGCCGACTAAAGAAGTATTGAAGGGAATTCTAGAGCAGTCAAAGATCTCATCCTTTGGAGAAGATACTTATAGTAGTTTATTTGATGAACTCCAAGTGTGAATGAGAAGAGAAAAGACAAAAAAAGTACAAAATAGAATATCTGTTGTTTTGGGACAGTAGAAACATTTCATTCATCAAGAAAAGATCTATGTGAAGAAGTGGAAGTAAACAATACAGTGGAACTGATCAAGACAACAGGTCTACTCAAACAGTTCATCTATCAGATATAGTGTATATTTGTTCTACTGAAGGTTGCAACCTTCATTATTTTAGCAGTGAGCTTTTGGATAGTGAGTCCTCACCCCTAACATGGTTACTTGTAAAAGACTCCTAACAGGGTTTTACCTTTAACCAGGTCTCTGTACTTATTGCATTGTAAAGAAAAAATCCTAACAGGGTTGCAAGATCTCTTAACATGGATAATTATACTCAAGTACAGTTATTTGTGGGATCTAATTCCCACTGGGGTTTTTACCTATTTGGTTTCCCTGTAACAAAAATTGTTGTGTTCTCTATTGTTTTATCTGAATGTGCATTTGCTTTATGTTAATTGATATCCAAGTAAACAAAAGAATTAAAGTAGCTGATAACTAATTCAGCCCCCCCTCTCAGTTATCCTTTGGGACTATTCCAACAATTGGTATCAGAGCCAACATCCTTTGAGAGAAAGTCTAAAAGCTTAATGTAGATCAAATGGCATACTTTAGGAAAGAAAGTCCTAAGTTCGATGGAGAAAACTATCTTGACTGGAAGGACAAAATGATGACACATCTTCTGTGTATTGGATTTGAGATCTATGAGATTGCCACTCAAGTAATTGAAGTTCCTACCTTGAAAGACCTTGCAGAAGAAGACTCTACAATCAAACAAAAGGAAGTGTTCACTCAAAATGCAATCACCAAAGAAGCCCTAATTAGTGCCCTATACGACAATGAATTTTATGAGATCAAGAAGGTAGATAAAGCATATTCTATTTGGAAATACTTAGAAGATATGTTTGAAGGAGACATCCAAGAAAAGAATGCACACAGAAAGACATGGAAGAAAATATACAACTTAGAGATGCTACTTGAAGAAAACATCAGAGCTTACAATCAAAGAATAAATGAAGCAATTTCAGGTATTAGAAACAATGGTGGAGAAATCTCAGAGGATGATATAATGGACAAACTAATGACCACATTGACAACACACTATGAGAGAAAGATTAATATCTTAGACGAGACTATGCAATATTCAAAAGACATCAAGAGGGAAACCTTGATCAACAAAATATCTGCATTTGAGATATCAAGATTGAAGACAAAACCCAAAAGTGAGACAACTTTCAAAGCCTCAGTCCACAACAAGAAATCCATAAGCAGCTCTAGTAATAATGAAGAAGTGGATACAAAACTAGAATAAATCATTGCTATGATCGCTAAGAAATAAAGGAAAGGTAAAGGGAAATATGAAGGACAACTACCATTCAAATGTTTTTCATGCAACAAAGTTGGTCACTTTGCATCCAAGTGTCCTACAAGAGTCAGGAATTTCAGATCATATTACAAGCCCAAGTACACTAAGGAATGTTATCATGCTGAAGATGGTGTAACTAATGATGAGTCAGGAGAAGATGAAATTGGTTTCATTTCCATTAAAGACATTGAAATGATGCTTGAAGAAATGGACAAAGAAGATGAAGAAAAAGAACATGAGTTAACATTAGTTTCAAAGCTGACATCAGAACTGACTGGATCATTGATAGCGGATGTTCACACCACATGACAGGAGACATAGATAGATTTGTACATTTGGACAAATACAAAGGTGGCATGGTTAGATTTGGAGATAACACTCTCAAAACTATCATAGGTAGAGGTTCTATCACCTTAGATGGAAAGAATAAGATAGATGATGTTCTTTATGTTGATGGTTTACATCATAACTTACTAAGTGTTGGAGAGTTGCTTGATAAAGGATATCAGTTGGAATTCAAAAAAAACCAGTGCATAATTAACAACAAAGAAGGAGACATGATTGCATCAGGCTCAAAGAACAAAGGTAATTTCTTTCATCTCAATTCAGAAGTAAGTTTTTTTGTTGCAAAAGTGGACAACAATTGGCTAAAGCACAAGAGACTTTGTCATATCAATTTTGACAACATAGTCAAGATAAGTAATGTAAAGGTAGTAAGAGACCTTCCAAGTATTCCAAGACCAGTTGACACCATGTGTAGGGAATGTGTGATGGGGAAGCATGTGAGGACCTCATTCAGGAGCAAACAAGAATCTACAGAAAACAAATTAGATCTGATACATACAGACCTATGTGGACCTACTCAAACAAGATCTTACTATGAAGAAAGGTATTTCATTTTGTTTGTAGATGATTTCTCAAGGATGATGTGGGTTGCATTCTTAAAAGAAAAATTTGAAGCTTTTGAGAAGTTCAAAGTGTTCAAAGCTAAGGTTGAGAATGAATCTGGTTTAAAAATAAAATGTCTGAGATCTGATAGAGGAGGAGAATTCACCTCTGACCGGTTTTATGATTACTGTGAAGAACATGGAATCAAGAGAAAATTAAGTGCACCTAGAATCCCTCAGCAGAATGGGATTGCAGAAAGAAGAAGAAGAATAATACTTAACACATCACACACTATCATGATTGAAGGAAAGGTTGCCCATACCTATTGGAGAGATACGGTCAATACAACAGTCTATACTATCAATAGAATACAATTAAGGCTAGGCGCAGATAAGACACCCTATGAACTTTGGTTTGGTAATGTACCTACTATAAAATACTTTAGAATCTTTGGAAGAAAGTGCTACATCAAGAGAGATGATAGCATTGTCAAGTTTGATGCTAGAAGCGATGAAGGTATTTTTCTTGGCTACTCTACTAAAAGAAAAGCCTATAGATGTTTTAATCTAAGATTAGAGAAGATCATTGGAATTACACATGTGAAGATTGATGAGAAGTTTATGATTCAAGAGAGATATTATGAATGTGCTCCTATGATTGAAGATGGAGCCTAGACCTATCAATAAAGACACAATTATTGAAGAAATGTTTGACTGTATTGATATTTCATGCAACAATCCTGAACCAAGTCAAGAAGAATCACAGATTATAGATGAGAGTGTCACTCCTAAGAACTCAAAATACACATTAAAATACCACTCTAAGGATGACATCATTGGAGATCAGAGCGCTAAAGTCTTGACAAGATCTAGAGAAAAAGGTTCAACCACTAATGAAGAGGTATGCCTAATTTCTCAGATTGAACCCTTAAGTGTTGAAGATGCATGCAAATATTCAGATTGGCAAAGTGCTATGCAAGAAGAATTAGATCAAATAGTCAAGAATGATACATGGGAACTAGTCCCAAGACCTCATGACAAGAATGTGATTGGAACAAAGTGGATATTCAGAAACAAAATGAATGAAGAAGGCACAGTGGTAAGGAACAAGGCAAGATTAGTGTGTAAAGGATATGTGCAGAGAGAAGGTATAGATTACACCAATACATTTTCCCCTATGAGAAGACTTGAATCTATCAAGTTTTTTTTTGCCTATGCAACATTCAAGAACTTTAAGGTATACAAAATGGATGTCAAGTCAGATTTTTTGAATGGTGACTTGAAGGAAGAAGTCTACATAGAGAATCCTGAAGGATTCAAACTTTTAGATAAACCAGACATGGTATGCAGATTAAAGAAAGCACTTTATGGACTTAAACAGGCCCCAAGATCTTGGTATGAGAGACTTGATGGTTACTTAACAAAGATAGGATTTAGAAAAGGAATAGAAGACTATAATTTATTCATAAGAGAGACAGATGAAGGATTACTAGTCGTTACTATATTTGTTGATGACATTATATTTGGAGGTAACGACAAACTTAGTGCAGAATTTGCCAAAGAAATGAAAAGTGAGTTTGAAATCAACATGATTGGACCTATCAAATATTTTCTTGGATTGAATGTAAAACAAACAGACAAAGGCATATTCATAAATTAGTCTAAGTATGTGAAGGAGATATTGAAGACGTTTAAGATGGAATATTGCAAACCAGTAAGCACCCCCATGATAACAGGAAGCAAGCTTTCTAAAGATGATGATTCCACAATAGTTGACAAGACCCTATACAAGTCTATGACTGGAAAACTCATATATCTTACTCAATCTAGACCTAATATTTCTAATGTAGTTGGCATTCTTGGAAGATTTACAGCTGAACCCAAGAAAAATCACCTAATGGCAATAAAAAGAATATTCAAATACTTAAAAGGGACTATCGACTATGGTTTATGGTATCCTAACTCAGAGAACATACAACTTCATGTGTATACAGATGCAGATTGGGCAGGTTGTGTTGATGACAAAAAGAGTACATCAGGAGGAGCAGTATTTCTTGGAGATAGATTGGTCACTTGGACAAGTAAAAAGAAGAACTATATCTCTTAGTCAATAGCAGAAGCTGAGTATGTTCCAGAAGCATTGAATTGTTCAACAATGGTTTGGATCAAATAGACTATTAAAGACTTTGGTATTCAGATTGATTATCCTATTGTTATTCACTATGACAACACTAGCACTATCAATATGGAAAAGAACCCTGTGATGCATGCAAAGCCAAAAAACATTGAGATCAAATACCATTTTCTATGAGAAAAATTTGCAGATAGAGAAGTAAAGTTGGATTATGTGAGCACTAAAGAACAACTAGTAGATATTTTTAAAAAGCCATTATAAAAATATACTTTTGAGTATCTTAGGGAGAAGTTGGGAATAATTCCCTTTCCCGAGTCTGATTAGAATTTGCAGAAAGAACATCAGTCCTTGGTGACTGATGAATGGTTGACTACTCTACTTCTAGAGTAGTACCTGTGCTTAATGGTGTTTAACACCCTTTGTCATTGATGTCAAATGGGGAGTATTAGTAAGGGGGAGCATATACTCTGGGGGAGTATACAGAGCAGTAACAGTGAAGAGGAACTTTTGATGAGGATATTGAGAATATTGTAAAAAGAAGGAAGATACTTTGAGTTGATGATATCATATGTTGCCATCAATGTCAAAGGGGGAGATTGTTGGAGATTTGCTTCTATGCAAATAATTGATTGTATGTTTGTCATTGATGACAACATATAATATACAACAGTGTTCTATATGATGCTGAGTCGGATATGAAGTTTTAGTTGAGTTATGCTAATTAGTTATGACAGTTACAGAGATTGAAGACTATTTGTGAAGAGCCAACATAATTGCATTATTTATTGAGTTGCACCTATATTTGGGATATGAGTGTTTGTATTCATGTTTTTTTATGATTTAAATATAATTATCTAAAGGCGCCAAACATGTTCTATCAGAATCGTGAAGTTGGAGTTGATTTGGTGGAGCCGAATTTGTGAAGCGTCGCATCTATTCAGTCTGAGTTGTGTGTTTCTAATCAGGTGCGTGGTTGATGTGGCTGACTAAATAAGTATTGAAGGGACTCCTAGAGCTGATGAAGATCTCATCCTTTGGAGAAGATACTTATAGTATTTCATTTGATGAACGCCAAGTTTGAATAAGAAGAGAAAAGATAGAAAAAGTACAGAACAGAATGTTCATTGTTTTGGGACAGTAGAGAAATTTTATTCATCAAGAAAGATCTATGTGAAGAAGAAGTGGAAGTAAACAATACAATGGAACTGATCAAGACAATAGGTCTACTCAAACAGTTCATCTATCAGATATAGTATATATCTGTTCTACTGAAGGTTGCAACCTTCATCATTTTAGCAGTGAGCTTTTGGATAGTGAGTCCTCACCCCTAACAGGGTTACTTGTAAAAGACTCCTAACAAGGTCTGACCTTTAACTAGGTCTCTGTACTTATTGCATTGTAAAGAATAACTCCTGACAAGGTTGCAAGATATCTTAACATGGATAATTATACTCAAGTACAGTTCTTTGTGGGTGGTAATTCCCACCAAGGTTTTTACCTATTTGGTTTCCCCATAACCAAAATTGTTGTGTTCTCTATTGTGTTATCTGAATGTGGATTTTCTTTATGTTAATTGATATCTAAGTAAAGAAAAGAATTAAAGTAGCTGATAACTAATTCACCCCCCCTCTCAGTTATCCTTTGGGACTATTCCAACACAAATTTATTTTTGGCCTCAACACAATGACACAAATAATAATCCGTCCCTTCGTCATTGTCTTCAGGTGCAATAATAGCAAAAACATGGTCTGCAATGATAGAAGCATAACAAGGAGATTAATTCAATGAATACTTACGATAAAGTACTAAATTTGAGAGTATTTACATGAGTTGACAATTTACCTAGTTGCACTAGATCAAACAAACGGTCAAAGTCAATGGATGATTCCATTTGTGTCAGTTGTAATACTACTAGGGGATGATATGAGTTAAGTGGGCTCAATATTTGTATAGACCATTTGTCGACCCATCCCAATCTTCATCTGTGCATGATGAACAAAAGCATGCCATATGTTGTGTGTGGATGATACATGAACTTGCATTAGAGCTTCTAAAAGAGTATAGGTCATTTGATCCTGTTAATGTACAACAATCCTCATATGGTGCAATGTTAATTTCATCCATCAACCAAAAAAATCTATGAATTGTAGACTCACCTTCATTACCTGGACCCATTGTAGCATTACACCACTGGACGATACATCTCACATCTGACAATGTTTCTTGTTCTTTGTACTTTAATTCTTCGCGTGCTAAGGCCTTTTTTATACATGCACCTACACCATCGTGCTCTCCCTTTCCATGACTAGCCTCTATAAAATTCCACATATATTGAATACCAGTGTTCGTATGCATCCTACTCATCCAATAAAACGTCCGAGAATTCTTGAATTGCAATGCACAATTATCTGACCATATGATGTGACGATGATATGATATGCTCGTATTACTCAAATCATCATAAAATAGATGAAATCAACTGTGTACAAACTCTATGGAATGTGAACGATCATCGCTGATGTAAAAATGATACTCCCTCAATATCTTCCTATTCTCCTCTGTACTTTCACGTGAATGCATAAATGCTATTAGAACAAATATAGCAACTTTTTGAGAGCTATAATACTTTTCTTGCACCTCATTTTGTGGTTATAGAGTGTAGTTCTCTGCAAAGTCAAAAACTGAAACAATGGTATCAAGTGGGAATGTGTCCTTGCACAACATGAATTGCATATCCAACCATCGAGCTCTATGTGTATGCCTTTCATACTCATACACAATCTTGTCACAAAAAAAACAAATGAACTGATACACTGGAATCTTTTCAATTACTAAATCACATATTTTATCCTCCTTTTCATCTTTTAGAGCATATGCGACTGTCTTATATTTTCCAAAATCCACTTTTTCATTCCCAATTGCATGTGTACTCTCCATATGTTGACAAATTGGAAAATGTTCCAAACCACCACAATCTATGCATGTACCATTCAAGCATGCAAGCTTGTAAAATTGTTGATCATCCGCTCTGTTAGTTCCTTTTCTTGCTGATATGAAAATACTCTCAGAGAGCCTTCTCTATTTATCCTAGACACTGATCATGCAAGATATAGATATGCCAGAAACAAGGTTTTTAAACCTCCTATGCTTCAAGATCCATTAACTCAAGCAAGATTACCCTTCTAACTCAGAATAATCAAATAACTAAATTATCCAAGTAGAATATGAATGGAATTACAGGAGTTGATCACTGTAATATTTACTAAAATAGATCAACACATAAAGGTAAAGATCAACTTTAATAGTGATAGTCACCTATTTCGAATGGAAACAGACCAGTGCTTAATCCTAGGGTATGGAGTCACTTATGAACAATTTCAACCAACGTGATCACGAACATGAACTTGAAACAACTACAACATCTAACATAAACATAGATATACCTTATATACCTATGTTAACACATATGACAAATTAATTCATCAAATTCATTGTATACCCCAAATCTTACTGAAATATTCCTAAGGCAATTTTAGTCTTTCCTTGAAAGAACCCTAAAACTATTTCATAATATGCCTGACAGACATATAAATTGGACATTCCTTGAATATTCAATTTAAATAAAATTTAGAAAACCATAATGAAGACACAATACTCATTATATGCTTCAGAAACTATGAATGGATTTCATTTTATTCATAATCAAAATTGCTTGCTACATTCAACAGTAATTTTCAAAAACTCTATTTGATTGGTCTTGAACCAGAGTTTATACAATTACACTTGCATTCTCAAAATGAAATGGCTATCTCTTTTACCAGTAGTCTTGGAATCCTTTTATAACTAAGGATGCAACAAGCTATGGAATTACTGGGAAATATTTACAAAATCTTTTCCAACAACTTCGCAACTAACATGAAACAAAAATTTGTAACAAAACAAATGTGGCAACTATTGGCAAAGTTTGAACAAGGTTTGTTGTTGCTGTTGACAGTATCCTCCTTATCCTTTCAGGTTTTCCTCCCACCTAGTCACCTCTTTGATGGTGGGCCAATCAAAGGTCTTTTCCTTCTCCAATTTTTCAATAGCTTCTATCCATCTGGCATCAATGGTGGTTCTGGCCTCAGAAACAAACTTGGAAATATCTCTCTTAATCTTGAAAAGGTTATCAATTAACTCACTGTAATACTCAGCAGTCGTATCCTTTTATAGGAATTGCTTCAAATCTTCACTTTTGAGTATGTCATCAAAGCCAGCTACACAATCTGATTGTGCATTTAAAACACTGGCTTCATCATAAATGTTTGGGATCAGGGAGGGGCACTGATCACCAAATACTTGCAGCTTGTTATCTATCAAATCAGATTTTCCATTGAAGAAGGAAAATGTATCATTCAACTCACTAAGCATTTCCATGGTATCTAATATCTTATCCAGGAAGTCATCACTATATAACATAGCAATTTTCAACTTTTCCACGATCCTTTCCCTCCATGACCAAACTTTGAAAGTGGGTTCCAAGAAAATCATGGCTTCTACACCTATCTTTGAAGCTTCTTGTAATGACCCATATAATGTATATATTATGTCAGTTTTCTATTTTAAAACATCAATCCTATGCTGCAATATAGGCATTATAATAGACATAACATCTATATTTTGCTCCTGTGACAGTCCTTTGGATTGGCCTTCTGCCAATGCTAAATCATCCTTTGGTCCAATAGCAACATTTGTCCCAACTTTTTCCATTTCCTCAAGGATTGGAGTCTTTTCTCTTTTACTCTCTATTAATTCCTCTTTCAATTTAAAAATCTCCTCTTCTAATGTGTGGTTCTGAACCACCACCTCTTCATGCTTTTTTTCTAGGGCCATCATTTGGCCAAAAGTCATTTCATACCTTTTTGATAGGTCATCAACCTTTGCCAAGTTCATAAATGATACTTGTGTTATTAACTATGCTATCTTAGTATTTGAAGTATTCTATAAATTTCATATCATTCTGTCTACCCTTTTTTCCTCTCTGATAGTCATGACCAAGGGCTTTTGTGTGGCAGGGGCCAATGACCATATAGCTAGAGTCTTAGATTTAGGATCAAATCCTGATCCTTTCAACACTTCATCCATCTCAAGCTCTATTTTCAACAGGGCATCCTCTTGCCTCCTGATCTAATCAATGATGAATGTGGATTTCAAATCCCAACCAGGCATCAACATTACTCCACTATTTTGTACTAATAACCTGGCTTGTTCCACAGTGATTAGTTCACTCTCAAGATCATAATCTTGGAGTGTTCTTACAATTTCTTAATTTTTAACTGCATTTTCTTCATCTCTAGTCAATCCTTGCCTCAAGTCATTTTGTTTAAGCTTAACTAAGAAAGTATTGAACTCTTCAGACTTTATGAATTCATCATCTTTCATGAATTCATTAGCCATCATGACCCTCTCGTCATCCTTTTCAAATAACACCATTTGATTATCTCCTTGGCCCTCAGCTTGAGGCTCTTTCTGCAATTGTGTTTTCAATTTTCTAAAATATTTACCATGCTCAATAATCATGGCCTTGGCCATGCTTTTCCTGTCCTGCACCATCTTGTTCTCTTTCTTTTGTTTCTTCCTTGGTGGCTCTCTAGCCGAGGTAGCTTCCTCACCAGCCTCTTCCTCTTCCTGATGCTCTTCTTTCTATTGTTCTCTTCCTATTGTTCCTGATGTTCTTCGTCATGTAATGCAATAGGAATTAGTGATCCTTGAGATTGTGCATCTTCAACACTTAATTGTGGTACCTGTGCCATTAGAGTATCATCAGACTTGAGCATTTCCTCTATCCTCTAGAAATATGGGAGATCAGGGAAAAAACCAGAGAATGAATTGTTTGACTCTTTTAGTTTAGATTCTGCCCTAAATTGGTCATTCCATTTCCTTCTCCTTTCCTAGACTTCTTGCTTCATCAACTTATTCCTTACAACATCTTCATTGTCCAGTGGCTCATGATCTCTAATCTTTTTCCATGGGGTCATTTTTTTTAAAGTTGTTTGTACAAACTGCTCTAGATTACAAAACTTGGGAACTGCTATAGACATTTTGTATTGCTTCAAGAAGTCATTTATCAAATCAAAAACCCTTTTCCCAATGGAGAAATAAAAACCCACCCATAATCTAGGGATAAAAGTGCCCTTCTTATGTCCCTCTAAAAATTCCTTATCAACCCAAGTGATATTCCAGATAAATTATAAAAATGCAACCCTCAAGGGGACAAGCCTAGGGAGGATATGAGGTGGTTGTGTGCAACCATATACTCTGATGATAGTGATGTAGTCGAAAAAGAAAAAATCAGCCCAATTGTGAGATATATGCCAGTTTGGAACATAATCGTAAGGTCTCAAAACCTTTCTAACTTCAAATGGAAGCCTATGCCTATCTGTTCCTAATAAATTAAAAATTGGATCCACAATCCAATTGCAAAAACATACAAATGATGAGTTGATGGATGAACTATCCCATACCTGAGTCCATCTTTGGATTGGTGCATCAACACCATATTCTGAGACAAACAATTCAAGCTCTTTATCCATAGATGCCCAGTTATAGTATAAAATCATATACATCAAATGAGAGTAATGCTTGAAGGTAGGTAATGGGGTATTTGACTGTATCTCCACCAATGCATTATGAATAGCATCAACTATGTATCCCACATAGTCATAATCAGTATTAACCTCCGGGTCCTGAATGTTCATAGCCATCATGAGTATATCTTGAGGCACTATAGAATCTCCATCAAAACCTAAAACTCTTCTCAAACCATACACCATGCACTTTATGTAGTGATAAAACAGGGATAAATCAATAGGTGGTTTGAGATTGTCTGGGATTTTTACCAGGTGCCTATCTACTCTAGGTATGAATTTTGGCATTTCATACTTCTTAATCAAGTGCTCTCTCTTGACATAGTCAGCCTCAATTTTCTTCAAATCAATATCTATGCACAACACACCAGTGATTCCAAATACTTCTGCCACTAACCTCCTATCTATGGAAACTAGGGTTTCTTTATTCTTCTTCCTGATTACCCTAGCTACTAGGAAATAGTTTCTAGCTAGTTCCCTAATAAGGCCTATGTCAACATATACATCAGGCACAATCAATTTTTCCATATTTAAATCCCATGGATTTCAAATGGGGACTTCTTTAATCCTATTATTCCAGAAATAATGGAATAAGGTATTACCAGAGTAATTCACGGTGACCAGGTTTTTGCATTGACACCATCTATCCTTCCATTCATCCCAATTCACACTGTTTGTATTCAATGTTCCGGGCAGAAACTCAGCAAGTTCTTCCACATATTTCTTCAGTTTAACCTCCTTCTTCTTCTCAGACCCTTGCGAGGAAGCAAGAATGATAGCTTGACTCATCATTCTTCTTCAGATTACTATCTCAAACAAACTGGCTCTGTTACTTTCACAAAAAATCTTAGAATGTAGAAAAAGAGAATTATACAGAATCAAGTTTAATGATTCATACTTATAACCATTAAATCCTATGTCTTGTCCACTTGAATGAAAAATTCTCGCACTTGTAGTGTCATACAAGCATCTCTCTGTCACTAATGCTGCCATTAATTTGCACTATTTGATCCTTGTTGGAAAAGAGTGTACACTTTTCTCTTTTTGCACTCGCAAGCCTAAAACTAGCCACTTGTAAATCTTCCGCCAACCTAGTATACTTTACTCACACTCAGAATAGTCCTTGCAAGTGAGCAAGGTGACTTTTCACTTTAACCACTCGCACACTTGCTGTCTATTTTTGTCTTGGTTTATATTTTTTGCGACTAGGCGATGACCTAACTGACAGCTTAATAACTTCTCAATCAAGCACTCGCTATCTCTTAATACTTTATGTTCATATTTGAGAGAGTAAGCGACATCACTTTTCTTTTCATTAGTCACAGACTCGCTAATCCTCATTTATAATTTTTTTTTCCTTGAGCGAGTGAGAGGGTCTTCAAAACAACCATGCATTATTTTCTGGTTGCACACTCACCAGGGCTTTCTATTTTATCTTTATACCTCAACGGGTGAGCGACGACTACTTCCTTTATGTATTTTAACCTAATCTCTTACTCGCACTGCAATATTCTCCAGCTCATAAGCATTAACAAGTGAGCAATGACCACTTCATATTCTTTTATCAAATACTCGCTGCTAAGGTTCCCTTATAGATGAATCCTTCATGACTGAGAGAGTACCTTCATCATGTATTTAATCACTCGTTCGCTGATCTTTCTTGACTAATTTTTCTTCACGAGCAACTGAGCAATAAATTTCCATTTCTCTATCAGTTGTGCACCCATGAGCATTTTTTCACTTGACTTTATACATGAGCGAGTGAGTGACAACCCACCTCTTCTTTCATCCCGCACTCGCGGGCTTGAAAACTTAATTATCTTACCAACTACAAGTGGGCAATTACCAACATGCTTTCTTTAATCGCATACCCGTTGAGAATTTTCCTTTTGTCATTATTTATGGGTGAGTGTGCGATAGCCTTTTCTTCTCCTTATCGCATACTCGCAAGCTCATTTCTTTAAAATTTAAATCATCAGCAGGTGAGTGATAACATAAATGATCTCATAGTCGCATACTTGCATACCTTTTAAAACATTGAAGACACCTTGGTGACTGAGCGACAAACTTTTAACTGGTAACTTCCACACAACAGATTGGTTACTCGCACTGCAAAACACATATGAGTTAGAACTTGAACAAGTGAGTGACATCTACAACCTGACTTCCTCGCATAGTCACTGACTTAAAAGACATACATGGAAATCTAACATGGGTGTGCGACTAAACCCCTTTTAACAACATTCGCTCAGTCACAAAGCATAAAGTTAACAACATAATATCATAGCGACTATGTGACACACAAGACATTAAGTCATCACGGACTCGCTAGACCTTCTTTTAAAAGAGTTAATCCCTCGCAAGTGAGTGATAAACAGAACAACTTCCAACTCACTCAGCCGCAAGCCTATGACCTCACTTCAAAAATACATTGTAACTGCGCGATTTACATTCTTTATCAACCAAACCGCTCACTCACACTGCTAACATGACTTGACACAATTTTACCGCGAGTGTGCGATTTATACTAAAATGACTCACCGCTCACTCGCATAGCTTGAAAACATGTTAAAAGACCAGCATGACTGAGCGACAAACACTTGAAAATAGAGCATCTTTGATGAATTTTGACCACTATTTGACCTTTTAAGCACAGTAAGACATGGGATTTGAACTAGAATACGCGGGAAAACAACCAATGCTAGGAAATTGAAAATTTTCTTGGTATAGTGCTAATAATGGCTCTGAATGGGGAAAGTAAATTGCAAAATTGACATTAGAAGCCAAATATCTAGGAAACATACCACAATCCGAAACAAAACTGCACATGCACACACACAAACCACACTAAAAATAGGGAAAACTAATCTACTGTGCATGGAAAAAGCAAGTTTATGAGAAATAATATTTTAGGAATTGTCCATGCACTGGAAATTCCTATATCTCACCATTAGGGTCTTCCAAGAAATAATAATCTTGACCATGAAATTCCTAGATTACAAATGGGCCCATCCATAATGACTCAAATTTACCATGTTTGCCCTTCTCTTCTTTTCTAGCATTCCATTGCAGCACCATATCATTTAGTTGAAATTTTCTTTCAGTTGCTCTTTTATCAAACAAGTACTTGGATTGCTGTTGGAGTTTCAGGTTTCTTTTGTGAGCTTCTTCTCTTATCTCTTCTAGTTCCACCAATTGATCCATTCTTTCCATCATGGGTTCTTGATCTTCAAAATCTTCTTCCTGCAAAAGTTTGTACAGTGGTAACAAGTTGTTCAAAGGCAGCCTTGCCTGATTTACATAAACCATTTCAAAAGAGGAAACCCCTATTGCTCTTTTTACTGTCACCCTATCATCCCAAAGGGCCAACTTCAATTTTGAATGCCAAGATTTCTTTTTTTAATCCAAAATCCTCTTAATTATTTTCATGAGACTCTTATTACTGGACTCAGCCTTTCCATTTTCTTGAGGGTTATATGGTGAGGAGTAAGATAAAATAATGGCGTAGTCTTCATAGAAATTCCTAAATTCTTCAGACCTAAAGCACATGGCATTATCCATAATTAGCTTAGTGGGCACACCAAATCTTGTCAGAATGTTATCCATTACAAAGTCCATCACTACCTTGCTAGTTTCCCTCTTTATTGGAATTGCCTCTATCCATTTTGTGAAGTAGTCTATAGCCACAAGAATCCAACTGTGACCTCCACTGGATTTTTTTGTAAATTCACCAATAAAGTCCAAACCCCATTGGGTAAAAGGTGCTTCAACAGTCATAAGATTCAAAAGTAAGGCTCTTCAAAATTTTTATTTTAGCAGAAAACCTTTGGCATGGTTCACACTTTTGTACAAACACTTGAGTGTCATTGAAAAGACACGGCCAATAGAATCTAGCTCTGATTATTTTGTGAGCTGTGGTTTTGGTAGAATAATTCCCACCACACACACCACTATGCATTTCATTAAAGACCCTTTCCGACTGTGACTTATCCAGACATAATAATAAAATTCCATCTCTATTCTTCCAAAATAAATCACCTTGTACCATAACATATCTCCGGGCCTGCAATTTCGGAGTCCTTTTTTGATTGTCTGACATATGTTATGGACATTTAGCATTTTTCAGAAAAACACAATATCAATATACCAGAACTGCAATTCTATGCTAGTAAAGTTCATGTTTATTGTTTGTACATCATTCATTTGGGCTAATTCCATGTTTGTATTAGTCATCAACTTGGCCAAACACAAACCCCTTACCAATTTGGTAACCGAAATTTCTAAATTGAACTCTTGGATCCTGCTAATCCATTTGCACCTCTTCCCAGTAACTTTAGATTGAGATAATATGTCTTTCACTATGGCATGTGGCACATTAGCAATTATTTTTGCACAAACAAGATAAGGTCTAAAAACCTTGACTGCCTTGACCAATGCATATGCTTGTTTCTCCATTATCTCATAGTTAAGTTCTGCTGCTTGCAAAGACTTACTAAAAAAAGCTATGGGGTGTTCAAAACCTTCATCATCTTTCTACAAAAGTACTGTAGAAATTGTATGAAATGAAGCAAAAGAAAACATGGAGAAAGGCTTCTCATAATCTAGAGATCTTAATACAGGAGCCTGTTGAATTGTCATTTTAATCTCATTAAAGGCTAACTGAGCATCCTTATCCCATTCAAACTTTGCATTTTTTTTTAACAATTTAACAATGGGTTTTACTATTTCAACAAAGTTTGCAATAAATCACTCACAAAATTTACTTTTCCAAGGAAAGATTGAACTCCTTTAATATTTTTGGTGGCAACACCTTGTTAATGGCTTCCACTCTTTCAGGATCAATCCTGACACCTTCTTTGAACACTATGTGTCCCAATAATTTACCTTCAGTCACAAGAAAGTGACACTTCTTTGGATTTAAAGAAATCCCATACTCCAAGGCTTTGGTAAAAATCTTTTCTAAATGCTTACAATGATCATCAGCCTTTTGGGAATATGCAGTTGAGTCATCTTGATATACTACCATAATTATATTTATAAATTCCTTGAAAGCCACATCCATGGCTCTATGGAAAGTAGCCCTTGCATTCATCAGGCCAAATGGCATTCATACATAAACATATGTACCCCATGGGGTAGTAAAGGCTATCTTGAATTATTCAGATTCTTGAACCAGCACCTGGTTATAAACAGACAAACCATCCATCATAGATAGAAGATCACAACCAGTTACTCTTTGCAGCATGGCCTCCATGTTTGGCAAGGAACGATTATCTTTCAATGAGGCTACATTAAGATTCCTAAAATCAACACATAGCCTAATATCTCCATTTTTCTTTCTGATAGGGACCAGATTAGACAACCAAGAAGAATGCCTGATTGGTTTTATGATCCCAGCCTCTCTGAGTTTTGTCAATTCTTGTTGCATTGTGGGGGCCAAAAAAGGGTTGATTGGCCTTTGTTTTTGTCTAAAAGGCTTAATATCATCTTTTAATGGAATTTCAAGTTGAAATAAATCTTCCCTATAAGCCTTAAGGTCTTCATAAGACCAAGCAAAAACATGCTTGAATCTTTTCAGCAAGCTAATCAAATTAGTCCTCACATGAGGAGCCAATTTCTTTCCAATACACACAATCCTAGGACTACATTCTGATTCCAAATTTATCTCCTCAAAGTCATCCAACTTGGCAGTAGATTTTTGGCACATATGACTGTCATTATCAGTAAACAATCCCTCTAATTGATTCAATCCCTTAGGGATTTCATTTGTTTGCAACTCCAAAATTTCATTGCCAAAAATAGTTTGTTTCCCATCAATAATCTCAATCAAATTATTACAATCAATGACTTGACCATCATAATTATCCACACATTGAATGAAATTGAGGATATCCTCATCACTCTCAAAACTTACCAATTATATACATTATCCGGAATGGCAGGCCCAATTTTAGTTTCCACAATAGATATCCCTGCCAGCGTTAGATCATCATTTTTTAAAGCTACATTAGCCAAAAAATCTTCCATGATATTCTTATATCTCTCTATCCACTCAATGGAAAATGCATCAAAAAACTCAATGCTATCCCATACAACATGCTTATATTGTTTCATCCTATCATTTTTAGCAGCATATCTTGATCTAATTTGGGAAATAGCTAGCTCTGAATCACCAAAAACTCTCAATAACTTAATGCCATGCTTAATTTCTATTTCTAACCCCAACAATAATGCCTCATACTCAGTTGTATTATTTTTATTATCTGTAATAATGCCTCATACAATAATTCTTCTTCTGAACTACCATTGTCATCTTCAATAGTAAGTGCACACATATTTATAGCAGGTTTCTTCTCACCTTTACTTTCTTGTGTTCCAACATTTTCATGTTGATCCACCATGCCCTGAGCTACTGCACATTGATATGGGGAATGAGGCATATTACAGGCCATACACCAAGGATTATTTTCCACATTATGGGCACTATTTTTTTTAATGGATCAGGGATCTCTTTATTATTGGGATCATTATGCTCTTCTGACACAGGTTTCCCATCCTTCCATTGAGTTTTATAAGGGAAATCTTGAAGTCTATAAGGTTTATCCTATTTTCAGTCTTGTCTACCTTGGTGACAAGATCTTTTACCATAGTTACCAATGCGTCCATCTTATCTTCTTCCTTGGGGTTTTTATTAGACTGTGTTTTTGACTCTTTCCAGAGTCTATTGTCATCCTGTTTACCAAGCTTTCCAGAAGCCCTTCTATTGCTTTCTATGTTTATAGCCAACTTATATGCTTCTCTCATGGTTTGAGGATCTTTATCCCTAAGCAAATAAGCTATTTTTTCATCCAAAGCATTATAGTAAGTAGTGACACATGCATTTTCATCTAGTCTCAATACTTGAAACAACTTATACATAGCTTTTTGAAATCTTACATTAAATTCAGCAATGCCTTCATTAGTAAATTGTTTCAAGCTGTTGAATTCATTCAACATAAAACCAGAATTTATCTTGTCACCATATTGCTCTTTGAAACTTCTAACAAATTCATCCCAAGAATAGATACTATGATCAGGCAAACCCCAGTACCAATCTCTTGCATACTCAGTTAAGGATTGCACATATAACTTCATTACAACATCCTCATCTCTGATCTCATAATCATTCATTGTATCCGAGAATACTTTTAAATGTTCTTCACCAGTTATGGAATTATTCCCACTAAACTTGGGAATCTTATCTCTGACCTCATTAGGAATAAGGTTTGGTTGGCCAGGGATACCATCAAAGAACAACTGTATATATCTCTCTAGATGAATAGGTATTCTTTGAAAATTAGAGCCCATATTTTGGCCAACATTCTGAGTAGTATTTCTAATTAACTGACCAATGCCCACATTGTGGAGGCAAATATTTCTATTAGGTTCTCTTTCTCCTGACTGTGATGCGGCCCCTTGAGCTACACTATATGTTTGGGTATTTGTATTGGCATTATTGGTCTGAATATTTGAGTTAAATATAGGTATGGCCTGACTAGTAGCATTATTTGTTATATTGGGATTAGTCATGGAACTCAAGAAGGCAATCCTTTTCTTCATCTCTACAGTAGCAGCTTCTAGTTCAGCTCTTTCCAATTGTTTTACAATATCATCTTTGGCCTTTCTCGCCCTTTCTATTTCCAAATCAAGTGAGAATATGTCTTGAGATATACCCTCTTCAACTTTAGGTTGAGGAAATTTAATGCTAGTGATCTTTTGTTTTCCTTTATCAACCTCTATTTTCCGAGTATTAGTTGTTGATACATTTTGTGTAACTATCTAAGGCTTAGGAAATTTTTGACTTTCATAATCAATGACTTGCCTCACTACAGGGCCTGTATCTCTAGGTTCACTCTTCTTAAGAAATTGTTCTCTTTCCTGGCATTCTTTTCTCAAGGTATCTACATCTCCAAAAAGTTCTTTATTCAAACCATGAAATCCTTCATTTGCACCCTGAGCTGCCAATTTTAATTTAGCAACCCACTTCTTCAAGTTTTCCCTCTCAGTGATAGCATTTATAACTTTTTCCTCTCTAGCCTCATCATTATTCTTCTTGATGAGTAATAGTTCATCTAATTCCCTCTTCAAAAGGTCATTATCTCTGAGGACTCCCTCAATATCAAAACTAGAAGAATCATATATATTCATATGATTTTCTCCCTTTTGATCTTCAACCTGTTCATAAGGGATACCCTTGAAATAAGAGGATGTTTCCCCCTTTTCTTGATATACATTTTTTGGCCTAGGGTTAAATATATCCTCAAAATAACCAGTTGTGTTAGACTCAGGGTTTAAAGGTTTATTAATTTCTTTCTCAGGAATAGTACCTAATGACTGGTTGGGGCCTACTGAAAATCGTCCTTATATTAATTTAATTAATATTCCTATAACATTATAGTTAATTTTAATTAATTATATTTGTTATATTCTTCTATCTATTTAATTAAATTTATTTAATTAAATATGATTCACTTCCTT
>MU223358.1:394255-405689 GCA_018584345.1 Thuja plicata | reverse complement strand
TATACATATACATATATATATATATATATATATATATACATATACATATATACATATACATATATATATATATATATGTATGTATGTATGTGTATATATATATGTGTGTGTGTGTATATATATATATGTGTGTGTGTGTGATGTTATTGTTGTCATTGTATGCTTGCTGTTGTTGTGCACCATATATTGTTTTATATATACACTATTTATTTCATTAAGACCGTGACTAGCTTGGAATTTGTAATGTATTTGTTGTTATTGGATCAATGGTGCCATGCTGTTGAGGTTGTAGATGCATTGAATCACCACTGCCATTCTATTTTGATAGCTATGCTAAGGATATGTTATAAAATTTCAAGGCATGAAATTTTATAACTGTACATATATTTTATGAGTATGAACATAAATAATATGGGTACGAGACATTGCCTGATGTGATGAATTTTTGACCAGGCTATGAATCCAGTGTGCCCTTGTGTGATCCTAAACTAGCAAAGAAAAGAGAGATTGGGGTTAGATCAAAAAGATCTAAGCAATGAATGACATCCTATTACTACTGATCCTCATCTACAATTATGCATGTGCATAGTCAAGCTATACACTTCTAAAATAAAAATGGGGAGTACCACATAGTGAATATCAACAGCAAAACAAATAAAGAGAGATCAAACACTTCACACAATGCCTTGAAGGTAATAGCAATGATGCCCTAGCTCTCAAATCTCGTGGGTCATCAAGCATTACAAATACAAAGATGTAAACGAATGCCAGTATTAAACAGTGATCTCATAAACAATGCATGATGCCCTATCTTGCAGCCCGCGAGACATCAAGGCATTTCTTCATGAAATGATCATAAACGGGGAGTACCACATAGTTAATATCAACATAAAAAAAAATAAGGAGAGATCAAAAACTTCACACAATGCCTTGAAGGTAATAGCAATGATGCCCTACCTCTCAAAGCTCGCGGGTCATCAAGCATTCCATATACAAAGATGTAAACAATGCCAGTATTAAACAGTGAGCTAATAAATAATGCATGATGCCCTAGCCTGCAGCCTGCGAGCCATCAAGGCATTTCCTCATGAAATGATCATAAACGGGGAGTACCACATAGTGAATATCAATAGTAAAACAAATAAAGAGAGATCAAACACTTCACACAGTTCCATCTTGAAGGTAATAGTAATGATGCCCTAGCTCTCAAAGCTCACGGGTCATCAAGCATTCCAAATGCAAAGATGTAAACAATTATTGTATTAACATTCATATTGTGCCATTAAATAAACAAATGCCATCAAAATGAAATTGATTTAATGAGAAGACAAAGCTTGAATTCCTACCTCAAGTCGTGGCTGCCATATACCAAGATTCCAATCAGCTTCCATAGTATGCCTCTTCGCACACGACGGTATGCGATCATGAAAAAATTAGAAATGAGCCTTTCTTCTTCTTCTTCTTTTTGTTTATAATCACGCGGGTGTCACAATTGTGACTGTACTGTCACTATTATGATAGTGTTGGGGGCACTTCAAAAAACAAAACACAAAAATCATATACAAATGGTGGTGTTGTCGCAAATTGGGGTCAAAATTCAACCCCAAATGTTGTAGTGCTAGTGCGTTAGGCCTATGCACCAACTCAACTCTGTATATATTTTCCTTAAAATTAGAGTGAGGTAAAAACAAAAAATAAGGCACTGCTAATGAATCTACCGTTGTGTTTTATTCTCTAGGCATTGCTTCAATGGAAAAAAAGCATCTAGAGTCTCAATTTCATTCGACACTTTTTTTTGATAATACTTAACATATCATTTTTTACTGCAAAAGAACCTCTTACTTGTATCACTATCAACTCTGCATCACCTTTGGCCACTAGCAGTTTCAATCCTCTTTCCTTTGTTGTGACTATGCCTAATAGAAACACCTCATATTCTCTAGTATTGTTGGTATTTTTTAACTCCAACTTGTAAGATAAGGGATTAATTTCCCCTTCTTGAGAGATTAACACTACTCCTTCTTGAGACCCTAAGGAAGAAAAAATTCCATCAAATTCCATGATCCACAACTAAGATGAGATGTTTGGTCCTAAAATTTCACTTGTAAATGTGTAATTAGTAAACAACATATAGTTCCCAAATTTCATCTCTTCATACAAAATTTTGTGACCTAGTATCATTTGATTTTAGGACAGTGAATTTAGCTTTGGATTTTATGGGTCCAATTTTATTCTCTTATTCCCAAAGGTATGAGGTCATGTGACCAATCCATTTGTATCTTAGCAACTAGATCTTTGTAAAAACTTCTACTCAAAGGCATTCTATAACTAGTTGGGATGTATGTAACTAAGATGGTCAGTTTTAGTCTCTGAGCTGGGTGGGATGCTAATTATACTAAAGGCATGTTGGCGTAATTGGATGTGTTGTTATTGATGTCAACATATATGAGGAATTGATCAAAAGATTTATTTGTTTGTTGATAACTTAAGTTTTGCAAGTTAGTCAGTGGAACATGATGTTTTGAGGTCTGGTGAGAATCAAATATTACAGATATGAGGTCGCACATGTGGGAGATTTTTGAAAAATTTCAACACTTAGTTCACTCCAAGTTTTAGAGGATATAATGAAGATTTGAGCATGATTCGAGTTCAAAATTGGTGACTGGCAGATAGGGTGACACACAGTGTTGACATGAATATATACAAAGGTTTAGTGTGCATAATCAAGTTATAATTTCATGGAGTGAATCTAGGAGTGTGTTTGGGACAGACTCAGGGGTCTTCAATTAAAAATGTTTTTACTTCAAAGGTTTGCATGACATATTTTTATTGTCTCAGAGTGTTGTTGACAATGTTCTTGAGGTTTGGTGAAAAAGGGTTGGAAAACCTAATGGTTGTGGTGGATTTGTTTGTTTGAGTGTTTATCATGATGCTATAGGATTCTCTTGAAGTGTGTTCTCAGTGAGTTAGTGATATACATGGATCATAAGGATCAGATTGGAGGAATTTTTGGTCAACAATAATATTTTTATTATCTTTTTTCCTTGGTTGACTTAGTTGGTAAATCGTGTTGCGCAACTGCTAAATCATGAAATCTGGGAGATTTAAGATCTCAAGGTGGTTGACATAGGCTTGGCTATGATTTGACAATCAGAGATGGACTTGAAACATGAGATTCAACATGATGATTTGAATGGTGAATTAGGTTTTTCCAACCTAGTTCTTGATATAAGATGATGAATTAGGGAAAAATAAAGGTATGGATTGTGGATGGAAATTCTAGAGGTCGCTAGAAGAGGAAGAGCCTCATTTAGTGGTGATCATAAGTGTTTCAATACATGGTTGAACAACGATCTACATTGTGCTACATTGGAGCTCTATCAAACATAAGGAAGATGTCATTTTCACAGTTCACAAAACACTAGATCATTGTAGTGATCAAATTGTAAGGTAGTGAGCCTTCCTCAGGGTTGTAGCCCGAGGATTTTTTTTAATAGTGAGATCTAGGTAGTGAGCCCAAATTCATGTGCATTCCCCATATATTGTAATAGGTTTATAATTTTAACAAGGTATTTAATTATTGTGGGTAATCATCCCCACCGTGGTTTTTCGCCTAATAGGGCCTCCACAAAAAATCTTGTGTCAAATTGTGTGGATGTGATTCTGATTTGTGGATGCATGCATATTTTATTTTCAATCATTCAGATCAAAATATAGGGTGTTTAACTTTAAGGGTTTTAAGGACTAAGGGCTTGAAGTTTGAAGTTTTGGAAACAATTAATTCAGCCCCATGTTATTTATTCAATGCCATATTATCAACATATAATTAAGCATCCTTAATCTGACTAATGAGTGGAATCTGTTTGGAATCCATGGAATAACACCTAGAAAAGGTTTTGGTTAGGGATATACCTAGGGATTTGGCTCACTAAGGCTGGTATGCGATTATCAGAGGCATCAAAGTTTATTACGAAATTACTTAATTTATGGCCATTTATATACACATAGACATAGAAAGGATTTCGTTTCAAATCGGGTACAACAGAAGTATGATTTATATTTTTTAAAGTAAGGCCTCATGTATATGGTTCATCATTAATTGATTTACCTTTATAATTATTAAATTTAGCAGTGCTTGATTTACAATGTTCTACAAGGAGGTTTAGCTCAAAAGGATTCATCTTAAGATATTCTAAAGGGGAAATTTGAATCCTCCATGTTTCATAAAATTGCACAATATCAAAGGATCAACCTTAAATGATGGACTCATAGATAGAGAATTAGATGGTCCTTATTCTTTCTTGGTGGGACTTCCATGGGGGGAAGAGTTCTTAGGCCTCTAAAGAATGGAAACACCTTTTTGACCTGTATTTGGTGGTTCCTAGTGAGTACTACAATGCAAAATCATCTAGAATTGTGAATCAATCAGCTCCCCCTTTTGATTGGATTCATATTCTAGGTAACGTATTAAAAATTCACCATTGTGTCCTAGAATTTATTTTTCCAAAATAACTTCCTCCTTGGTCTTGTTGGTAGTCACAAACTGCATATATTTATACATTTTAGGACACATACTACTATCATGATCGGTGGTCAAATAAAATATGTATATATATTTCCCTTCCCTGATAAGTGTGGGGGACTTATATAAACAACCTCTATTGAGGAGGAGGGAGAAGTATTTAATTAACACCATTTGAAGTAGTTAATAGATATTTTCTTAAAGTATCTTGGTATGATTGCGTGAAAGAAGAGTTAGCTTTAGACATCTATCTTTTTATCACAATGATGACATTACCTAACCTCTGTAACACGGGGCCTGAAGAAATAGTAGGACTCATGTTACTTTCTTGTAGTTTATTTTCTACTTCCCATCTATGATAAAATCATCCTCTAATTCTATGCCCATGGTCGGAGCATTGACCAAATTATCCACTTTGGCTCTTCCCAAATGAAAACTAAGATCCGGTGGCATTGATTTTAGGAAGAAGTACTTTTGATTATCTTCAATAGGGAATTTATTTTCTCGGATTTTATTTACAATATTATTGAAATTTTCCACAAAATATCTCATAGTACATGAATATCCTTTCTAACTTGAGTCAACTTGTTCAATAGGGAATGTTCATCTTCTACGCTCTTGAACTTTGTTTTGAAGTGTGTTCTCATAGAGTTCCAGTCTGTGATTGCACTAGAGGCTAAATGATATAAGCACTTTGCATATCCATCTTTTAGGGTTTCCAAAAATAATATAACTACCACATCTTGATGTTGTACCCCCAAGACACCAAAAGAAACAAAGAAAGCTGCAATATGTTCATCTATAGAGACTTTTCCATCTCCTGATAACTTAGGAAAATTCTTCCTTGAGCCTTTGGGTAAATCATTTAACACTCCTAAATTCAATGGGACAATGGTTTCTCCCCAAGGCATCGTTAAATCCATATTCAATGGGAATTAAATGGATATGGAGATGCTGGTGACTGTAAAAATGAAGAGTAACCACATGAAGAGCTATGTCTTTACAAGTGGGACTTGATGGGGGTTTTCTTACAAGAAGAGGTAGTCTACTCTTAATCCCTAAGGTAGGTAAAATACATGAGAATTTTTCTTCCTACAAAAATTTGAAGGTAGGTTCAATAACCCCTCTTTTCCTCTCACTCCTCACATGTCTCCTAAAATCTAGTATATTGTTTCCTTGTAACACTAAGACTATCGATAATTGGGCTATTCACAATTTTGTATAGCCTCAAAATTATGGTGAGGTACTGGGTTCTTTGCTACAACTAACATTTGGCTCCTTATTTGTCTCAACAAGGGTCATCTCAATTTCTCTATCAATTCTTCTTCCCTTTTGAATACTCGATTGTAAATCCTATAATCTTCTATGTCCCTACAAGTTCTCCAAGCAAGTGTGTTTAATTGTCTAATAATAACTTCTTGTTTGTCTTGGAAACCAATATTTAGTTTTAATATAGGGATGGTGTGTACACGGGGAAGCACCATAATTTTTCATTATTCAAGCAACCAAAATGTTTAAAGTGACTATTCGATGTCCCAAGTAGAGTCGCCAAAAATCTATTGGTTAACAGATTGGGCTTTGCTAATTTATTCTTTTATTCTGACTATAATACCCTTGACGCCATTGTTAATCAACAATTGAGTGAACTAATAATAGTCCCTATCTAAATTTCAATTAGAAGGTACACATCCCTTCTTCTGATAAAAAAATTATCTTTAATTTTTACCAACTATAAAATAGGGTATGTTTTTAACCCAAAAGAAAAAAAGTCAACTAATAATCACCCATCACCATTGCTCATAATTGTGAAAAATAAAATAAAATACTATTATTAAAATGATGCACACAGGATGTAAATTTATTTTTAGAACATAAATCTTCACCCAAAGATGAAAACAAATTCCAAATTTTAGATTATAAGATTGAAAATATTTGATAGCCAACACACGAATGAGATCTCACTAAATAGATGATACCAAAAAGAGTATTTGATTTATTATTATAAATTAAAGTTTCATAACAACAGTATCCAATCATTCACAGGGACTCATCCATAACTACACAACAAAAATCTTCATTAAAACTATAAATTAACAACAACCATAAATTAGTGACTGATGGCGTTTCTAAAATGTCTAAAGATATGGATAAACAAAAGAAAGATTATGAGCTCAAAATTGGAGATTCAGAAGGTAAGATAAATATGCTTGAGGGTACTCTCTAGAACATCATGTCTTATTGCCAAAAAATTCTAAAGTCCTTGGTGGATAACATGAAAATTATGGTTACCAAGCTTGAACAGATGCACCAGGCTAAAGCCGTTGTTGCTATGGACCAAGAGAAGGGTTTAGGTCAGGATGTTTATATTGGTCCGAACAAAAGGACCTATGCCAATAATAAGAAGAAGGAGGTGAAGCTTCATCAGAACATTCTTGGTCTTAAGAAGGCTACAAAGAACATGAACCAATGGAAATGGAGGCTATAGAGATGTTGAAAAACTTGGCCTAGGCATGTTTTGTTTGCTGGTTCTCATTTTCCTTTGTGATGGTGTTTTGTTGGTGTTCTATTTTGTGCTTGCTTTTTTCTGTTGTTTTATCTTTTCTTCATGCCAACTCTCTTATCTATTTTCTATTTTTCATGTTCTTTACATTTGGGCTTTAAACCTTTATCATTTGTAATCTTCATGTAAAGGGTTTTGGGTCCCTTCAAAACCTATTTTTGCCTTAATTAAAAATAACAACCATAAAAAATTGAGTCACAATCAATTGTCAAAGAAAAAGAGGAATATTTGAAAACTGTCGATCCCTTGCATTAACATTGAAGTTACTATTTAAAGTCATTTTAGATCCAAATAAAATCCCCTTTTCAGTTATATATAACTGAATCTTTTTAAAGAAGATTTTAAAATAGAGTTCATTTTAAATGTACATGTAGAGAAAACATCATCATAAAACAAGAATTGACTAATTAAATAAATATTTTTATGGGGCTTCTTTTTCAACTCCTTTAGTAGGTGGTTGATGGGAGACCACTTTTCCTTTATATATCTACAAATCATTAACACCAACTATAATTCTATCATGTTCTGGAACAAAACAATTGGTATTACAAATATCCCGATACACCATTTGTTACCTGATATTTTCAAATTTGACAATGCAAGCCTTATGATGATTGGAAAATACATAATAATAGCGACAATCATAGCTAGCTCCTTGTATTTTTCTTTATACAATACATAAGCGTGAGCTGTATTGTCGATGTTTTGTTGGTACTAATTTTTAGATTATTTACCAATATAATGCTAGAATTATCTTTCTTTTGTAGCTCACAACCAATACCCTTGAATTTTTTCATCACTTGTTCAATAATCTCTTTATCCTCTTCCAACAATTTATTCCAATTGACTACATTATTTTGTATGCATTCACTTTTATGCCCAAACTGAACATCCACTTCTAGGAAGATTAATTATGTACTTATAGGATACCGTGAGTTATAAATGTGTGCACCAGTATATCAATCACCTCCCATATTTTTTTTATGATTGATAAGGCTAAATTATTGCCTTTATTTTGTATAATTTTAATACTCTGTTCTAGTTTTTGTTAAAACATTTGAGAGTCTAACCAGCCAAAAACTTGTGATAAAGTCCAGAAAGAACTGATGAACCATGGGTAGATGTTTGTGACATATTTTGCTAATATTATACATATAGTGCAGTATTTCATAAAACCATCAGAATCTATGTTTTAATATTTGGATATTTAATTTGATTAAGCTTGTTGCATGAATATTTCCATATCATAACTAACTTGACAGGAGAGAAAGCGGCTGGAGAGTGGTCAACAACATTCATGGAGGACTGTTGAGGACCAGCTACAGCAGAGTGATCATTACAACACCAGGAAACATGGCTGCTACAATGGAGCCATTATTCCAGGATGTGGAGATGTAGTGTGCCTATATTCCCTCTACACTTCATTATGTTGAATTGGTCGCCCGAGCTTTACTACTCACGCCACGGGCTGTTGTTCTTCCATCTTCTTCTCCGACATGTTTTCAGCAAGATAGTTTCTTTTCTGTTTTTGTAATAAATGTTTGATCCTCTATTTATATAGGGATTGGACTGATAGTTTGAAGTTAGCTAGGAGGAAAATGAAAGACAAAAGTTTTTGAAAGGAAACTGTTGTATCTTGCAGCAATCTATTTTCAAGTTCCATGTCTTGTTTGTATGTAATGAGTTTTTGAAATGCAATGAAATAGTTCTTGGTTTACATTATGCGTTCATAGTTTAGCAGAAACCAACCAAGGGGGCCCACTTGGGAGGTGGAATAGGTTAGAATAGAATAGATTTCATTTCCAACATTTCTAGCATTTCTAGCATTTCTAGTATTTCAGATAGAAGTTACAATTTCTTCCTGCAGCATTGTAACTTGTGAGTGTTCCTACAACATCTGAAAGAATAGTTATAATGGATGTTTTAGGTTGAAATCATAGGTTTCAATAGAGTTGCAGTTTATAGAATTCATTCTAGTAAGAAGATAAATGTATTATTTTCCTGCAGCACTAGTGTAGGTTTCTTTTATGCATTTTTACCTTCTGCAGCATAAGCAGAATGACTCCTTAAGGAACCTAGTGCACATATTGTGCCGACCATTTCAAGTATACGTCCCTGGGTTGAAAATTTAAATGAACCTCATAACGGGAAAAGTAGTCCTTAGATTGAATGAACCATTCCTAAGAAAGGCCTTGAGTATTATACACCGATTGTGAGGCGGTTCATTTTTGGCGCTGTTGTTGGGGATGGTGTCAAGATAGGAACATTTTCAAGTCATTTTTCATTCCTAGATTAGTTTTTAGATTTGTCTTTCTAAAAATTTCTGCACAAGTGTGAAGAATTCAATTGTATGCATCGAAGAGAAAGGTGATGAGATGAATATGGCAGATTTCTCCCAGCAGAGCTTGCTAATTTGAATGAGGAAGTTGAAGAAGTTGAGTTACCCTTTGAGGATGCAAGCCCCGAATTTCCTGCAGCATCTTCCTCCAGAGTAGAACCATTTGATGTAAGTGGCTTCCGACCTTTTGCAAAAATCTTGGCCAGCTTCTTAGATAATTTCGGCCCAAATCCACCTAACGTTAACAATCTAGTAGCCAATGCTCCTTTCCAGCAGCAACCCCACAATCAAATACCTCCAGTAATGGCACATCCTACTTTCCCATTTCCTCTCCCAAGCCTTATAAACAATGCTAATCTCAAGAATATACCCACAGCTGCTCTTCTGAAGTTTTATGGATTTATAACTGAGGATCCTGACACTTTCTTGTTTGAGTTTGACATACTGTGTCAAAGTTTTGACTATAATACTGATGCCCATAATCTCAAGTTGTTTCTGGCATCATTGAAAGAGTCAGCATTATGATGGTTCATGGGCTTAGGAGCTAATGTAGCAGGTACTTGGGATGAGATGTAGATGTTGTTTCTATAGAAATATAAAGATTATTGCAAAGGCAGTGACCCAAAAGGAGATGATATCTTTAGGATGTCTCAAAAGGAATATGAAACATTAGAGGACTATGTTTCACATTTTTTGTACACAATGCAGAAGAATCCCCAGCATGTATTGGCAGAGGATTCACAAAAACTAGTCTTCTTGAGAGAGGTAAATGACAATTGTCTAGAGGCATTAGACTTGATGGCTAGTGGAGACATATCCCAATCCTCTTGGGATGACCTCAAGAAAATCTGTCAAAACTACTCAAGGTCAACTATGAAGAAAGACAGAGGATACCGGTCTACAGTCATAAAAGGGATTGGTTCAGGCATTTCAAAGCTAGAGATATCTAATTTTCTTGCGGATTTCAAGCAGGATATTATAAATTATGTAGCTACACATCTTGACACAATGACTGCCAAGAAGAAGCATGCTTAAGCTGAATCACAATTGGCTGAGTACTGTCCACACTGCCGCAAATAGAAGAAAGACTGTGGATGTAAGCTGGTAGCCAACTTGGAAAACCAACATTTGTCAACTAACTACATGAAGATAGAAGGAGACAATGATCAAGTGTTCTTTGTTTCTCAACGCCGACCATGGGCTTCACGACAAGGTATGCCACGAGATCCTCTACAGTTTTCAAATTTTAACAATAATCAGTGGCAAAACCAAAATTATCAGAACACTTCTCAGTACTCTCAACCTCAATGGAAAAATCAGAAAAACAACCAATGGCAAAACTAGCGAAATACCCAATGGCCTAATCAACAAAATACCCAATGGCCAAATTAGCAAAACAACTAATGGTAAAACTAGAAAAATAATCAGTGGCCAAATCAGCAGAATCAATGGCAACCACCGCAAGGGAATTGGCAGCAAAATAACCAATGGAGGGGGCTTCCACAGTGGCCTAACCAAAATTTTGGCAGTCCATAATTACCACCTCCAGTGCAACCACCTACAATAATGCCACCTCCTGCAGCAACTAATGCTAATCCAAAGCCAACCCAATTTCCTGCTCAACCACAGCCAAATCCAAACAACAAATAGCAGCAGCAACAAGCATACACTACTGACACTTAGCAATGCCCTACTTATTCAGTAGAAATAGTTGATATTCATTTGAGGTCCGGTACCACCCTGCCTACACCTGAATATCCTATAATTATGGAAGTTGCAGGCACTCCTGTAGCACTGCTTCCATAAGCCACATTGCCAAATACCAGCCAGCCGGCTGATATACCCAACAGAACTACTGTCCACACTTCAAATCCACCCTTTCCACAGAGGATAAATAAAGAAAAACCTATACCCCAAGAGGAAGAAACATTTGATATTATTGAGCAGCTGAAAAATATGAATATTCAAATCCCACTGTTTCAAGCTATCAAAGATATACCTGTTTATGGAAAGG
>MU223358.1:377304-393394 GCA_018584345.1 Thuja plicata | reverse complement strand
ACAGTTGGCATTGTTAACAAAGCTCCTCAGTCAGCATGAAAAAGCCTTTGCATGGGATTATGGAGATATGGAGGGACTCAATCCAAAAATCTGCACCCACAGAATCTACATCAGTGATGGAAGTTTGTCACTTTATCAACCACAGAGGAGGATAAATCCAACACTAAGAGAAATAGTTAAAACATAGTTGCAGAAGCTGTTGGATGCTAGATTCATCTACCCAATCTTTGACAGCAAGTGGGTATCACCATTGGTAATTGTACCTAAGAAAGGAGGCAAGTGGTAGATATGTGTGGATTACAGAGAATTAAATAATGCTACAAAGAAGGACCACTTCCCTTTGCCTTTGATTGACCAGGTCTTAGATAATTTGGCTGGAAAGAAATGTTTTTCCTTTCTGGATGGATACAGTGGTTACAATCAAATAAGCATTGCCCTCAAAGATCAAGAAAAGACTACGTTCACATGTCCTTGGGGCACATATGCCTATTCACTACTACCATTTGGATTATGCAATTCCCCTGCTACCTTTCAGAGAGCTGTGATCAACATTTTTGCTGATATATCCCATGATTGCATGGAAATCTACATGGATGACTTCACTACATCTGGTGTCACATTTGAGGAAGCTCTGAAGAACTTGGAGAAAGTGCTAATCAGATGTGAGGAACATAACCTATCTCTCAAAAGTGAAAAGTGCTTTCTGATGATGCAGGAAGGAGTGGTGTTGGGACATTTCATCTCCGAGGCTGGAATCCAGGTAGACCCTGCAAAGATAGAGGTAATTCTCACACTCCCTATTCCTACTAAGAAAAAAGAAGTCAGATCTTTCCTAGGTCACGCTAGCTATTATAGAAGGTTTATCTAGAACTTTAGTCAAATAGCTAGTCCTCTGTACAACTTACTTACCAAAGAAGCTGAATTTTCTTGGACAAAAGAATGTGATGAGTCCTTCCTGTAGCTCAAGTCACTTTTGACAACTGCACCAGTACTTAGGGGTCCTGACTAGACATTGCCATTTCACATACATACAGATGCTTCAGACTATGCTGTAGGTGATGTCTTAGGACAGAAGACTAAGAACCTTGAAAATGCAATCTATTATATCAGTAAGAGTCTCCATGGACCAGAATTAAACTATACAGTGACTAAAAAAGAATTGTTAGTAGTAGTTTATGCTCTAAACAAATTCTGCCATTATGTGACTAGTTATCCTATCTATGTTCATACTGACCATGCAGCAATTAAATATCTCATGAAAAAACCTACCATAATAGGTAGGTTAGCAAGATGGCTCCTTCTTTTGCAGGAATTTGATATTATAACAATCATTGACAAGCCAGGGAAAGCAAATGTGGTAGCTGATAATCTATCAAGAATTCATTATGTTGAAGAAGATACTACTTTGATAGATGATACATTTCTAGATGAACATTTGTTTCATACTGCTGTCCAGAATCCATGGTATGCAGATATAGCTAACTACCTAGCAGCTAATAAAATGCCAACACATTTCTCTTATAAGGAAAAGAAGCTACTTGTGAAGAAAAGCTTCCATTTCTCTTGGATTGATAACATATTATTTTACACTGGACCTGACCAAGTCATGAGAAGATGTGTGAGAGAAGATGAGACATATGACATTATTTATGCATGTCACAATGAACCATGTGGAGGCACTTTGTAGCCAAATGAACAACACATAATATTTTAACAATTGGCTACTATTGGCCTACACTTCACAAAGATGCAGCAAGTTATACAAGAAAGTGTGACAAATGCCAAAGAATGGGCCAACCAACAAGATCAGATGAAATGCCCTTAAACCCATAGGTGGTGGTAACACCATTTGATAAATGGTGCATGGAATTTATTGGTCCAATAGATCCTCCATCTAATGGGAAGTCATACATACTAGTGTGCATAGATTACCTAACCAAATGGGTCAAAGTCAGAGCAATGAAGCATGCAAGAGATCATAAAGTTGCTGAATTTCTATATGAAGAAATTTTTACAAGATATGGTGTGCCAAGAGAGCTTGTTACTGATCAAGGTACCCAATTCACCTCCAATCTGATAATAGAGCTCATGAAGAAATATAATAACATACATCATAAATCAAGCCCCTACCACCCTCAAGCCAATGGGCAAGTAGAAGTTACAAATCAGGAAATAGAAGCAATTTTAACAAAGACAGTTCATTTGCATCGCCGAGACTGGAGCTGTAGACTATCAGAAGCCGTATGGGCATATAGAACAACATGGAAGACCACCACAGGGTTCACTCCATTTGAACTGTTATATGGAAAAACAACAATGCTACCGATTGAGTTTGAACACAAAACATTAAGAATAGCGCTAGAGTTAAACATTGATCTTCCTGCAGCACAGAAAGAGCAATTGCTACATCTCAACTCTTTGGATGAAATGTGAAAGTCTACCCCGTAGCACACATAAATTGTCCAAAAGAAAAGAAAATAGTGGCATGACTCCCATATAAAAAATAAGCAATTCAAAGTTGGAGATTGGGCATTGTTATATGATTCTAGATTCCAGGAGATACCAAGCAAGCTAAGGGCACAATGGCTGGGTCCATATGAAATAAGCCATGTATTTACAAATGGAGTAGTCCCGTTGAAAAAAATTAATCCTATCCACTTCAAGCTACTAGTCAATGGCCATAGACTAAAGTTGTATCACCAGCCACAGACGAAAGAAGACTTCCTGCAGCAGTTCAACCAGCCAGTTTTAACGGATCAACATGTAACACTTCTTGCAGTAGAGGGTGTCAACCTTCTTCCTGCAGCACTTGAATAAGAATTCCTTCGACGCATGACCATAATAAAAACTTTATGTTTACATAAAGTTCAAATTCTCCATTCACTTTCTATATTCTTCTTTTTCACCCCATTTCATTTCCTAATCTTTCATCCACCCACATCCATGTCATCATGTTTCTATGCTTTTAATAAAGAGATAGTGCGCTGACACATGCGACCGTCGATGCCATCATTCCACTCTCGGAAATCTTTCTTAACACGTGCAATGATCAATTAACAGGTACGAGCTTTTCAAATTTATTTCCATTTTTAGTGCATAGATTTAGTTGGTTATATCGAATACTGCAATAAATGTATCATTGCCACCTTAATCCAGTTCTGTACCTTCTGCCAAGTCTGACAAGTGATGACACTTGTCAATATTCCATAGGGGGCAGGGAAGTGTGCCAATTTATAAAAAGTTTCATTTCTATTTACTCATTAAAAGATCCCCAAATCTGTACTTCGGCATTGTCTTAATTAAAATCCAGCTGTCGCATCACACAAGTGTCAAATGTCATACCTTTATTCTGAATAAACCCCTAACTATCAGACTAAGATGTGACCCAGTATTAAAACCATGACATAACTCTTTCTCGCATGAATATCTATGATTCATTCTGTTAAAAGTACATTATTATTGTTCACATCAAGAATACCAGAAGAATGTGAAAGAGGGTCTATGGGTTTACGTGAATTAGTCTGGAATTCAAAAGAAAAGAAGGTAATTATCAAGAACATAGCAGAGGTTAAACAAAGTAGAGGTTCAATTTGGTAAAATGGGGGGCCAATTTCAGCGGCATGAACCAGTGGTTCATAATATTTTACTAGCCGACGTAGAGGCCGTAAGAAGATTTAATGCCTGCGGATGGCTGGGGTATTTCTTAAAATTGACAAAGTTTGATGATGAAGCAACAACAGAATTTGTGAACACATTTGATGAGGGCCACGCAATGGTATGGGGATTGCCAGTTGTTACAACAGAGGAGAAAATAGTGGAAGTGACCGGTTTGCCAGCAGCAGGGGAACATTATCCCAATACCCATGATGCCAGGTCAGCTAGGGCTTAATTCAACCTACCAGAAAACCCTCCATTGGAGATCACTAAATAGGGATGCAAAAGGATGTCCATTCCACCACCATACCAGGAGTTGGCTACACACATTATAAGGTATTTCACCTGTGAAGGGAAATTCTCTAATTTAAATGCACATCATTTTAAGTTGCTTAGTTATGTATGACATAATATCCCAATGAATGAACCCAATTTTTTGTTTAATATGCTGTGCATTAGTGCCGAAGAAACCCAGAAAGGGAAAGTCAACTCTGTTACTTACCATGCCCTGATTAAGTTACTCATAGAAAGATCTCTTAGGGATGCCTCCCCTATGACATGGGCAGAGTTTTTCCATCATAAAACCCTTCAGCCTCAAATTGCCCCTAATGTGCAAGATAACCAAGATAATGTAGGCTCCCCTGATTCAGTTGCCGAGAAAAATAACCAAGGGGCAGAAACTGAAAATTTATAAGAAAATGTGCCTTTAACCACTCACATGAGAAATATACCTACTGCCACCCGAACCAAAGGAAAATGAAAGATAGTAGGAGAAAATTTGGTTCCTGTAGCTAAACCGCAAAACCCTCAAGTCTCAAGAAAGAAGAGAATGAAGTTAGTTCCTGCAGCCATTATTCCTGCAGCCACTACTCCTGCAGCAGAGACAAAAAAAAGGCTTAGTAAGAAAAAGGCCATAGAAATTGAGGAAATCCATGTAAGAAGAAGTCCTAGGATGAGAGGGTGGATTCCTAAAATTCCCACCAAAAGCCAGCTCTCTTCCCCAAAATAATGTGAGGAGGAAACTCTTATCCATATTGTTCCTGATGATTCTCCCAGTCAGTCTGAAATTCCAGACATTCCTCAAAATCTAGAAGAGGAGTGTGAAGATGAGCCAAATGTATGTCAGAATGACCTAGGAGCCAGCCAGCAGGATGTTCCAACTCATGAGGAAGAAACCCCTACAACTCACCAGATGCCTTGCACAAGAAATGCTGTAGTTTCTTATAAATGAACTTGGTTAATAAAATTCTTAGAGCAGTTATGGAAAGAACAAAGAAAGAAGAATAACCAAGATGAAAATAATGGTTTGATTACTCTGCAAATGCTTCTTTTTTAGTTATATAATAAATATGTGCTTACCACCACTCTGCATGAAGAAGAGAAAAAGAAATTGCAGAAAGTAATAACAGAATAGGAAAAAGAAATTGCAGAATTGAAAGATCAGTTGACAAAATAGAAACAGAGAATGGACCATGCTCTTAAACTAACTGACCAAGTCATTGCTTGTAGACCTCCACCCAGGGTCTATACTATATGTCTCAAAGAATAATTCCTTCTATTCTAGTTGATGATGACCCTCAAGGATATAAATGCAGAGTTCAAAACAGCCCAGGAATTCTATGGGTTATACCAAACACTTCCATCTTGGAAAAAAAACCTACTCTGTGAGTTGTATGTGCATAATTTCATCATCCCTATAGAGACTGAATGGAATCCCCTACCTTATATAGGGGATATACACCTAAGGGCTTTGATGTCATGGATGCACAATGAGGCCAACTATGATAGGCAGTTGGGGAATTACAGGGATCTTGAGAAGACAGAACCCCTACCATTAAGAGAAGAAAGCAGTCAACCAGAAGTATTCCTGAGCGATTGGTTCAGACTGACATATGGGAATGTTAAAAAGGAGCTTAGAGATAAAAAATTTAAACTCAGAGTAGATGTTTATGTAGAATATGACATCATGTCCTACTTTGTCTTCCAAAGAGCCCTAACCGGTGCCAGAAGTAGATGGGGTAGATTATCAGAGGTATTTAAAAGATCAGAACCACATAGCCCCATTAACCTTGAAGAAACTATACATTGGGCACCAAAGTACATAGCGCTGGGTAGGCAAATTAGGCAGGAGCTCTGGTGTCCACTCACAATGCAATCGCCCATGCTCCTTTGGCCCTTGTATGATATCAACGCTACCAAACTTGACAAGATGCAGGAAGATTATAGAAGGGAAGTTTGGGAAAGAACAAGGGGATTCTACTACTCCTTTAAGAGCCAAAGGAGGGGAAGAACTGAAGTTGGTGACTACAGGTCAATTTCCAGAAGGTGCAATGCTTGAGGACAAGCATTTTATTAACCAAGGGGCAGATGATAAGGCTAAATTATTGCCTTTATTTTGTATAATTTTAATACTCTATTCTAGTTTTTGTTAAAACATTTGAGAGTCTAACCAGCCAAAAACTTGTGATAAAGTCCAGAAAGAACTGATGAACCATGGGTAGATGTTTGTGACATATTTTTCTAATATTATACATATAGTGCAGTATTTCATAAAACCATCAGAATCTATGTTCTAATATCTGGATATTTAATTTGATTAAGCTTGTTGCATGAATATTTCCGTATCATAACTAACTTGACTGGAGAGAAAGCGAATGGAGAGTGGTCGACAACATTCATGGAGGACTGTTGAGGACCAGCTACGGTGGAGTGTTCATTACAGCACCAGAAAACATAGGATGTGGGGATGTAGTGTGCCTATATTCCCTCTGCACTTCATTATGTTGAATTCGTCGCCTGAGCTTTACTACCCACACCGCGGGCTGTTGTTCTTCCATCTTCTTCTCCGGCATGTTTTCAACAAGATAGTTTCTTTTCTATTTTTGCAATAAATGTTTGATCCTATATTTATATAGGGATTGGACTGATAGTTTGAAGTTAGCTAGGAGTAAAATGAAAGACAAATTTTTTTGAAAGGAAATTGTTGTATCTTGCAACAATCTATTTTCAAGTTCCATGTCTTGTTTTTATGTAATGAGTTTTTGAAATGTAATGAAATAGTTCTTGGTTTACATTCTGTGTTCATAGTTTAGCAGAAACTAACCAAGGGGGCCCACTTGGGAGGTGGAATAGGTTAGAATAGAATAGATTTAATTTCTAGCATTTCTAGCATTTGTAGTATTTCAGATAGAAGTTACAATTTATTCCCGTAGCATCGCAACTTGTGAGTGTTCCTACAACATCTGCAAGAATAGTTATAATGGATGTTTTAGGTTGAAATCATAGGTTTCAGTAGAGTTGTAGTTTATAGCATTCATTCCAGTAAGAAGATAAATGTATTCTTTTCTTGTAGCACTAGTGTAGGTTTCTTTTATGCATTTTTACCTTCCTGCAACATAAGCAGAATGACTCCTTAAGGAACCTAGTGCACATATCGTGCCGACCATTTCAAGTATACATCCCGGGGTTGACAAGTTAAATGCACCTCATAACAGGAAAATTAGTCCTTAGATTGAATGAACCATTCCTAAGAAAGGCCTTGAGCATGATTATTATACACCTATTGTGAGGCGGTTCAATGATGACACCTTCTATCTTTTCCACTCTAATCTCAGATACCACTACATTTCAACCCACTATGAAGGTATCATATGATTCACTTAATCTATCAATAAAAGATAACCACAAGACCTTTAAGTCTTCAATCCACTATTTGGTGATTTTTCCAAACTGAATATCTATCTATGATTTAGAGATTAGATCCTTGTTCTTGTCAGAAGTAAGTTCAAGGATGGTATCAAAACAGTCTGAAATATGAGATGACAAAGGTACAAGTAATGAGCTTAGGATTTCTAAAAGTAACTCTACCATAGGTTTTAGGTTATCTTTATCTAGCTGTATCATCTTAAAATGGAAGGACCCATGTTGAGACATATTTATCCCTCCATAGTAGGATTATTTGGACATAATTTAAATTATGTTATGGACCTATGGATCTACCCTTACTTTTATGCTAGATCAGGCCCATATTTCTACCTTTTCTTGCTATTCTTTTCTTTGTACCTGAGATCCCAAACCATCCCCTGATGGACTGACCCATTAGGGGGTAGGATCAGGTCATCCTAGACCTTTAGTCATAGTGAAAAATTGGCCTATCCCTTTGGGTGATCCAAGGTTGGCCTCCCCCCAAGGTTGGCCACCTCGGGATTCTAGGACCTTCTTGGGTTTTCAATTTATTCTCCTGCCTTGTACAATCAACCCTTTTTATTTCGATCATGAAATTGGTATAAATAGATGCCTAATCACTTCATTTTGGGAGGGAAGAGGTTCAAGAGTTTTAACATTTTTTTCTACAATCATTCCAAGACCATTCATAAGTATTTCCTAGGAGCATTGAAGGAGATCTTTTGCAACCATTCAAGACTTCATGATTTAAATATATTTTGCATTCAAGAAGCTTTCAAGGAGATTTGAAGGAGTTATCTGGAGGAATTTTCATCATCATTCCATGATCATGCATGTTCCTTTCAAGGTCTAGCTTCCTTCTTTGAAGATAGTGGAGTTGGTTATCAAGGAAGGATTTGTTCACCCATTCTTCATTTGCATTTTCATATCTGATTTGAGTATATGAGTACATCTACATCCATAGATCTATGACTTGGTATGATTGATCTATTACATTTGATGAGATATCCTACATTCCTACAAGATTCAAAATCATTGAGCACTTCTACATCCTTATGGATTACAGATCTGGATCCTCCGCGAAGGTTTCTACAAAGTAAGGTAAATTTGTACATTTTCTTTGCTTCTACATATATTTTACATATATTTAAATTCAAGGTTAATTCCTAAACTAAGGACTGACCAAGGAAAGCCCCTCCCCACAAAAAAAAACACTTTCCCTTGCAGATTCAGGTATACAAACTTGCAGATTTGGATTTAGAGCTATCAGAAATATGCTACTGTCATAGTTCCAGATTTTGGGAAATCTTGCAGAGCAGGTGGATGTTGACTTTGTCCTAGTCCTAGGTGAATTTTTTGCATGTCACCATCCACACTCCAGGTTGGAATAGTGCTGAGATAGAAATATTTATGGGTTTTGAAGATCTCAGGTTTCTTGTTCCCGATTTGGTCATGTTCAGGTTTCTGAGATGTTTCGGGAGGAGAATTACAGATCTGAGTTTGAACACATACATTTCAAGCATTTTAAGGTGAGTTGGTATATTTCATTATTTAATTTAAGTATTTACACTTTAGATCTATTCTTATTTCATTGGTTTCAACATTATCTTTACATTCCTAGTTGACTATACCTGACACATAGGAAATAACATCTTCTTTCTTAGTACTTGGTTAGATTCTTGTTTTGTTTTGATACCCCTATATCACTTGAGCTGTATTAATCTAACTTGGATCCAACTAGGGAATTTTCTTAGGAGATATATTCCTTTGTGGCCCTTCTCTTGAGGTATATAGATAGATATACATTCCCCCACATCATCATAAAATGTATATTTTTCTATATACACTAGATTTCTCTTCTCTATCCTCTCTTGACCCTATTGAAAGAGACTTTCCAATGGAATAAATCTTGTTTTAAACTAGGGTCTCCCAGATCCACCTAGTTAACATCGAAAATTGTGGGGGTAACTTCACTAGGATACTTAGAGTGTTTGGGTGTACAATTGCAAGAAATAGATGACTTGATTTGTCATCTTCTACAAGACACGAAGTGATCTTCAATCTTTTGGCCTTAGGAGTAGGCTAGGATTGAAACACTTGAGAAATGACTTCTTTTATTGGAAATTTGTTGGCTTCCCTTTCTCTTTTATTGTTTAAAATAGATCGAAGCCTTGATGGAGTTTCTAGTACTTGGGATACATGAATTTCAACACATATGGTGATATAAATAAAGTTATTTTCACTAGGGGGGGGGTGTAGTGCTTACATTTTGAGTAGAAAAGGGAAACATGGGATTTACCTTACCAGTGCTTGAGCTTGGATGTTGGGGATATTAAGAAATTTTCTTCCCTTTTTCATCAACTACTCCCTTGGGAACTCCTTTTTCTCCCCCCCCACTCATCTCCTTTGTGATTCTTATCACCTATGGTGTATTAACATAAAGTAAAGGACCTGTACCACAAGTAGGATTAAGCCTTGATTCTTTCTCCAGTGGTTGGACTGATTACCTCCTCTTGTAGTACCAGATGGGACTGTAGTTTGTGTACTTGGAGTGGGAGTTCCATGAGCTGATTGAGTTGTTCGATTTTGACTTAGTGGTGGTTTACTCCCAGGGGTTGTACTTCCTTTTCCATTTCCCTTCTTAGCTACCCACACTTTTGTTCTCTTAAGAACAAGAGTTGTTATTATATCCACATCATCCTCTTTAGGAGTACCGTAGTCAATTTGGTGTAATGGTTTACCATGTAGCTGTGTAAAGTAGAGGGGGTCTATCACATCATAATCATTGTATATAACATCAATAATATCGAATGAAAGACAAAACTCTTTGATTTGATCAACCTTGACCACATTCTCCTCCTCACTTCAAACTCATCTACACAATTTGCCCAAAAATAATCTAGCAACTATCAATGATGATACGATGGTCCCAAATGAAAATTGTTACTAACAAAACCTCTTGGGTTGAATTGTCCAATTATTACGTCGCATGTCTCCATCATGTACTTCCTAGTTTCCTCGGTAACATTAATTACATTTGATTAAGATTGAAAGCTATCTGCCCCGAGGTGAATAAGAAATGGGATACCATCTTTATGTATTTCCATGCATCTCTTATTAACTTCACATATCTATCTACATAACTCTACCATTATGATCTTATCATTAGTGTACTTGGGAAGTTTCCATGGGAAATTGTCAAAAGCATCGATTCTAATGTAAGTAAAGGTAGAGAATTGAATGAAATAGGTGTCATACATTTGAACCAATGTTGCAGCCTTAGGGGAGATCCTCTGATCTAGGAACCCTTACAGCTCCCTGACTAATTTCATGTAGAATGTCTCATTTACCCTCCATAAATCTACATAGCTATTCTATAACTAGAGACTAGGATAAAATTTATATACTTGGATTTTCTCATCAGATTCTTGGACATGATCCAATCCCGACCAATGTTGAGTGCATGCTAGGGAATAAACCAAACATGAAGACATATAGAATAATTTGTTCAAGGGGAAGACAATGATCAATTGGTGAATTTGGTGACTTATTATCCCTGCCCAAGCTAGCACAAATCATTTGAACAAAGAAAACCATTCATTCATCCAAACTGAGAGAATCCTCATCACCTCTAAGTTTATGAAGGAACACTATGATATCTATGATCTTTCCCTTGATAAAAGTATTATAAATAGTCTTGGAGAATTTGGACTGACCCTTCCTTGATGCTGAAAACCAGTTTTTTACAATTTTATTCTGATAAACCTTCTTCTTTAGGCTAAATTCACTTTGCCAAGAAGTGAAATCCCACCGTTTGTACACTTCCCTATTCATAAATGGAAGGAATTTTGCATGGTGCCTCTTTCAAGAGTGACCAAAACTCTATCATCTTGGGTTTTGATCTCTCTGGTGACTAGGTCGTACCTATTGATACATTCCATTATCAAATCTATGCATTGAATGACGTTTGGGAACCTTGCAGCTTCAAGTAGTCCACTCTCGAATAGTCATTGAGTAATGGGGTGTCTATCTAGCTATCTACATCTTTCCCTAAACCAATTCAAGTTAATATTTCCCAATATGGTATCCCTGAATTTAGACAAGGAACATTATAGACTATTCAAATGATCATATCCAATATATTTGAACTTCATGTCTTTCAAATTTCTTTTGACAACTCTATAACTTAGTTTTTCAAAAATGAAATAGCCACAAAGGATGAATTTTGAATGCACTGATCTGGAGTGGTGCTTGATATGGAATAAATTCAATGCCCTAGCTCACATTCTTTCTTCTTCTTTTGATCTCAAGAAAATAATTAATAATCTCTTTTAAATCATTGTACAATTTTATCATTAATGTTACACATTTAGGCAATCAACGTAGTTCATCTCAAGAGATAAATACTCAAATGTTACCACCACCACTTGAAATTATGTCAGTATCTCAAATTTTAATTAAGTTGGCTTTCTTTATACCATCGGGCCTAAGTGTTGGAAATGGAGAATTTTCAAAGAATTACCAATTCTTCGTAAAGAAAAGGCTTTATCATTACTTCTTTCTCCATATTTTTTTAAAAGTTCCACTTGGAGTGTCAGATCCTAACAGTAGTTCAGGAACCATTCATTGTGTTTTCCTTGCTTCATTGGAATAGTTAAAAGAACTCCTATCACCTCGATCAATGATACTTATGTTTGTTGGGAAAATGTGTCTCAACCTTGTAGTTACATATGGCGGCTATTTTTAGTAAGTTGTTCATTTAAGCACGAGATGTTTTTGATTTTCTTTTCTAGAGATTCATTTTGGATATATAAGCATGCCAATAAAGTTTCATGGCAAGATCGAGTCCGGTTGTGAAGATATTAATTTTTCAATTTTTTGATGGGGTCGTATGAAAACTTCAAACTCAATTTTGAAGGCCTTAGAGGCCCCAAAAGTGGTCAAAATGTGTCTAGGACAATGTTTCACCATTCCCGAATGTATACCCCTTCAAGAGGTTTTTGAAAAGTGGTTATAATAGAAATTTGGGTACACGGTTCAAAAGTTGTGGTCTCCGGAAGTGGGGTCTCCTAAAATAAGAAATGTAAAAATGTATCAAACATGGAAATCAGTTGTAAAATGGATTTACGCATGTTGGTGTGTGTTTTGACATATCGTAGGGAATCTTTGATTGGAGATAAGATGGACACTTCTTTTTGAGGGGGTTTTAGCCCATGGTTTTGTAATGTCATTTGGCAGTTTCTTGGATTGTATCTCCTATATACTAGGTACATGAGATGGAGGTTTTTTGTAAGTATTATAGATTTCTAGATACCTCTGGATCTCTAGTTGGCAATGTTGGAAATATGATTAGATTGTTGGCACAATTGGAACATGGAGAGATTATTGATATAGTTGATATTGAAGATGTTGGATTAAGTTAATGAGTTATGATGTTTGTCATTGATGTCAAATAAGAAAAGTATTAACTATTGGAAAGGAGGAAGACCTATCAGAAAAGGAGTTCATCTATTGGTGAGCTGCAAGCTATCGGGTAAAAGGAAAACATGTCGAGGCCAACAAGAAGGAAGAACAGTAAAACAATTTAACCAGATAATGGAACCATGATCATTGGATCTAGGGTTAGGTTTTTATGAACAAAGAAAATCTACTTAAGGAAGAAGACACGAGGAAGTTAGGTTATCGTGATGAAGGAGAAGACAAAATATCAACTGAACAAAAGATCTAATCAGTGAAGGATTATTGCAATCACAGAAGAGGATACAAAGGATTGTAATGGGGTAAAAGCACAATAATCTGTCACCCTTTAACAAAGGAAAAGGACAACACTAAAACTGTAAAACTTCAAGGGCATAAAATTCACATTTCTGTTGAGAATTTGAAGATGATGTAAACTGATGAAATGCGTGAAATAGGCTGAATTATATGCCTATATTTTTTTTAAAAAAATTGAACCAAAATTAATATGTTTTTTGAAATTTTAAGGTCTATTTTTCATTTCGTGAGAAATACTATAAACCAGGGAGTTTACTTCCCGCCAAATCATTATAAGTAAAACATTAGTTTTTCCTCCAATTTTAGAATATGTTTTAGATGACATGTATAGCTAATGCCAAAACAAAGAAAGAAGTATTTTTGATGTATACTTTGCCCGTTATAAGTATTCAAAGTTGAACTTAGTTGAAATCAAATGTTTTTGTCTCCCACCATTTTTCCCCTATCAAAACTATACCAAAAACCAAATAAATTACATATTATTGAAGAAGACTCTCTTCTCTAGTGTTATCTATGATTTTAAATTTTTTTTGAATTGATTTAGTATTTTTTTATATTATCCGAATCAACAACTTCCAAAAGCTTTAATAACCTACATGTAGTTTTTAACAAATTTGTTCAATGTTATGTAGTTGAAACAATATAAAAATTATATGTCAAGAATCGTAGTTCCGAGATCTAGAAAAGGGTACTTTTAGTTTTTTGACATTGTTTAGTTTCAGTAGAGAAAAAACCAGCAGAAGTTCCAACTTGTTGATTTGGTGTGTTTTTGGAGGTTTGGTTGCCAACATGACATGCCACCTAGGATGACTCGACCGAGTACTACTCGATCGAGGGTGACTCGACCAAGTCTACCTAAGTGGTTAGCCACCCGCGAGCGGTCACGTGGGCAACCCACCCTTCAGTTTGAAAGGTATATATAAAAGTTGTTTTAAAAAAAAAAATATCAATTGCGAAATTAAATCCTTATTTCAGAATATATAAAGTTTTTTGAGGAAGCAAAAAATGCATTTTGTGACCGGAGGAGTGTGAATTTGCAAGTTTTTTAATAAAGAAGGATTCTGAAAGAAAAATAAATTTTTTGCTTCTATTTGAGCAATGGGAAATAAAAGGACTAGAACAAGGAAATATGATCGTAAAAGGAATAACCAAATGAAAGGTCATACGAAACTTACCGAAGAGCAACCGGTCAATGTTGAAGAAGAACCTATCGATGTTGAAGAAGGTGCAACTCAACTAGGGGAGGATATTGGTGGTAGTCAACATATACATATTTATCCTACAATGCAAAATTTGATGGAGATGAATGAGGAATCAATTTTCAGTCAAATTACATCAAAGCACCTGATATCTGATAGCACTATTAAATTTTATGTCAAAAACATGTGGAAAGAATATTTTGAGGATAAAAATTTGGTGGGAAAAGCACAATTGCTTGCAAAGTTATTCCGGAAAAGAGAAATGAATCCGATTTTGGAGTTGTTAGGTGTTGATAATAGGAAAATTGGACAAGGAGGTCAAGTAAAAGAAGCAATAATTGAAAATTTGCAAGATGAATTGAACGTTGTTAACAAGACAGATCATGGAGGATCTGATTCAAATATTGCTAGAAGAGCATTGATGACTATGATTACCAGTAAGAGATTGACACGCATAAATCAAGTTTGAGTAGTTTATGATTTACTCAATGTATCTCGAAGAACTATTCAGAGATATATTAGGAAGAGAAATGTGTTGGATATGAACATTGAAAAGAATTGGGTATGGATTGGTAGAGTTCCTCGAAAAGACAAAATTTTTGAAGATGTAAGATGTCAAGTCATTGAATTTTGGACCAACCACTCTCATGTTTCTTCCAATAGAAGGGACACTATACAGATTAAAGATGATGAGACCGGTATGAAGATTTCACATCGAAAACATTTTGTTGATACTACACAAAGTGAACTATTTGAAACATTCAAACAAGAATTTTCAAATGTGAAAATAAGACATAGAATGTTTGAGATGTTGCGTCCTTGCTTCGTGCACATAAATAAGGTTCGTGAGACATGTTGTTGTCAAAATCATGTTGAGTTTCACTTATATTTGCAATCATATAAAAAGGTTATGACAATACTTAATCTAGATATGGTTCCCAAAAGTACTACATAATTTGTGAAATCCATTTTATGTGATAAGTCAGAAGACTTTGATGAATTCAATATCCAATGTATAAAAAATGAATGCTGTGATTATAGAAATTTACATAAATTTCCTTTACAATTTGATAATATTGATGTTACAACACCAGTCCAGTGGAAGACATTTGAATATGAGAAATACGAAACCAAGACAGGACTAGAATAAAAAAAAATTGCATTGAAGGAGAGTGAATTACCATACCTTCAGTTCATGGATAGATTTTGATCTATGATTCATCCACATATAAAAAAATTTCATGGTGCACGATGGCAAGCTAAACATATTCGTGATTCCAAAAATTGTTTTCCACCTGGTTGTATTCTTTCAGTTGTAGATTTTGCAGAGAACTATACATTCTCTCCTCAAAAAGAGCTTCAAAGTCAATATTATCATTCTAATCAAGTTGAAATATTTGTCCATGTGACCTATAGACATGCACAATTTGATTTGGATGAGATTGAAAGTATAGATCAAAATGAACGCATTATCATCAAGGATGTTCATTCCTATATTAGTGATGATAAGGTTCATGATAGGAGTTATGTGGCTCATTGTTTCGGCATGTTTTTCCAGAATCTTGTGAGTCACGACATAAATGCTTCACAACACTGGATCTGGTCTGATGGGTGTGCGGGTAAGTAAAATTGAATTAAATTTTCTTTTAAATACATTTCAATTATATCTAAGATCTAGAGATCATATATATATTTAGTGTTTTTAAAAGTTTTTACACATGATTGTGCAGGTCAATTTAAATCTGCAAAAGCCTTTAATTGGTTAGCTATGCAACATG
>MU223358.1:353674-376270 GCA_018584345.1 Thuja plicata | reverse complement strand
AATACATGCCTGGACAAAGAGTTCTACATTATAGTCACTTGGTTATAGCGACAAAACTGCAGTTTGAGACTGTGCCAAAAAAAGGACGTGGAAACCAAAAGTGGAAGTTGACTATTGAAGAACATAATTTTTTTTTGGAGATAATAAAGGATAGAGAGGATCCAGAGTACATGTATCAGGAGCTATAAATGATTTGAAATTCATGATTCTAGTTGAATTTGTATTGATTCTATTGAATTTTAATGGATCATATCTAGACTGACATGGTTAAAAATGTATTGAGTATGAACAATTTCTAAAATAATTGTTAAATTAAGTATGTAGGTTAAAAATCTATTGATTAGGTAAATTGTTCAATTACTTGATTAGGTGAATTGAAATTAATTGACTGAAATTGTACTAAAAGTTATCTATTAAAAATTTATGTATATAATTTTCTCTAAGATTAGATCTTCTATCTATCTATTCATTATGTTTTGAATTTAATTTAAGTTTGAAGTTTGAAATTGATTATATATATTTATTAGACTAAAGATTAATTTTGATTTTGATTGATTTTGGTCTTGATTTTGTTATCTATTGAAAATTTACATAATTTGAGCTTTAAGATTAGATCTTCTATAGATATCTATTCATTAGGTTTTGAATTTAATTTAAGTTTGAAATTTAAAATTGATTATATATATTTATTAGACTAAAGATTAAAATTTTGATTGATTTTGATCTTGATTTTGTTATCTATATTGAAAGTTTACATGTAATTTGCTCTAAGATTAGATCTTCTATCTATCTATATTCATTAGGTTTTGAATTTAATTTAAGTTTGATATTTGATTGATTATATATATATATATATTTGACTAAAGATTGATTATGATTGATTTTGATCTTGATTTTGTTATTTATTGAAAATTTACATAACTTGCTCTAAGATTAGTTTAAAATAAAACATGTACATCAAGACTTATATATATAGATCAAATAAAACATGCATGTAACAATGTACAAATGTCTAGATATAGATCAACATATAAAACATAAAAAATACATGTACAACATCAACATAACAATGTAAATGGACCTGTAAATATAAATGTATCATTGTAAAAAACACATGTACATAGATCAATGTAAATGTCTAGATGTCAACATAAAACATGCATGTAACAATGTAAAAATGTCTAGATATAGATCAACATATAAATCATAAAAAATACATGTACAACATCAACATAACAATGTAAATGGACCAGTAAATATCAATGTATCAACATAAAAAACACATGTACATAGATCAATGTAAATGTCTAGATGTCAACATAAAAAATGCATGTAAAAATGTACAAATATCTAGATATATAGATAAACATAACAATGTAAATGGACCTGTAAATATCAATGTATCAATGTATCAAAGTACTATCAATGTAAAACAGATGTGTGTATATAATCTAGATCTCTCATGTGTAAATCTAGATCAATAACCACCATGATCACCACTTTGTGCAAGCCTATATGGATCGTCATCCCATTGGACTTGAGTTTGTATATGTACAAGTATGTACAACAATTTTAAAACAAATTTAATTAATATATTTATCCAGACCAAGCTTTTTTCTAAATGTACATGTTTAAACTTGAAATGAATAAACTATTTAAAAATAATTTAAATTAAATTTTACCTCTATATCCTAATGAATCGGATCAACAGGATCCTCTAAATCTCCATATGCAGCGCCCCTCGTAGTGTCTTGTACCTGGTTCAAATTAATTTAAAATATATATAGTTAAATTTATATATATCAATGGAATTTATATAAATAAATTAAATACAAAATTACTTGATTATTCTTGAATCTTGAAATTAAATGGTTTCAAGTGTACTTGGTGTAATGCACATCCAATGTTAGATAACTTAGAAGAATATAAGGACACTGTTTCAGGATCAATGCCCTCATCCATAAGCAAATCTGAGAATCTAGTGTGAAATCGTGAGGTCGTAGGTGTCTGATATAGGGGAGCCTGTGTATGCTGTCAAGGTAGTGTAAGATCATCCAAACTCTATCGTGGAGCTATAGGATGTATCTGGACATCCTCCTATCTAGAGGTACCTGCCTCTACATCTTCTCATCCTTGACTGCTGCATGTGGAGGATCTTGAGGCCTGGTCTCCTCAAACAAATGCAAAAATATCACATGGAGGAACCCCATGCATCATAGAAATGTGCTCGTAAGCTACAAGGAGATCACTGACTAAATTGGAGCTCATGTCGCGCAGACGATCCTCTAGTAGCTGTAATATCTCATATAGAGTGGGAAGATCATATCAGATGTATGTATTGTAAAATGGACTAGAAGGATCAATGCATGTGCTCATCCGGGATCTGAGCATGTACCTACCCACATGATCAGATGACAACTCATCAACTTGAGTCATGATGGTGGAAATGCTAGAAAATATATCTATGCGTGCATCCTTAGCAGCAACCTGTCCAGCTCCAGTGTAGGTCTCCAAACCTTTTGGAAGAACCAAAAGGTTTTGACCCACCAATGACCTCTTACTAGGGGGCTGTGGTGCATCAGGTTGTCTACACTTATCCTGGTATCTCCCCTGACCCTGACCAACATGTGGAGGTAAATCTGTATAGTCAACATCATAACCTAAATGGAACTCTGCAAACAATTGTTTGCAGAAATATAAGGGTGCCTCATCCTTTTGGGGCCACATATGATGGGACGCCAACCATCTAGGATATATAAAAGGAGCTACTAACTAACCTGTACATTTTGTGGCCCTATATTCTCTAACCACTTTATTTTCTATGTAATGGGTCCCAAACATGTTCTTAACCTGAGTAACAGTAACATCCCCATCAATTGTCCTCCAACCGACAGTACCTATAACAGTGCTAGATAGGTTATGGTAAAAAGAATCAATAGATGAATCATCATATGGATTGTATGATTCAACCTTTTGAATCATACTCATAAACTCTGTACGAATGGAAATAAATTTCTCCCTATTAGGGAGGGTAGCACTATTCTGCAATGTCCTCTCTAGCACAGCTAGAGAGACATGCATCCTTGTGATAGTCTCCTGTTTGTGACTATCACGACTCTGTGGGGTATTATGGCAGCCTGACGATGCTCGTGAGGCATGACTACCATGAATGCTAGGGTCTGAACTAGTAGAAGCCATGTGATGTAGAAATGTAATATCTAGAGATAAAAAGTGCACTCGCTCCAAGTGGGCATATACATGTGTACATTCAGTAGGAAATCAATTTATATATGTACATGTGTTGAAAAAGAACATGTTTTTAAATTAAAAATTTTAAAAAAATCTATACATATTTAAATTTTAAACAAATTCAATTTACATCTTCAACATGAAACATTTTTTCAAACAAAAGTTCAGAAATTTTAAACAATGAAAATTGCACACATGTACATGTATTAACATAAATATATACATAATATATGTATGTCCATCTAAACAAAAATATTCATGACATCCCCTTAAGCATAAATACATCAAAAAAAGATTCCACATGTACCTAACTTTTAAGTTATTTTAAGATTTTAATATATACAAATTGATTTATGTAACCTAGTACATAAGACTTCTAGGGTTTTGTTATGTACTAATCTTGAAAGTTGTGTACATAATGAAAATGTCTAGAATGATCAAGTTGTGACAAAAATATTTTTGGCACGTTCTCAAGTAATAAATATACTCATGTATCCTAAATTAATTCCTTGTAATGATTGCTTCGGATGACTAAAGACTAATTAGATTCATGAAACAAAAGTTATGCTTCTAGTTTATGTTTTGGTTAAATTATATGATTTTAGGCTTTTAAGTTTATGTATAAATGTTTCATAATTTTGGATTTGGGTTTTGCGTTTATGTTTCAAAATTTTGGGTAAATTATGTGTAAGTTTGAGTTTGCATTTAAGTTTGGGTTTGTGTTTAAATGTTTTTAAATAACATCAATTATATTCAACCTAAAAAAATTTATTTCTATAAAATGAAGAAAAAAATAATGAAATTACAATGCTAGATAAAAAAAATTCATTTTACATATATGTTTAAACACAGTAAAACATTTTTAGAAAAAAAAAAAGGTCCCTACCTGGAACTCGACTGAGTTTTCTTCCTCAGCTCCACACACTCAATCTTAGCCCCTCAATGTGCAAATGAGGGGCTAGCGAGCTATTTTTGGGTTTTTTAAATGCTTCGCATACTCGGCCGAGTATAACTTGGCCGAGTAGCTCTTGGCCAAGACTCATAGACCACGTCGGCGCCACTCAGCACTGTGTGGGGCCCACGTCAACTCAGCCATGTGAGACTTAGCCGAGTCTTACTCAGCCGGGTCTTAGTCGACCGAGTATAATGCGAATGAGCACCCGAAGTTGTCCTTAGGGGTGACAAATTATTGTGCTTTTACCCAATGGTATGTTATCGTGTTAGAGAACTTTATTGGATATGATTTAGTAGAGTTAGTGCAAAGTACAAATCACTGTTAGATATTAATTTATAACAACTTTAACAATAAAATGCCTATCAGGTGGCCCTAACAGGTCTATTGTAAAATCCTTTAATAGGGTAGCATTCATAAAAGAGTGTCTAGTAAATCCTCTAACTAGGTTACTAATAATAAGGTAAAGACTTTAATAGGTCTCTAGGTAAATCCAATAACTGGGTAGCATTTAGCAGTGCTTCTGTAACCCTTAACTAGGAAAGTCCTTAACCAAGCTTATTTTAGAAGAGTACAACTATTTTTGGGCACCGATCTCACACCGTGGTTTTTTACCTAACTGGGTTTCCATGATATAAATTATGGAGTTATTTTTGGATGGCTATTTAATTTGTATTGCATAAATGATTAATAGTTTGATAACCAATAAGAATGTTATAGGTGAACTAAATTGCAATCAGTTAATCTTATAGAAAAATTGCGAGACTATGTTTTAAAGATTAATTTAATGTTTACTGACTCACCCCTCTCTTAGTAAGTGATCATATACCTACAAGTGGTATCAGAGCTCTGGCTCCCTGATTTGGAAAGCTTAACCGCTTAGGGAAAAGATCTCAAGATGCACAGGAAGGACGCATCGAAGTTTAATAAGAATATAGATGATTTTGGAATGTGGGAAAGTAGGATGAGATTTCACTTGTCAAGACTTTCAGACAATACAATATAATACCTTGTTAATGAATATGTACAAACTATCGGTATACTTCTAGAAGCTGAGAAAAGAGAAAAGCTAATTCATAATTTTGTGATGATAGAGCTAGCAAGCTCCTTACATAATTATGAATATGTTGATATACAAGATCTATGTTCAGTGAAGAAGATGTAGGATGAGCTGGTACAAGTACATGGTGGCAATGAACATGTATTACAGTATGTATGTATGTATGCATGTACTGATGAACTTATGGAGAGTGTAGCAGAACCTAAGATGGGAGAATATCTTATTCTTAGGAGAATCATGTTGAGTAACAAGGAAGTTGAACCTATCTAAAGGAATAATTTGTTTAGGATTGTTTGGAGATTAGGAGGTTACATACATACATACATACATATATACATACATACATACATGCATGCATGCATGCATGCATTCATACATACATACATACATATATACATATATACATACATACATACATAAATACATACATACACGCACAAGAGTATTGAAGCATTTAGTTTTTATTATTCCACTTATTTTTTTTATGAATAGTACCCTTTCTATTAAATTATAATATAAATTACATATTCAAAAAATAGGGGTCAAGGGATACAAGATCACCCCGCAAGAGTTCACATGGCCAAGCCAGAAATAGTTATAAAAAATCAAATATTCATAAAAAAAGCATGGGCATAACCCATATAAATCCACCTCAGGAAGCCAAAGCAATGACAACCAAGGGGGGTGGATCATGATCATCTTTTCTTCCCCAAGTGTTGGGGCCAAGGGTTGGATCCAAAAGGGACCACCCATCTTCATTCTCTTTCTCAATCTCTTCTTCTTCCATCTTGGAGGGTGAAATTGAAAGGGTTAGGAAAGAGAACTTGGAGAAAGCAGGCCATGAAGTGTCACCTCCAACATCTGGCCAACTAGAGCCACTAGGTGAAAAAGGAACAAAAGGATCCATAGGAAAATTAACAAAAAATCCATGACGCGGAGGATCCATGGGCCAACCAGCGACAGAGCCATGATGCAAAGGAGAATCTAAGTTTCACCTCCACACATGACCACGTCCTCTAGGGAAGCAATGAGGAGCTTGTGACCACAAAGTTTCAGAGATACAAGCGAAAGAGTTGTGGCTGCGACAACACCCACAGGACGAAGTTCAGTCCCCAGAGGCAAAATTTGAAGACACTCTACCAACCATACAAGGAGCATTGCCCCAATGCTGAAGTAACTCTTGTAGGTGGGCCACCTCTAGGGAAACATTGTTGGCTTGCACTTGAATTTCCATTATCACATTATTACATATATATGCTTTAGTACATAGAGAAACATTTATATCTAGAAAGGTGTGTGTGAATAAGATAACATTGCAATCTTTCCATAAAGTGAATGGAATTTCTATCCATAAAGCATGCCATATTTGTGAGTACTTGAAGGGAATCCTTGGGGAATCACCCAACAAAATCATATGCCAATAAAAAGGCTCTGGACTAAATGGTGGAAAGAAGTCATGGATCCAACTCCAATACTATTGATCTCTTCTTTAAAACCAGAAAATATGCAGAAAAGACTCATGTGGGCCACAAAAAGGACACCTGGGGTCAAGAACTCTGAGATGCCTGAGTCTAGAGCCTAAAGGAAATCCTTGGAGAAGAATACACCAAGAAAAGTGAGCAGTTTTGGCCTTAGTAATGGAAGACCAAACAGTCATAAATATGTGCCTTTAAGTTTTATGGGAAGACTACAAATGCCAATGCTAGTTAAGAATGGTAACCATTGGAAGATGGGGAACCAACCAGAGATAACCCATCTTGGGTTTATAAATGGAAAGAGGACTACAAAGATACTATTCCCAATACTTCCACCAAGGCTTGATAAACTAAAGGATAAGATTATGAAGCATGTGTGGAGGTAACTCCAAGACAAGTAGGTCATAAGTCTGGTGATCTGGGTGAGACAAAAGAAACTAGACCTGAAGGTCTTCCCACAATCTGAGACTCATAGTAGCTATGGAAAAAATATCTTTAGGCATTCTTATGTTGTATATATGAAAATGTAGATCACGAACACCCTAGATATTTTCAAGAAGAATCCCTTGGGTATGAAACAATGGAGACCACCAAATATTGTGCTGGTTCAAAGAAAACCCATCTTGAATATCATCGATCTCCAGCCTAGTGGACCCAAGGCTTAATGCCTTCTCAGACTCTCTAGATGATTTTGGAAATGAAAGTGCCCTAGATTTGAACTGGGTCTTTAATAAAAAGAATGGTTTGAAAGCCAATCCCCTTCCAGGCGGGTCTATTAAGAGGAAATCCAAAAGAAATACAATTCCTGAGAAGAATTTACCAGGCTTCATTTCCAGTAACTAGAGCTCTCATAATTCATTTTGCACAAAGAGACAAAACCTTCTTCTAGGTAGAAAAAATACCAAGCCCTCCAGATTCCTTGGGAAGGCAATAATACTACCAAGAAACCTTGTGAAGATTCCAGAGGACAACCCTGTCAAATAGACTGAAAAAGCCCAAAAGCAGAGGATTGATGACCATTAATGGTGATGCAAGTAGAAACATCCCTATAAATAAATTGAACAAAATTAATAAATCGAGGTCCAAAACCAAGGTCTCTGAGTATTGCAATGATGAATGGAAATTAAATATGACCATAGGCTTTAAAAAAGTCTATTTTGAGAGGTAAAAGTACAAAGTTGTGTAACACTTTTATAAAGAAAAACGTAAACAACACCAAAAATGTTCAACTTCAATGGCATAAAAATGGCATTTCTATTTGGAATTTGAAGATGGTGAAAACTAATGAAATGTGTAAAATTGGATGAATTTTATGCCTATTATTTTTAATTACTTCTTTTAACAAGAATTGATATGTTTTTTAAATTTTTAATGTCAAATTTTCAGTTGCTGAAAAATGCTGAAAATAAAGGGGTCTAGTTCCCACCAGAACATTATATGTAAATAAACCTTTTTTTTTCTTTTATTTAAAAATATGTTATTGGTGACATATATAGCTAGTGCACGAAAAAGGAAATATTGGTTTTTGATCTATATTTTCCTTGTTATAACAATTCAAAGTCTAACTTTCCTGAAATCGATAGTTTTCATCTCCCACCATATATTTCTTATCTATCCCAATCAAAAAAATATATACATTCTTGAAGAGGAGTCTCTACTCTAGTGAACCATATATTTTTTAAATATTTTTTGATATGATTTACTATTGTTTTTTTCCCAAATCAACATCTTCTCAAATTTTAAAATACCTACTTGCAATATTTTATAATTATAATACATTATCTAATCAAAATACTATAAAAATTATATGAGCATATTCTTGTCTCCAAGATCTATAAAAGGGTATTTTATATTTTAAAAAAATATCAATAAAACGAGTGGGAGTTGTTGAAACATCACTTTTCTGAAATAATTATATTTTTTTGGTAATTGGACCGTAAGTTGTCTAAAATATGCATTCAATACACACTTCCAATTAGAAAAGTTGAGACACATATCTAACTTAGCTAGAATGAATATAATTAGACCGTATGTTTATCCAAAACTAATTTTTAGTTAGAAATACTTAAATTTAGTTGTGCTGATAAGTTAGCCTGAAACGTGACACAAGTTTGTACTTTTACCCTGTCAAGAAAAATAACACTCTGCTTAGAGCAACTTGCCCATTCCACGCCTTCCTAGAAAAAAATAATGTTGTCCAAAACCTAGCAAGATTTGATAAAGTCAATTTGCTAAGGCCAAACAATGAGGGGTAAAATTTTATGAATCTTGAGACTCAGAGCTTTGGCAATGATCTTGTAAGAGACATTAAAAAAAGTAATGGACCTCCAATTGCAAATAACCTCTGGGTCCCCAGATTTGGGAATAAATTTTATATTCTCTTGATTAATGATTTTCCCAAGCGACTGAGAGTGAAAAGCTTCCAAGTAGACCTAATGAAGATAGGGGCCAACACAACTCCAAAAGGATTTATAAAATTTACAAGGTAAGCCATCACAACCAGGAGCCTTTTCATCTACCATGGAAAAGATAACTTCTTTAAGGTCTTCAAGAGTGAGAATATTCTCACAGAAGGTCCTCTGGGTATCTGAAAGATTTCTTGGCCCAGCCATAATTCAATCCTGTAAGGATTAATCCTTTGTAGGATAACTTACCTCCATTGTGAACACCTTCTCATAGTGACAGACAAAAGCTTGAAGAATATTAGGAAGTTCAATGAGAACTGGTTGTCCTTCCTTAATATTTTTGATACATGAGGAGGTATTATGAGCTCTAAGAGCCATGAAAAATTCCTTCGAAGCTCGGTCTCCCACCTTGAGCAAATGAAAACTTTCTTTAATTTGAGCTCCTTTGGTAGAATGCTGGTCATCAATCTACTTCTGGTGTCTAAGTTGAGCTAAACTAACTTGCAAGTCCACATCAAAAGCATTCAAAACCAAAGCCTCAGTGGAAACATGGAGCTCTTTGGTATGGGTGTCATAGGATCCCCGACTATACATAGAAATTTTTCTACCATAAATGTGAATAAATCATGCAATGCGAGTGATGGCGTCATTCCACCAAGAAATCCATCTAGTTGGCTATTGTGGTCTGGGCTCCAAATTCCAAACTCTTTGAATGCAGGTCATGGTGGCTTGATGATGAGGAAAATAAGTATTCAGATAGAATTGTGTTTTAGATAGACACATCCTACTTGTCTTCCATTCAATACAAAACTTGATGGGATAGCGGTATGACAAAGTCACATCCACAAGTGGTAAGATAGGTAAATCTTGATTTTTGGAAAAAAATGAAAAAAAAGATTGAGCTGTGATCATGGCACAATCAATCATTTTAAATATTCTATTAGACCCAACTCTAAAATTACACCAGGTATTCCAAGCCTCAATAGGATGATGACAATTGATATTGGGATCAAAGAGGCTTAATTTATTGCACATGTAACACCAGACCTCTCTTTCTCTAGCTATTTTGACGCCACCTCAATGATATTGAAATCCCCACACATGAACCAAGTGGCAAGTGGTAAAAAATCAGAAACCCAACGCCATAGATGTGATCTTTCAACAACATCATTGGAAGAATACATATTAATAATGCCAAAGGAATGATTTTTGACTGACATAAAAAACCATGCAACTCTTTGCATGGGGTCAGAGCCATGATCAATAACTGAAGAACTCCAATGAGGGGAAATGAGAGTAGTAACTCAACCTCGAATAGCTTCATGCTAGGAAGAAAAAACAAATCTATCTGACCAAATAACATGACATGCAACATCAAGCATGAAACCATCAATCTTAACTTCCTGGAGGCATTAAACATCCAGGATGGAAACATGATGGTGAATATCTCTAACATAATTATTTCTATGAAGGTCTGTAAGACTTCTTACATTCCATGAGATGTAATTCATTAATCAAAAGATTGCATTTATTCCTCATCCCCAAGAGAGGAGAAGCTATTATGCAAGAAATATGAACTGGTTTGAAGCTAGTGAAAGATTCACCATCTAGAGTGGCTCTTCACTATTTGGAGCCACCATTTTTGTTCTCATCACGCCCATAAGGGCTGCGAGAATGACACAATGATGGTTGAGGTGCATTCGTTGATGCATAGATTGAGGAGTGCGAACCCATGGACGATGGAAGGCACTCCCAACCACAACATTCACCTGCTGGCTAGGGTTTGAAGTAGAAGCTGGAGGAATATCCTCTTGAGCAGGTGCAACCTGAGCAGAAACCCCCATCGGCGGTTGAGAAGCTGAGTTGAAAGGAAATTTGTGAGCATAAGCCAAAGTGTTATTTCCTTTCTGGACTACTATAGTCCATCCTTCTTCTTTTTTGGCACTCTCCATGGGCTTGGAAGTCAATTCTTTAGGAGGGGATTTTGTTCTTGCCACTTCTAAAGGGAAATCCTTAATCTTATGCTCAGATGACTGGCACCTATAACAAGTGTTAGGAAAATTCAAATAAGGCACTTTCTGGGTAAAACTAGTACTACCCACTTGAATGTCAATGGTTTCCTTGAGGTTGCGAGAAAAGTCAACCTCAACACAAACCCGATGCTAGGGATGGGCATTGAAAAAGTGGTTTGGTTCAACATAAATCACCTTGCCAACAAACTAGGAAATGGTTTTAACAAACGACCAACAAGGAAAAGGGAGACTAGGGAATTGACCCAGACTGGAACCATAAGTTTATTTTCATCTGAGACACTAAAGTCTTGAGACCAAGGCTGAAAAAACAAAAGGGAAGAACAAACAGTCTAGGGCCCATGCGATTAAATAGCCTCAACAAGGGTGGGATTTGAGAAGCAAAACAAAAAATCCCTTGGTGAGGCTTTGAACACCATCAAGGTGGATCCCATGAGGGGTCCATGCCTTGGAAACCTATTCTCACAACATGCTTTCAGGAGGAATCCTACCCAAAAAATAACCTATCAAATATTTTTCTCAAGCCATTCAAAGGCATTACCAAAGTCTTGAATGGGAAGCACAACATCAGAGGAAGACGTATCTTGTGAAACACCTTCAACACAAACTTGCAAGGGAATTTGTTCAGGCATCTATCACCAAAGCTTCAGCAACAACATCAAATGTTGAGCTGAAGTTGGTCAGAGCCATTATAACCCTAGTGAAAACTCCCACAATAAATGTGGTATGACACATAGATACACAAGATTCAGAAAAGCAGGACAAAATCCGAAACCCTAGCAGAGCTCAACCAAACTATCAGAGACCCAATAATCATTTTACCTTAAAAAAGTTAAGAATATTAAATGAACACATTAAATGCCTTGATATCTCTGAGCTTATTTTATATAAATTATTAAATATAAAATTGTAGTCATTAAGTTTAGATGTAGAATATACAGTGGTATCAAGGAGGCACTTTTATGATCATGTAAATGTAGATATAAAATTCTTATATTTCATACCTATTCTATAACTCATATGACTAATATTTAATAGAAAATAAATATTGATAATAATGAAAAATATACATAATATATTTATCTAAAAAAATAAATTTATTTACTTAACATTCATTTTTATTAACTCTATACTATGTGTTTACTATATGAACATATAAATTTAACTTTTATCAAAAATATTTACTTTCAATAAAGAGAAAATTTATTTTTTTTAAGGCAAAAATGGCAGAGCCATTATAATATATTTATTAATTAAAACTGTTTCAAAGGCTCAAGAGGGAAAGAAACAACAAGAAAACCCTCTATCCTTGCCAAGTACAAACCAAAATGACCCTAAAGAGCAGGTCAACATAGCAGAACAAAACAATTAAAGAGCAATTTTATTTCCAATCTAAAGCAATAATTCATAGAAACTATATCTTTTTTAATTATATATATATATATATATATATATATATATATATATATATATATATGTCAATGTCAATATATAATTAAATGACTTATAACTATATATATAATATATTATCTATTGTAACATTTAGTGAAGTTAAACAAAAAAAACAAAACAAATGAATAAAATAAAATAACTATTAAATGAAAAATAAATATACATATAAATATAATAACTTTAATATCTATTAGCATTTTCTACATAGATATATTTTAAAATATATAAAATAATGTATATAACAACATATCATAATTTTTAGGCTCGGGACCTCAACTCGAGATAGCTTGTTAAAATTGCATTTCACACCCTTTTCAAAATAGAAGTAGCATCTTCTCATAGGAATAAATTTTCTCACAACGCCTTTGAAGAGCCCAACAAACTTCAAATACTTTGAAACTCTACTCATTTCATCCTAACCACTCTACATATTGGAGTCCAATAATACTATTTTTTTAACATGAAGGAAAACCCCTCTACATATTGGAGTCCACTAATACTTTTTTTTTTTTAACATGATGGTTAAAATTATTTAGAGAATTGAAACTTTTTATTTCTGGAGAGTTGAAATTCTCCTTTGACCAATAAAAAGTACCTTGTATTTACATGACAATCTATTCCACATCATTCTATAAGTAGCCCCTCTATATACTATATAGAGCAGTACACTAATAAATTCTTTTAACATAACCTTGAAATTTCTTCCATAATTAAAACTTTATATTCCCTCTAAAATTGAAACTCTCTTTAACCAATAAAAAAATACCTTATATTTATATGACAATTCATTTCACATCATTTTCAAAACAAAAATACCTATCTTACCGAGTCATCCTCTGAGGCCCTCCCTTTCCTCTTCTATATATAGAAGCTAAAGTTTGACATTAATACCGCTAAATCCAAATAGATTTTGATGCTAGAGATTCTCCCATCCATTCCTTTTGGTCATATCAGCTTCTCTCACAATGTCCAGAGGAGGAGACCAAGAAAATTCCATCAGATTTCATAATGCTATTCTATAGAAAAGTTGAAGAATAGCATTATTAAATCTTTCATCCATACCACCATTGATCATATATAGTCTACATTTTGATGGTGCTTCTTCTTCTTCCATTGTGATGATGTTGATGTCCTACTTTCTAATGTATTTATAGGTAGTTTTATCTACATTTCAAATCAAAGACAAATGAAATGTAGTAGAATTTGTTGAAAACAGAGAAAAGCAAAGCAAAGTAAAACCATAGAAGACTAAACAAAATGGACTCAAAACAAAGGTTTATTTACTACCAGCATAAGTTTGTATACATAAAAAGCCTTTTACAGAGCTGCCAATGCTCTATTCTACCAAAAGAGACATCACATATTCTTCCTTAAAACAAAGTATTTTTCTTTACAAAACTGAACTACTAAGAAAAGAGGAAGTTTCCAGATAAACCTAGAATGAAGAGTCTAGATGCATCGAAGAAGAAAATGGAAGAAGATAGAAGGAAGAAAGAGTAAATGCAATGGGTGAAGTAGTTGGAGTAGATGGACAGAAGAGATAGGGAAGATTAAATAGCTAGAAGCCACGTACGCCAACACTCCCCCTTAATCTTCACTGCCATGTATTTCTGTAATACCAATTCCTTCTCGAAGATGCTCAAAAACATTCTTTGCAAGTGGCTTTGTTAATATATCTACCAGTTGTTCTTTGGAACTGCAAAAATCAAGATATATGTCACCATTTTTTACCAATTCTCTTATAAAATGATATCTAGTATCAATATGTTTGCTCCTTTTATGGAATACATTATTTTTAGATAAGACAATTGCTGAATTGTTATCACAATATATTTTTGTAGGTTCTTCTTGATGATGCCCCAAATTTGAAAGTACTCTCATCCAAACTGCTTGACAAGATGCTGATGTGGCTGCTACATATTTTTCTTCAGCTGATGAGAGGGTGACAATTGGTTGTTTCTTTGATGCCCAAGAGATAGCACCGGAACCTAGATGAAAAATATATCTAGAAGTGTTTTTTCTATCATCCATGCTACCTCCACAATCACTATCTGTATATCCAGTCAGCTTGTAATCATTTGAAAATGTATACATAATTCCAAAATTCTTTGTTCCAGCTATGTATCTCAAGATTTCTTTTCCATCTATCCAATGTGATTCTTTTGGTTTGTCCATGAATCTAGAAATGAGACTAATACCAAACATGATATCCGGTCTTGTGGAGGTTAAATACATGAGGCTGCCCACTAATCTTTTAAATAAAGTTGCATCTACACTTGGACCTTGATCATCCTTACTAAGCTTCAAACCCAATACAACTAGTGTAGGAGCTGAATTCACATTTGTCATCTTAAATCTTTTCAACAAATCATTAGCATACTTGCTTTGACATATGAAAATTCCTTGATCATTTTGAGTTACCTCCATGCCAAGAAAGTATCTCATGAGGCCCAAATCAGTCATATTGAATTATTTTTTCATGGCTACCTTGAATGAGCTAATTGACATATTTCCTGTGAATATCAAATCATCTACATACAAAAAAACTATCAAAATTTCTCCTTCATCATTCACTTTGACATACAAAGTTGGTTCATTGCCGCACTTGTTAAAACAATTGTTCACAAAATAAGAATCTATCTTGTTGTACCAAGCTCTAGGAGCTTGCTTCAAACCATATAATGCCTTTTTCAATCTGTATACTTTATGTTCTTGTCCCAAAACTTTATAACGTGGTGGCTGATTTAAATACACCTCTTCTTCCAAAATGCCATTTAAGAATGTTGATTTGAAGTCCATTTGATAAACTTTCCATTTTTTTTGAGCTGCAATAGATAAGACCATTCTTATTGTATGCAATCTTGCCACAGGTGCAAATGTTTCATTAAAGTCTATACCCAGTTATTGTGTAAAACCTTTTTCCACTAGTCTTTCCTTGTGCTTCTCTACTTTTCCATCAGCATTATACTTTGTCTTATAAACCCATTTAACTCCAATCACATCCTTTCCATTAGGAAGATCCACTAGATCCCAAGTTTCATTCTTTTCTATTGACTGAATTTCTTCATCCATGGCTGCAATCCATTTATCTTCTTTTATGGCTTCTTCAAAATAAATTAGATCAACTTGTGTTAAAAATGCAAAATCACAACAAAAATCAGCATTTTCAGCTTCTTGAGTTTCATCATAAATCTCCCTAAGACTTCTTGTCTTCTTTGATGTGTTTATAGACCTTGAACTTAAAGATACAAGAGTTGGATTAGAAGACTTGCTATTGTTATTACTTGCTGGAATAGTGGGATTTGGAGTGCTAGGTAGTCTTGAAGGTGTTGTAGGTGCATTTGCTTGTGTAGGAGGATTTGCAACCTAAATTTCATCTTCTTCATTATCTTGTAGATACTAGGTGCACTTGTATTTGTTTTGTCTATGCTTCCATCCCATGCCTCTTCTTCAACAAACTCAACATCACAACTTATTATCAACTTATCTGTAATGGGATTGTATAGCTTATATGCCTTGGAATGTTCACTATATCCCACAAATATGCATTTCTCTCCTTTGTCATCTAATTTTCTTCTCAACCCTTGAGATATCAATGAGTATGCCACACAACCAAAAACTCTCAAATGTGATATGATATGCTTTCTTTTGCTCCAAGCTTCTTCTGGTGTTTGATTTATCACTGCTTTTTTTGGACACATATTCAATATATATCGCGCATGCGACTACTTTTGTTGGACACCTATTCAATATATATATCGAGCATGCAACTGCTTCAGCCTAATATTCATTTGGTAAGTGTTTTTCTTTTATCATACTTCATGCCATTTCTATGATTGTTCTCTTTTTTCTCTCTGCTACTCCATTTTTTTGAGGAGTATACCTTGTTGTAAATTGTTTATTTATGCCATTTTCTTTGCAAAAATTCTGAAAATCAGTTGAGGTATACTCTCACCTTGATCGGTTCTCAATGTTTTGATGTAATATCCACTTTCTTTTTCAACTTTTGCCTTGAACTCTTTAAAAATAGTAAATGCATCAGATTTATACTTCAAAAAATAAACCCATACTTTTCTGCTGAAATCATCAATAAATGTTATAAAATAAAGGTTTCCACTCATGGAAGGTGTTTGCATAGGCCCACAAATGTCTGAATGCACTATCTCAAGTGGTTTTTTTGCTCTAGAAGACTCCCAACTAGAAATGATTTCCTATGTTGCTTTTCCAATATGCAACTCTCACATGTTGTCTTAAGTGGCTCTATTTGTGGCAACCCATACACCATTTTCTTCTTGTATAGTAGCTATAATCCTTTGAAGTTTAAATGACCAAGTCTTAAATACCATAACCAAGATTCATTTTTGTATGAGGCTTTAAAAGCTATTTCAACAACCTTTTGCAATTCTTGTGGCTCTATCATTAATTCACTTTGAATTCTTAATGGGAACATCCTATTCTTTGTCATTTCAACTTTTGCAATCAGCCTATTGCTTGGTTTCTTGTCTACGATCACACATTAACCATTTTCAAGTATATTCTATATCCCTTTTGCACCAATTGCCCAGTGCTTATAAGATTGTGTTGCAATCTGGGAACATAGTATACATCTAAAATATGCTTCTCCTCACCTTGTTTTGTTTTTATGTTAATTGACCCTTTGCCCATAACTGAAACTCTTTGATCATTTCCTAATTTTACTTCTGATTTTATTGAATCATCTATTGTTGCAAACATCTCTTTATTACAACCCATGTGGTTGCTGCACCCACTATCTAAAAACCATACTTCTTTTGAACTCTCTTGTGCTACATTACATGCTATCAATATTGTGTCTTGTTCACTAGTCTTTGACTAATTTTTATTTGTAAAATGTGCCTTTTTCTTATTCAAATCATATTTCTTTTTCCTACATTTTGATGCATAATGCCCAAATTTGCTACAATAATGACATTATATAATGGATTTATCATACCTTTCTCCTTGATGATGGCTTTGAGAGTGACTACTCTCCCTTCCTCTTGTTGATGTAGAATAGGCATGTGGGCTCGATGGTGGTCGTCTAATTTCAAATTATGTATTTTCTCTTCCTCCCCTTGGTGAAAATGTCCTCTGCCTTGACTATTATTTGACCTCCCTCTTGTTCTGCCAAATGAGAGCTGAGTCTTGAATGCATTATCCAATGATGATGGCCCTGATCGATTTAATCTTTTCTCATGCACTAAGAGTGACCCCATAAATTCATCTACTAATAATTGAGAAAGATCTTTGGCCTCTTGAATGGCTATTACTACAGCATCAAATTTAGCAGGTAGCCTTCTAAGTATTTTTTCAACAATCTTTTGATCTTCAATAGTGTCTCCATAGGACCTTAGTTGATTTACTATTGACATTGCATAAGTGACAAATGTGTCTATTGAATCTAAGTCTTTCATTTGTAGATTTTCAAAATCCCTTCCAAGCATTTGCAATTTTTCCATTATTACCTTCCCTGTGCCTTGGTATGTTGTTTGCAAACTATCCCATGCTTGTTTTGATCTTGTGGCAGCTACAACCTTTGGAAAAATTGATTCCTCCATTGCTTGTTGAATGAAAAATAGTGTCTTTGCATCTTTTTTCTTGTTTTCTTCTAGTAAATATTTATCAACTTGTGAAAGTGCCTGATATGCTTGCTGATTTGCTAGTTCAGGAAACCCATTTTCAACAAAATTCCAAATACCTTGAGAGAAAAATAGGGTTTTCATTTTTATGCTCCAATATTCATAATTTTTGCCATTAAAAATTGGAATCTGGGGTTGGGAAATACTTCCACTAGTTCCAGCCATGATTCTTCAAAATGAAATTTGCCTATGAAGCAAAACCCTTTTCCTATTTTCTTCAATCTTGTCCTTTTTAATGAACTAGGTTTCTCTCTTTGATTCTTTGAAAAAAAACTTTGAAATTTCTACTAAATCAACTTCATCTTCAACCCACTCTTCAACTTCTAGCAGAACCCTTCTCTTCAACCTGCTCTGATACCACTTTGTTGAAAACAAAGTGTTGCCTCACTTTTCATCCTATACCCATGCTTTCAAAGTGAAGGATTTTGAAGTCATAGTTAAGTATAGTCTTGTTTGAGTCTAGGTCTAGGTCTTCCTTAGGTAGGATGTTCTTTCTGAGTTTCCCTACCACTGCCTTTCCTTCTTTAAGCTGGGTGGGTTATCTAAAAGTCTCATTATTTTGGGTAGGTTGTAGATCCTAACCCGGCAAAGATTTGTGCTCCAATCGATGGTCTTTCTCAGACAGAGATTGAAGACTGGTATGGATTGATTCTATAGGTCTTAATGATCCTAATGCAACAAATGACAAGAAATTTGGTTAAGAAATGAGCGAGAACGAGCTTGGCGGGATTTCAGAAATCATCTTCTCCGTGGCGGAATTCTACCTAAGAAGGTAATTTTCCACAAAGAAGAACTTTGCACTGTGCGGGTTTCGCACCTCTCAGGTGATTTTCCACAAGCTTAGTTATAGTGAGGTGGGCCCGATGTATTAAAAGGGAATATTATTGTTTTAAGAGATCAAATAAAGCATGTGCTTTAAGTTAAGAAGGTCTTTTCCAATTTTCCGCAATGGAGAAGCCCTTTTCCAATTTTCCGCAATGGAGAAGCAGACTTGGTATTTTCTGCCAGAAGCATTCAGTTTGAGATTTTTCCACCAATTGCATTAAAGGCCCGATTTCAAGATAAAGAGGAGGATTTTCGATACCATTTGAGGTTGGAATGGAAACCGAATAGAATCAAACATGTGAAAAACATAAGCAGTTATTTGACCCCGAAGCCCAATGGATTTGACTTGACAGATGTCATTAAAGAGAAGATGAAGGATTCAAATTGAAGTGTCACAGTTATGATGTCTTTTCTTATTCCCATGTCAACGATTGGCTTTTCAAATTCTATCATCGAGATGTTATCTCTTTATGCCCTGTCTTTTTGTATTCTGGAAGTTGAATCATTTCCAGTAAGCATTGTATGTAAATTCTATAAATACTGTGAAGGAAATCAATGTAAAGGTCGGCAAATTCTAGTGTGAAGCTGATTGCAGAGACAATCAAGTCTAGTGCCATTTATTTTCCGTCCAACTGTATCTAATGTTTTTTCATTGCGTTAAATTGGGAATGATGAATGAACAGAGTTTTGTTTTATTGTTTTCAGTTTAACCAATCAGTAGGATAATCAGAGAGTTATAACTGGTTGTGAAATTGCATTAGTATACTTCATCTGCATTTCATAATTTTCATTTCATAAGTCATTTGCATAGTCACACTTGCATACTTTGCATTTCATATTGTTGTGTTGAGAGATTCATAAGATTGTGAAGATCATCAACATAGCAACTCTGCATTTACACCCTGCCTGAGATTTCACTTGCCTGGGTGGAACTCGGTTTCCTCTGATGTTCTCTGGTTAAGAACATACCTGCAGTGGGAATTAGAATTGAAACAAAATTCATTGAATATTATTCACATAGGAAGCTGTACCTTAATACAGAGGGAAACTAGCTATTCTCAGAAACGGTTTCCCAACTGTTGTGTACGGTTGTTCTTCATCACAAATTGGGGAAATTAAAGGAGAATCAGAAGAAGAACAATCTGTTTACCAACATATTTTTGGCGACTCCATTGGGGAAGGAAAAATGGTCGCATGATCAGAAAGAATTTGAAAATATACACAGAGCTTGAAAGAAGATCAGGGAGTGAATTACAAACAGCCCTGGTAATCAGTCACTCTGGAGCAATCCAGATACTTAAGGAGTGATAAGGAAAAAGGTGATAAAGATCCAACTTTCCAAAATTTAGAAGCACTTGGATTCCCCTTGTTAGAGGTACCTCGTCGAAAATGTGGGCGTCAATCTAGAAGAAATCCTTCATCACCACCAAAAATAGTAAATTCGTTCTCCACAACTTGTCAAGTATTAACTTTTCACGGGGTTGTTCCCCCACAGGTTATAAATTTTCCACAATTTCCTTTGCAAAATCAACCAAATATGGCTGCACCTTGGGCAGCTGCTACTGGGCCACTCAATTTCGCAGTCTATGATCCTCTTCCTACTGGTTCTCGTAAGAATATACCTAAATTTGCAGGAGATGGGAAAGTTAATACGGATGAACATATAAAAGCATTTTTCACAGCCATAAATATTTTGGGAGTCATTCATGAAGATGTTGTAGTCAGATTATTTGTTGAAACTCTTACTGAAGCGGCTGCAGATTGTTTTTACCACTTAACAGATGGAACTATTACGAGTTGGAATACCATGAGAACAACTTTTGAAAATCATTTTAAAACTGCTGAAGATGAGCACGCTTTATTGGCTCAATTGACATCAGCGAAGAAATTACCTTCCATGAGCATGAGAGATTTTGTTGCCAGCTTCAATAAAATTGCAAATAGAATTCCAGTAGCAAATAGACCCACAGAGGGTAATCTAAAAACATTTTTCATCAGTGCTATGCCTCCTGAGATTAATTTTGAATTAAGAAGATCTAGACCTACAGATTTAGAGGCAGCTCAGACCACCGCTGTAGAGTTAGAAGATGATATGATTTCTGCAGGAAGGTGGAAGCGTGAAATTCAGAATAGAGCCAGCACTAGTGGAACCACTTCATCAGAAGAAATGATTTAGAAGTTATCTAATGAAATTATCGCTTTGAAAAGACAGCTTCCAAGACTTAATAATTCATACCAAAGGAATTTTTCAAAGCAAGAAAATAATAACAAACCTTTGCAATTGCCTGGATTACAACAGAGGTTAGCAATAGAAGCTCCACCTAAAAAAGTGAATGGATGTGTACTTCACTTAACCACTGATCATGTCAGTGAAAGTTGTCCATATGTGATCAGTAGAATGAAATTTTTGATTACTAATGAGCCCAATTCTCCCCTATCCAGTGATGAGGCTAAAACATGCTCAAATGGCGACTCCGGAAATTTATTTTTAGAGTATGAATCAGACTCAGAAAAACATGGAGAATGTTATGCCACTATCAATGGACACACTTATAATGTGCTCACTAGAGGACAAAAAGAAAAGGCGTTTGCTGATTCAAAAGATGCTCCAGCAAAGCAAGGTCAACCAGCACCTAAAACGCAAGATATTAATCAAGGAGTGAAGACTTTGCAATCTGGTAAGGAGTGCAATTCCTTTGACTTTATTCAGTTTTGCAAAGATTCTAAAATTCATATTTCTGCCATTGATTATCTTAAATTACATCCCAATGAGTTGAAAAGATTTATTGAACATTGTAAAGATGAAAATATTGAATTAAATCACGCTGTAACTTCTGAATTTGAGGATGAAACATTAACTGCGAACCTTTTCAATGAAGTTGAAAATTTTGTCCTAGCCACTTCCCCTGGACAAAAACTAGAACCATTTTATGTTTCATTGTTTATCAATGGGTGGAAGCTAAGCAATTGTATTATTGATTCCAGAGCTTCAGATAATGTGATGCCATATATAGTGGCTAAAGCTCTAGGCCTAACTCTTACTAAAGCCAATGGCAAATGTTACACCATGGATGCTAAACAAGTGAGTTTGGTAGGACAAATCAAAGACCTACAAGTTGCATTGGCGGCATATCCAGAAAAGAGAATACTTCTAACCATTTTAGTTGCAGACATTCTAGTGAGTTATGGCTTGTTGTTGAGCAGAAGTTTTTGCAGGGATTTAGGCAGAGAGATCAAACTGGATTGGTCCCAAGCAATAATTACCATTGGTAACAAAAGAGTGAAATTGGAACCTGAGGAGAAAGCTAAATTTATAGTTCAAAAGTTAGATAATCCAAAGGCCCAAATTTTATATCAAGAATTAGAGTTTGGTAATTACATGCTGTATACAGAAAATGACACTGTGGAAAATGGATTGGAAAAATCAGAATCTGAAAATTCTGGAAAAGAAACACAAATCTGGACACTAGAATTTGATGGTAGCTGCTCAT
>MU223358.1:330342-349933 GCA_018584345.1 Thuja plicata | reverse complement strand
AAGATTCATTGCTTAAACATGGGAATGTTTAAGTCCCCAGTCGGAGCCAGCTGTTGCCTCACTTTTCATCCTGTACCCATGCTGTCAAAGTGAAGGATTTTGAAGTCATAGTTAAGTCTAGTCTTGTTTGAGTCTAGGTCTAGGTCTTCCTTAGGTAGGAAGTTCTTGCCGGGTTTCCCTGCCACTTCCTTTCCTTCTTTAAGCTGGGTGGGTTATCTAAAAGTCTCATTATTTTGGGTAGGTTGTAGATCCTAACCCGGCAAAGATTTGTGCTCCAATCGATGTTCTTTCTCTGGCAAAGATCGAAGACTGGTATGGATCAATTCTATAGGTCTCAATGAGCGAGAATGAGCTCAGCGGGATTTCGGATATCATCTTCTCCCTGGCGGAATTCTACCTAAGAAGGTAATTTTCCGCAAAGAAGAACTTTGCACTGTGCGGGTTTCGCACCTCTCAGGTGATTTTCCGCAAGCTTAGTTATAGTGAGGTGGGCCCGATGTATTAAAAGGGAATATTATTGTTTTAAGAGATCAAATAAAGCATGTGCTTTAAGTTAAGAAGCTCTTTTCCAATTTTCCGCAATGGAGAAGCCCTTTTCCAATTTTCCGCAATGGAGAAGCAGACTTGGTATTTTCCGCCGGAAGCATTCAATTTGAGATTTTTCCACCAATTGCATTAAAGGCCAGAATTCAAGATAATGAGGAGGATTCTCCATACCATTTGAGGTTGGAATCGAAACCGAATAGCATCAAACATGTGAAAAACATAAGCAGTTATTTGACCCTGAAGCCCAATGGATTTGACTTGACAGATGTCATTAAAGAGAAGATGAAGGATTCAAATTGAAGTGTCACAGTTATGATGTCTTTTCTTATTCCCATGTCAGTGATTGGCTTTTCAAATTCTATCATCGAGATGTTCTCTCTTTATGCCCTGTCTTTTTGTATTCTGGAAGTTGAATCATTTCCAGTAAGCATTGTATGTAATTCTATAAATACTGTGAAGGAAATCAATGTAAAGGTCGGCAAATTCTGGTGTGAAGCTGATTGCAGAGACAATCAAGTCTAGTGCCATTTATTTTTTGTCCAACTGTATCTAATGTTGTTTCATTGCGTTAAATTGGGAATGATGAATGAACAGAGTTTTGTTTTATTGTTTTCAGTTTAGCCAATCAGTAGGATAATCAAAGAGTTATAACTGGTTGTGAAATTGCATTAGTATACTTCATCTGCATTTCATAATTTGCATTTCATAAGTCATTTGCATAGTCACACTTGCATACTTTTCATTTCATATTGTTGTGTTGAGAGATTCATAAGATTGTGAAGATCATCAACATAGCAACTCTGCATTTACACCCTACCTGAGATTTCACTTTCCTGGGTGGAACTTAGTTTCCTCTGCTGTTCTCTGGTTAAGAACATACCTGTAGTAGGAATTAGAATTGAAACAAAATTCATTGAATATTATTCACATAGGAAGCTGTACCTTAATACAGAGGGAAACTAGCTATTCTTAGAAACGGTTTCCCAACTGTTGTGTACGGTTGTTCTTCATCACAAATTGGGCAAATTAAAGGAGAATCAGACGAAGAACAATTTGTTTACCAACACAAAGAAAAGCAGAGAAAAGTAAAACCACAGAAGACTAAACAAAATGAAATCAAAACATAGATTTATTTACTGCCAGCATAAGTTTGTATACATAAAAAAGCCTTTTGCAGAGCTGCCAATGCTATATTCTGCCAAAAGAGACATCACATATTCTTCCTTAAAATAGAGTATTTTTCTTTACAAAACTGAACTGCTAAGAAAAGAGGAAGTTTCCAGATAAACCTAGAATGAAGAGTCTAGATGCATCGAAGAAGAAAATGGAAGAAGATAGAAGGAAGAAAGATTAAATGCGGTGGGTGAAGTAGTTGGAGTAGATGGATGGAAGAGACAGGGAAGATTAAACATCTGGAAGCCACATACGCCAATAGAATTATATACATAAATAAATACAGTATCGAATATCTAATACCATTTTATATAGATAAAAAATATCATATAAAAATTGAACAGTTTAAAGACTTTTTAGTCTCCACATAATAAAAATGTAGTGCTGCCCATCTGGATGGGGTGTATATATAGTGATCTCAGAGTTACTTTCTTCCCAGATTGTGAAATCTACAGTAATGTTTGAAGTATTGGATTTGATTGTTTTCCTAATTTAAGTGTGTTGTGCTGTTAATTTCTTTTCAATGATGCTACTATTATAACTTCATTAATTTTGAAAAATTAAAGTCTTGATATCTATGGCTTCTTTTATATCTATGTCTTTCTTTATATATATTATTTAATATATAAGCTATAGCATTCGTTGGCAACTATCTTGTTTTATTCGTGAAGCATTCAATTTGGTTTAAAGTTACAATTCAATTTGACTTAGTGGTTTATATTAGACTTTTATTTGATTTAGTATTAGAATTGAGTTTTAATAGCCCTACCTCATCCTTACATAAGAGCGTAAATATATATAAATTAATTATGTTTTAACCTACTGTCACGGTTTCAAATTATTTTTTTCCTAGTATTTGTTTTAATTATTATTTTTTCCTTCTCAAATGAAAACTACTTTACGTATGATTGACGATTTCAAATTATCTTTTTCCTAGTATTTTTTTAAATTATTATTTTTTTCCTTCTCAAATGGCAACTACTTTACGTATGATTGAAGGAAATGAGAGACAAACCAAAATCAAACAGTCTTCTCATGCAACCCAATTTACCCTAATAAGAGTCACATATAATTGGTGTTTTATGAATTATGACACTTGGAGCATCCTTTCACGGAATGAATGTTTCTAATATCATTTAAGAAAAAATAGTAACAGTAATAAATATTATTGTTAGAAGCAAGTAAACCAAATATTTTAGATCATATCATTTTTGATTGTTGGTAACCAGCCTGCTAAACCTAGAACCGCAAAAAACCAGAAACCAGTAACAACACCCACCAACAGAAAACCTAAAACCAAACCAGCACAAAAATAGGGGAACAACAAGACCTAGAAAAAATCTAGAAGAGTTCCATTGAGATCTGTCTGCCTCTTTCTTAGCCCCAGACACCTTCTTGATGGCCACATTAAAATCTGAGAGCTCTAGGATCCTGTCATGGATCTTCTTCTTTTTTGCAGACCGTGTACGCTTCCCTATGTGCATCACCTACATCATCTTTGTCATCTTCGAGCTTCACAGTCAGAGACCCAGCATCCAGCTCAGACTTGATGGTATTGAAGCACTCCATTGTAGAACCCATAAAAAGGTTATTATCCAATGTAAGCATTTTTAAATCTGCTGTCAAGGTAGCCAAAAATATAATAAAATCAGCCAAAGCTGAAAACACTTTGTAAATTAGCCAAGGTGTCATTTTAATTAGATGGGCCTTCCAATATTTTGTGTCTTTTTAATTAGATGTTTAAGAATTTGATACATAGACACATGTTAAATTATTCCCTTAAAATAGAGATAAGTATAGATGATTTTTCAAATCCCATTAATTCTTAGAAGAAAGATAGTATAGTTTATTGATCTAAGTTATATTAACAACATAACATGTAAATCAATACTTTAAGAACATGAAAGAAGAAAAATAGAAGAGAGATAATAGAAAAGAAAAGAAATACCAATACATATAGAGAAACTATTATGGATAGAAATCTCCACACTCAAGTATTGAATCAATCTATTAATATATAACAACAAACATGTTCCAATACAATTGTAATCTTGAATCTTTATGATAGGCATTTACAATTTGCTTCATTAAAGAAAATTTGATAGCATAAACCTACAATGAATAATTCACCTCACTACACTCCTCAAGCAAACATCTATATATATATAGAGTTGCAAGATGAATACCTAAAACAGTACATGTTGACATTATCCTTTTTATGGTATGCATGCAAACCTAATTATGAGCATGTAAAGTGCCTATATTCATTTGCTTATACAAACTACAACCAATCTTGACATTCAAGACATTTTCATATATGCAAGAGGCCCTAGTTTGACATGTATAGTGCCTATCACATGGAAGATTGTCATATGTAATTATTTCACTAGTCGCAACTCTTACATTGTAGGATGCTAAGAATGGGTCCCACAAAGTGGCACCATAAGAATGACATAAATTTAATACATAGGCTAAAACAAATAAATAAATAACAACATTAATGCTAGGAGTTTTAAAGTCTAAAACACCTTATAATGCAAGAACATTCAAGATGTAAGGAAAAATTTCATACCCTAAAAACATATTTTATTTTGATTTATGTGAAAGTCACTTCCTTTAAAAAGTCCTAAAGAATGGTTTCTAAATTTTTTTTTTAAAGTGTTAAATCTAGAAAGGCCTCTATTTTTAGTAAGTTTAAGTGAGTATGTAGGGACATGAAATCTCTAAAATTGAATTGTCCACATTATGGGTGAGCTTTGAGTCAAGATCACGCATATGTGTGAGAAGCTATTAAAGATTTTACTTTTTAAATTGTTTGAAAAAAGTCTTTAAAAATAAATTTTAAGGCTTCAAATAGTATTTTAGGGCACCAAAAATTTTGTAAACTGGATAAATCAAGCATTTGGAAAAAGCTAAGGACAACATTTTAAAAAGAGTATTTAGGACCTAAGCATTTTCTATTATGATGTGAGGAGGAGAAGGTGTAAGTTTTGAGGAAGGAGGAAAAGTATGAATTGGAAGTGGACTTGAGATAAAAATGTAGAAGGCTCTATAAATTAGTGGAAAGAAGTTGACCTATAAAGATTTCATCCAATATTTTGTTTTCACATTTCCATGATAAAATAATATTTATTTTTGTGGAAATATTTGTGTATGTTGTATGATTTCCCCTTATTTAAGTGATATCAGAGTAGAACTTTATGAGTATGTAAATATATTACTAAATGTGAGAAAAGTTATGTTAGGACTTATGATAATGATTTAAATGTGAGAAAAGTGATTGAAATACCTTTGTGAAAATATCACAGTGTTGGAAAAAATATTGTTGTATTAGGAGAAAGTTTTTGAGTCCTATGAAGATAATCTCTCTCTCTCTCTCTCTCTCTCTCTCTCTCTCTCTGGGTTTTTTCCTCATTCATATTATATACACAAGGGGTTTTTAATTAGTTTTTCCCCTTTCAAAATACTTTTCTCATTGTGTTGATCTTGGAGAATCTTGATGGTTTTGGTGATAGATCTTAAAGCTATCTCCCATTCATTGAGTTTATGGTAAAATACTTCCTTTTGCTTCACTCACTTGGATTATTTCGTTTAGATTTTTTCATTTTTGTATGTTTCTTGCATGGTATCAGAGAAGGCTAATCCTTGTTTTGATTGTTTGCATGAAGGTACCATTCAAAGGATATCTCAATTGAAAAGAAAAAAGCCTTTTTTATTTGTTGGTTGATTAACATTTTGTTGTAGGTATTTCATTTTTTGTAGATCTAACATTTGTTACTTTAGATCTAGTTTTAGTTTCTAGGATTTGATTTTTTTTTTGGGTTTGGATGGTTCACTGCCAAACCCAGCCAAATCTAAGTTTAATAATCTTCATTTCAAGTTTTTTTCTAGACCTAACTTCAACCTCTGTCAGGAAACCACAAGGATTTATAGTTAAATCAATCTAATGTTTGGTGCAGGTTTTAATCTAATCATTTTTCCAGCCCTCAGCAGGTTTGGTTCTTGCAGGATTTACATTTTAATATTTCTTCTTCTTGCAGGATGTACATTATAATATCTTTGATTTATTACTCTGCATGAAAGCATATATATGATCTATCATTATTTTTATTAATAGTTTGGTTTCAGATTTACATATATCTGTTGTTGTTTATATCTCTCTATTTGTTGTTTATACATCTCTGGTTACTATTTTATACTTATTATCCTCCCCTCCTTTATTTTTTCCTTCCTTGGTAGCATTATTGTTTGGTCTGTGCCTTTCCTTTCGCCTTTCTCTACACAACTTCTTTCCACACTTCCTTTTATTCCTTGTGCAGGGCTCTCCTTCCACCCTTGTGTAGCTTCACCTCTTATCTCTCCATTATCCTTACTCCTCCCTTATCCTCATTCACCTCATCAAACCTCCTCCTCGCAACTCTTCCACATTGCCTCCCCTCAATGCACAATAATTTTTGCTACGCAGCTTGTCTTTGTGTTGCGTAGCCTGCTTTGGTTGCTTGTAGCTTTGTGTTGCGCAACCTCTTGTGATGCCCTCCCTTCTTGCTGTCTTCCTCTCTTGACGTTTAAATTGCTTCTCTGCTCCTTCCTCTCATAGGAAGGCTGTCTATTTTATTGCTTGTGCAATGTATCTTCTCTTTCAGTGTAGCTTCTAGTCATTTATGGTTTCTTTTGCAACATCCTCATTATTTTTATCGCAAGTTCTGGTTTTCCATTTGGTATTAGGTTTAATTATAACATTTTTCATTGATAATTATATCGTTGTAGGTTATTATAACTATTTTTCTTGTAGGACTATTATTAGTCTTTCATTTCATTAGACTCTTCTTTCAGTCTATTAGATTTTGTTTCTATTTTTTTAACAAATTTGTTCAATCTTTTATTTAACAAAAAAGTTTAAACTTTAAAACAAAATTTTTGCTTCATATTGTTTAAGAAATTTTTAACCCAATATATATTTTATCGTTATAATCATATTGCAATTGCCATTTTGATATCTAGTTGCAATAAAATTTTGTTTTATCATTTAATTTTTTTTTAAATTTTATTAATATCTTAATTTTTTTGCAAATCAACCAGTAATAGTCACATTACATTCCTCATTTGAATTTATTTTAAAACATAATTTCTTGTATTCTAGTTTATTTTGAGTCACTATGTTGACATTAGTCCCGGAAATGAAATTGAAAAATTCTAATTATCATACTTGGAAGATGCATATATCATTTATTTTTTGTTTAAACATATCTTCGACATTTCTATTGATCCTACTTTTGTTCCTCCCTCAACTGCTAGTCAAGCAGAAAAAGATACTTGGAATACTTCAAATGAAGAGGCACTTGGCCAAATTGGCATTTCTTCAAATCCTGATTTGTATGTTTTAATTTCTCATTGTAGTGAATCCCATGATACTTGGGCAATTCTGAAAAACACCTACGACATTGTAAATAAATCTAGAAAGATTCAACTTCAAGATCAATTAGAGGATCTCAGATATATCGACTTTAAAACTATGGATGAACATTTAAGTTTAATCTATTCAAAGTCAATCAATTGGTTTAAGAGTCACTTTAACTGACCTTCATTTAATTCATATCATTTTGAAAAAATGCCTTCCTAGTCAATTCTAACAATTTATTACTAGTATTCATTCTCAATTAGCTATTCCTGCCTTAGCAGCTCAATTAAATTATGTGATCTTTCAAACTCTACTACTTCAACAAGAAGCCAAGTTAATTCAATTTGGAACGCTTAAAACTAATGAACATGATTTCATGTCTAGAAATCAAAATAAATTTGCATCAAATAAAAATAATCATAATTATAATAACAATTATAGATCACATAATAATATATAAGTAATAACTGAGAGGGGGGGGGGGTGAATCAGTAGTCTCAAAAATTTATCCTTCAAACTTAACCACCAATCAATAAACCTTAGATTTTTATGTCCCTACAAGATGCATGCCATGAAATACTAATAATATTAAATTTCTGTCGGTTTTCTCTATCAATCCTTATTTTTTATTGATTACCGATAAGCAGTATAACTATTTACCAAAACTCAGTAAATAAGTAGAGTATACTGATCAATCTATATTTAGCTATGTAAGATGAAAAATAGTAAAGAAATGAATAATGCACATATAACACATGAATTTTTAATGTGGAAACCCTGTTAAGGGAAAAACCACTAAGATCGATACCCCAAATTTTCACTCTTCTGAAGTGAGCCCTGTTAGGAGCCAATCATGTTAAAGGTTAAAAACACACTATTAAGTGTGACCTTGTTAGAGGATTTTATACATAGAGGTTTTCACTTAGTATCGGGCATCTATTTCTACCATCCTTGAATCAGCCTCCTTCTTAGACTTTCAATAGGTATCAGGAAAGTCCAATGCTACTTTCACGAATCAACTTTTTTGGTACTCCTTGAGATGTACCTCAATATATAGAAGACTGTTAAGTCCTGCTCAGTTAAGAGACATGATGCTTTAATGGTTAAACTGAAACACTATGACTTGTTCATATTGCAACTTTGAATTGCAGATTTTCAGATCTATTTAAGTACATTACCTCTCTGACCAATGTATCAATTCAATCCTTGTTCTCCATACTTTCTTCTCTATGATGTTGTGCTCACTATTCATCGATGTCTACGAAATTCCTTAGCTCGTCCTTCAGCTTGTTTGATTAGTACTGCATGAATTTTTTCTTCATCAGTTTATCTTCAACATCCTCTTTTTATTCACTCCCCTTAATCCCATTCGTAAATGAATTAAGCTTGTCTCTTATATAGACATAATATTCATTGTTTCTTGATTCTTGATTATTGGCGTGAAAAATAATCCAGCCAATTAGATTTAAAGAATAACTCTTTATTTGTCTAATAGATATCTTCTTGCCAACTATACAAATCACCTTTAAATCACTCACTTAACTCTGGCCGAATAAAACAAAGTAGACAACCAGTTAAGTCTATTTTTAGCTCTGCTAGCTAAATATTTTGTCATTTTCTGAACTCTCTATTCCGTCAATCACCACTGTAGTTTGTCATCAGTGACAACTGACAATTCTATCGGTGAGACTCTAGTTAGCTTCATGATCTCCATCTGTCAGGCATCATTGGAATTTTACTCGTTGGGCAACACTTTCTTTAGCTTGTCGAGAAACCTTCTGACTTTGCTCGTTGGGCATCCTGTGGTTTTGCTTCATCAGGCAACACTATACTTCTAATTGTTTGGTATCACTATGACTATTCTACTTTTCTCTGTCCGTCAGTGTGTACTCCGTTGGTGTTGTTTGTCACTTAGTGAATACTTAACTTTTATGCATTACTGAAAGCATAACCTTTGTTCTTTTGGTTCTCTAAAGTCTTTGGCATTATGTACATGACTGTACAGAAGATATTAAGTTGACATCAATGACAATACAATACATTAACTGATTTAACGCCTTGCATTATCTTCAACTTTAACATTTATCAAACATTCAATTAGTTATATATGATCAATCTCTCCCTTTGGCATTGATGACAACATACTATATTATCACACTATACTATTTCTAATACAATATGAAATACAATAGTTGAGATTCATCAAACTACCAATCTTTTTGTTCTGATAACCAATAAATGTCTAACCATCGGTAAGCTCTATTTTAGCTTAGATTTGATTCTTGCAGTTCTTTTTCTTCTGATGTGTTGTGTTCTCTCCTTGTGTTAATTTCTCTCCCTTGATTGTTCTTCTCTTTTGATGTCTTTTTATCTTGACAACAACTCTCCCTTTGTATAATCTTTCCATACAACTTCTCTCCCTAAGGATATAATCTCTCCCAGTTGGAGTAATGTGATAATGGATAATCGCTTTCCCTTTCTAGAAAGATGTGATAATATGGATAATTTCTCTCCCTTTGACAACAATGCCAAACAAATATCTTATAAATATCATACATTCATGTCAAATAATCATTTGTTTCCATCCATAATATATTCCTTGAATTTCCTTATCCATCAACAATATGCTCTGGTTCTTGGTGAAGATATATACCTGTCTGTATATAGATGTAACCTTGAAGTTCATTTCTTTGCTCACATCAACATGTATGATATTATGATAATATGTAGGCTGGTGCAGCCTTCTAGTCATTTTACTAACTGGTAGACAAGGGTTTTACCCCTAGTCTCTTTCTCAAGTACTAAAATGTATCCTTGGGCAGTGGCTTGGTGAAGATATTAGCTAATTGTTCTTTGGATTGCACATACTCAAGTGTCACTTCCATTTTTCTTGAACTTGTTCTTTCAAATAATGATACTTGATAGCAATGTGTTTAGTCTTAGCATGCATGACTAGATTCTTGGAAATGTTTATTGCAGTAGTGTTATCACAATAGATAATTACTGGTTCTAAGATCTTTATATGCATACCTTCCAGTAACTGTTTGATCCATGCAATATTTGAGCAATTTGCAATAGCAACAATATACTATGCTTCTACAGTAGACTGAGAGATTCATCCTTGCTTCTTACTAATCCATGTGACAAGTCTGTCAGCCATAAAGAATTCTCCTCCATTTGTGCTCTTCTGTTCATCAAGATTTCCAGCCCAATCAGCATCGGTAAACACCTTAAGTTCAAATTTTCCTTCTCTTCTATACCATAAGCCATATTCCTCGATATTCTTCAGATATCTTAAAATTCTTTTCACAGCAGTCATATGTGATTCCCTGGGGTTAGTAGAAAATATTGCAACTATTCCTAGTGCATGTGCAATATCTGGTCTAGAGTGTACAACATACATGAGTTTTCCAATCATTGATCTGTACAAATCTGATTTACCTCTATTGTCTTGTCCTCCTTTGTTAACTTACATCTAGTAGCCATCGGTGTTCCAACTGGTTTGGAATCTTCCATTTTGAATATTTTCAGGACCTCTTTAATGTATTTGGACTGTGTGATGAAAATACCTTCACATTGTTGTATGATCTATAGACCAAGAAAGAACTTCATCTCTCCAAACATAGACATCTCAAACTGTTTGCTCATCCCATTAGTAAATGACTTGCATAGCTTATCATTGCCTCCAAATATGATGTCATCAACAAATATTTCATCAATCAAAGTGTTAGCATTAGTATCTTCCTTTAAATAAAGATTACTATTTTCACTAGTCCTTACAAATCCAATACTTATAAGATAGGAATGAAGTCATTCATACCAGGCTCTGCGAGCTTGTTTCAATCCATATAGGGCTTTATGAAGTCTACATACCATGTTTCTCTTGTCTGTATCTACAAACCCTTCTGGTTGCTCAATGTATACCTCTTCTTCAAGTGTTCCATTTAGGAATGCAGACTTGGCATCTATTTGATATACCTTGAATCCTTTATATGCAGCATAAGAAAGTAATATTCTTACTCCTTCTAGCCTAGAAATGGGTGCAAAGGTCTCTCCATAGTCAATATCTTCTTCTTGTGCATACCCCTTGCATACTAGTCTTTCTTTATTCCTTGTGACTTCTCCATTCTCATTCAACTTATTCTTGAATATCCATTTTGTACCGAAGACATTCTTGTCATCTAGTCTTGGCACAAGCGACCATATTTTTTTTTTCTCAATCTTCTCAATCTCATCATTCATAGCACTTATCTATTCTTCATTATCAAGTGCATCATTGACAGATTTTGGCTCAAACTCACAAATTAAACAACTTGAGTTTAAAGAATTACTTCTTTTTCTTGTACCAACTTTCTTATCTCCTATGATCTAGATCTCTGGATGGTTCCTTCTTACATATCTGACAAGAACTGGTTCAGCTCTTTGTCTATTGTTAGTATACAGATTTGTCCTTCCACAAATTAACAAACAATTCAACTCTAAATGCCCGGAAAGAAAGACAAGAAATACTAACAGTTGGATGAGTTATCATTAATTGATAACCCTCCTCTAAATTTAGAGGTACAGCTCCCTCATGAAAATATATTCAATGAATTAGATAACAAAGTGTATCTTTAACTTGAAGATACAAAAGGCTTTTTGACATTCATCCATAAACATGGAATGAATGTGATTACAATAGAAAAGACTCAGAGAAACTAAACGAATGACCAACTGATCATCTATTAAGTCTTCCCAAACACAGAGAAATCAAAGAGAAGTTAAATATTTTAATCACTAAACATAAGTACAACAAAAACCAACTAATTCTTGATATATTCATACACTTGATTTGATGATGCAGAATGATACTCAAAAATATGATTGAAATGACCAACTAATCAATTTCAATCAGAGAAAATAGTATTCAGACACACAGATATGATATATCAATTTCCTCTTATTTCTAAATATAAAGAAAAATAACCTACAGATCATTTCACTTCTCCAACTTCATTAAAACTGCTCAGAAAATAAAACATATTCCTTTCCCTATGTTCTCTCTGTTACAATAACATTAGAAAATTGGTTTCCTCTCCTGCCTGTAGCCGACTAACTCCAGAAAAAGAAGAACCCTCTCTTTTTCTTTTTGTTGCATATTTATCTTCTTTTCCTGATGAATCCCTTTTTAGTTACTAAAACTGATTCTTTTGGAATAGGCCCCCTTTCTTTCCCGTAACTTTTTAGTTATTAAATAACTGATTCTTGATGCTCAATAAAGTTTTATAAACTTTACAAAATACCTTCATAAAATGAGCCTTATTATATGGTCCTTTAATTGAACTTATTATCAGCCACATACATGTGCCTGGCACATGTCAACACCTCCTTTCAGCACCATAATGTATTATTTCAAAATAAATTTATCATCCATGAAGGAATTGCCACCAAAATCTATTGTTGTTTGCAGACAGAATAAGAGATTGCTGGCTTCTTAGATAGACCTCTACACAGTCGCTTGTATCTTTTTAATGCCATCATATTTCTCTAATCACTCAAATGGAAAGATTCATAACTTGGATTTGAACAACATATCCCAAATTGAGAAACATCCAACGGTTGAGTTGGGAGTTACAGGGCCCATACCAAGACTGAATTTTCTGTCATCAGAAAATCTGGAAATACGTCAAGTTTTATAGACCTTTATTCTGTTATTTGTATCTTTCAAACCAGGTATAATTTTGGAAATTCCTCTAGTGAAGATTTAGATAATTAGTTTTCCTAAAACATATCCAAAACAAAGGAGGATCCAACGGTGGAGTAGAGAGTTATGGCCCTCGCACTGAGACTAAATTTTCTGTCATTAGAAAATCTGGAAATGCATCAAGTTTTATAGACCTACACTCTGTTATTCACATCTTGTAAACCAGGATGAATTTCTCAAATCACTTTGGTGATGATTTAGAAAATTAGGTTTTATAACACATATCTGAAATTTGACCCGATTCAACAGTGGAGTTGAAAGTTATTTCCCCGCAACAGGACTGATTGTTCATCAAAAAAATTGTTTTCGCAGGTTACAACTGCATCAAGCTGCTCACTCCACATTTACCTGTTCAATACATTCATTTGTTTCTTCCATCATTTATACAATGTGACATGAGTTAATTATAAATCTCTTTATCACATTATGCACTGCCACCATTTGAATGCAATCCTTGTCAAATAGTTGGTAAAACTTCCCATTTTTCTTCTCTTGCTGTGAACGATGTCTTTTGAAATATTGAACTTTGAACTTGCACAATGTCTTTTGAAATATTGAACCTTGAACTTGCACGATGTCTTTTTAAAATATTGAACCTTGAACTTTCACGATGCCTTTTGAAATATTGAACCTTGAACTTTGAACTTTTGAGTTCAAGGTTCAAGATTCAATATTACGTTACACATATGACGGGGTTGAAAAACTTATCGACTGAAAAGATGAGCGCAGACTTGCAGAGCGGGAAATGGGAAATTGAACTTTGAACTTTGAACCGTCGAGTTCAAGGTTCAAGATTCAATATGCAACCCGACACTTTAGGTTCAAGATTCAATATGCAACCTGACACTTTACATGCTACTTTGAGAAAAAATTTAATCAATGGATTTTTGACCTACGATAGGTGGCTTTGATAGGGGATAGGACTATGAGGGACATGCAGAATCCAGCAATCTCTGGTAGGAGACTAGTGCCTATCCATTGGGTAATAGAGTCAAAGCAAAAATGGAGAACATGGAGCTGCTTGCAGATAGGGCAGAGAGGAAACAAGACTACTACCAAAACAAAACTGAAAGCAGAACAAGCTACACCTAACACCTAAACTAGCCAACACAACCAAAACTTTATTTACAAAAGATAGGGCTAGCAGCCCATACCTCCAAAGATGCCTCTCACTGCTCATGTGAAGCCATTGACTTGCTGTGAGAAGTATTTTCCAGTGCGGAAGAGATGTTGATACATTAGATGTACCATTCCAAATAGATAATTAATGACTATTGCAAGGAGAGATCTGACCACAATATGCTGCACCAACTTAGAAATCATGTCAAATCCAAAAATCCAACTTACATCATAAAATTCAGGATGAACTATCCTTTTTGGAACCTTCAAATCAAAACCTGAGGCTAGGCTTGCTGAAAATCTATCTCTTGAAAGTCCATCAGCAATTTCATGTTTAAAATAAAATGCCTCCAAACCTTGAGGCTGAGACCATTCTTCTTGAGTTGGTGAAAAATCAAACGAGAAGGCCTCATATTCTATCTCTTTATCAAATGCACAATCTTTAAGTTTCGACTCACCAATTTGAATATCATGATCAATTATGGATCCAACAAAGCAGGTACCTGGATCTTTATGCTTAGAAACAATTTAAATCATTCTTTACCATAAGCATACTCTTATGGTTTTCATGGTGCACTTCTGTGTTAGCTGCCTCAATCAGTTGTGAATGATTTGTTAAGGGAACTTCAAGGTGGTTGTTATGCTTTGGATTAACTTCCACTTCCATGCTTTGCTGTTGTATGATCATGCTGCCAGAGATTTCAAGAAAACCTTCTTCCCACTCCTTTTCATCATATAGAAGATCATAGGCTACAAAGAGAGGATTATCTTTAATTTTAAAATCTTCAATGTATTCAGTAGGTAAGTATAATGCATTCACGCTGCCCCAAACAATCTCACCATCATCATTTTGGGATTGATTCCCTACTGCTGTCATATCAACCATATCTTTGTCTTGGCATACAAAAGAATAATCAAATTCCAGAGTTTCTTTATGTATATTACAAAGTAAACTATCCTTAGGACATATAGTTAAGAGTAATGGTTTTTCAAAACTACTTTCAATGACCATAGGATCAAACTCAGTATAAGAAACTTCCTCTTTTGATATGGAATAAAAATCTTCATCAGGCAAAAATACAGGTTGAAAATCATGAGTTTTCACCTTTTTATCATCCCTTACCAACAATTCTTCTATGGCATGAGGCTCTTCTTGAAAATGTAGCTCCTCTTGTTGACTTTGTTGTTGACTTCCCTCTTGCAACTGATCGGAAATCCAAGGCACTGATGATTTTCCCATTGGTGACGAAAAACAATGATATTCAGAGACCAAGAGATTGGAGAGAAAGGGTTCTTGAATCTCAAATTTTTCTTTAGATATCTTTGTAGCAGCAGGAACTCCTTGATTAGAATTCTTGAGATTATTATATCTTTTATGCACACATTCCAACAGTATAACAGATCGTCGATCTTCAACGGGATTTAACTTATCCTTTTCAGCTTCACAAATGCTCCCTTTGAAGGCATTCCAAAGATACTAGAGCATCTCATCTCTCTCCGAATTAATTTCATCAGCAGTAGGCTTCTTTTGAGGTTGTTCTCTCAAGTTGATTTCTTGTTCACTCATAACTGAGTAGTTGCAAGAAATATAACTCGATGAAATCACTGGAGCTTCTTCATCCACAACCTCCAATTCTTTTTCGAGCTGCTACACTTTCCTCTTGCATGCCTCCAAATCTTTGAGCTTGTGAAATCTATGACACAAACTCATCCACAACAAGGCAGAGGTGTGGTCATCTTCAAGGCTTATCTTCAACTTCACAACCTTTGAAATACTTTGTTTATAATGTTCCCAGAAATCTTGTAGAACCTTATCGTTCATCTGAAGAATATCTGGGATAGTCGGGCCTGGTCTTTTTCCCATTCTTACAACTCCTTTGGATTTTGCATTAAGAATTAGCAGAGTCACCACTTTATCAGAGTCGCCAATCTCCTGCACATGGATATATATATATATATATATAAAACTGAGGAAAAAATTATTCAAAACTGATCTTTGTTTCTGGTCCCCAGTAGAGTCGCCAAAAATCTGTTAGTATACACATTTTTCCTTCCACTAATTAACAAACAATTCAACTCTAAATGCCCAGAAAGAAAGACAAGCAATACTAATAGTTGGACGAGTTATCATTAATTGATAACCCTCCTTTGAATTTAGAGGTATCGCTCCCTCATGAAAAGACATTCAATGAATTAGATAACAGAGCGTATCTTTAACCTGAAGATACAAAAGGATTTTTGACATTCATCCATAAACATGGAATGAATGTGATTACAATAGAAAAGACTCAGAAAAACTAAATGAATGACCAACTAATCATCTATTAAGTCTTCCCAAACACAGAGAAATCAAAGAGAAGTTAAATATTTTAATCACTAAACATAAGTACAACAAAAACCAACTGATTCTTGATATATTCATACATTTGATTTGATGATGTAGAACGATACTCAAAAATATGATTGAAATGACCAACTGATCAATTTCAATCAGAGAAAATAGTATTCAGACACACAAATCTGATATATCAATTTCCTCTTATTTCTAAATATAAAGCAAAATAACCTACAAATTATTTCACTTCTCCAACTTCATTAAAACTGCTCAGAAAATAAAACATATTCCTTTCCCTATGTTCTCTCTATTACAATAACATCAGAAAATTGATTTCCTCTCTTGCCTGTAGCTGACTGACTCCAGAAAAAGAAGAACCCTCTCTTTTTCTTTCTGTTGCATATTTATCTTCTTTTCCCGATGAATCCCTTTTTAGTTACTAAAACTGATTCTTTTGGAATAGGCCCCCTTTCTTTCCCGTAACTTTTCAGTTATTAAATAACTGATTCTTGATGCTCAATAAAGTTTTATAAACTTTACAAAATACCTTCATAAAATGAGCCTTATTATATGGTCCTTTAATTGAACTTATTAGCAGCCACATACATATGCTTGGCACATGTCAACACCTCCTTTCAGCACCATAATGTATTATTTCAAAATAAATTTATCATCCATGAAGGAATTGCCACCAAAATCTATTGTTGTTTGCAGACAGAATAAGAGATTGTTGGCTTCTTAGATAGACCTCTAAACAGTCACTTGTATCTTTTTAACGCCATCATATTTCTATAATCTCTCCAGTGGAAAGCTTCATAACTTGGATTTGAACAACATATCGCAAATTGAGAAACATCCAATGGTTGAGTTGGGAGTTACAGGGCCCGTACCAAGACTGAATTTTCTGTCATCAGAAAATCTGGAAATACGTCAAGTTTTATAGACCTTTATTCTATTATTTGTATCTTTCAAACCAGGTATAATTTTGGAAATCCCTCTAGTGAAAATTTAGATAATTAGGTTTCCTGAAATATATCCAAAACACAGTAGGATCCAACAGTGGAGTAGAGAGTTATGGCCCTCACACTGAGACTGAATTTTCTGTCATCAGAAAATCTGGAAATGCATCAAGTTTTATAGACCTGCACTCTGTTATTCACATCTTACAAAAAAGGATTAATTTCTAAAATCGCTTTAGTGAAGATTTAGAAAATTAGGTTTTATAACACATATCTGACATTCGACCCGATCCAACAATGGAGTTGAAATTTATTTCCCCCGCAACAGGACTGATTTTTCATCAAAAAAATTGTTTTCGCAGGCTGCAACTGTATCAAGCTGCTCACTCCACATTTACCTGTTCAATACATTCATTTGTTTCTTCCATCATTTATACAATGTGACATGAGTTAATTATAAATCTCTTTATCACATTATGCACTACCACCATTTGAATGCAATCCTTGTCAAATAGTTTGTAAAACTTCCCATTTTTCTTCTCTTGCTGTGAACGATGTCTTTTGAAATATTGAACCTTGAACTTGCATGATGTCTTTTGAAATATTGAACCTTGAACTTGCACAATGTATTTTGAAATATTGAACCTTAAAATTTCATGATGCCTTTTGAAATATTGAACCTTGAACTTTGAACTTTTGAGTTCAAGGTTCAAGATTCAATATTATGTTACACATATGACGGGGTTGAAAAACTTATCGACTAAAAAGATGAGTGTAGACTTGCACAATGGGAAATGGGAAATTGAACTTTGAACTTTGAACCGTCAAGTTCAAGGTTCAAGATTCAATATGCAACCTGACACTTTAGGTTTAAGATTCAATATGCAACCCGACACTTTAGGTTCAAGATTCAATATGCAACCCGACACTTTACATGCTACTTTGAGAAAAAAATTAATCAATGACTTTTTGACCTGCAACATCTATCATCTTGATCATCATTTTTTCCTTCATTCTGTTCTACATCACCTTGCACATTATTTTGATCAATATCTTGACCGTCGGTATTTGCACCCTGACCGTTGGTTACATCATTCTGTTGCTCTGGAATTAAGCATTGTTGCTCGAGCATAGTTTTAGGTTCTTCACAGTATACAAACTTGTTGTAGTCCTCTGGTTCTTTTTGCTTTCCAGCTCATTCTTTTCTACAAATTCATCTATCTTTACATTTTCACTTTCAACAATTTTGTTAGAGGCCTTAATAAGACATTTATAAGCCTTTTCTTGGTGGAATACCCTAGAAAGATACCTTCATATTTTGGTGTCAAGCTTTCCATTTCTATCATCCTTTAAGACATAACATTGACTACCAAATATCTTGAAGTAACTTATATTGGGTGTTTTACCATACCATAGCTCATAGGGTGTCTTCTTTGTGTCTTTCTTCAATTATACTCTGTTTAATGTGTAGACATAAGTACTAATAGCTTCCCTCTAGAAGATTTGGGTGATTCCTTTCTCTATCATCAGTGTTCTAGCACAATCAAATATGGATCTATTCCTTCTCTCAGAAATCCCATTTTGTTGTGGTGTTCTTGGTGCAGAAACTTGTCTTTTTATACCATGATCATTACATAAATTAGTAAATTCATCTGATATAAACTCTCCTCCTCAATCTGATCTCAAGCATTTCAAATCCTTACCACTTTGCTTCTCTACCATAGCCTTATACCATTTAAACATCTTGAATGCTTCAGATTAATCTTATAGAAATATAACTGTCATCATTTTAGAGTAATCATCAACAAAGAGAATAAAATATCTATCTCCATAATAACTCTTTGTCCTCATTGGTCCACATAGATCAGTATGGACTAATTCTAGAATATCATCAGATGTATGGGTTTTACTTTTGAAAATAGACTTTTTCATCTTAACTTTTTGACAATTCTTGCACATGATGTTGTCGGGCTTTGACATCGTCGGTAAGCCTCTTACATTTCTCCTTATACTTATTTTCATCATGTTGTCAAAATTCACATGACACAATCTTTTTTTCCACAGCCATATGTCTTCGTTTCTAGTCATTAAGCAAGGGGTGTTAGTATCATTCAGATAGAATAAGTTACCTTTTGTCTGTTCACCAGTACCAATCAATCTTCCTGATTCATTGAAGATATTTTCCTTCTTATTCTCAAATGCTACTCTTTGACCTGAATTATTCAGCTGAGAAACACTCAATAGATTATAATTCAATCCTTTTACCCAATAAGCATTTTCACATTTAATCAGGTTATTCAACATTATAGTTCCTTTAC
>MU223358.1:307991-329951 GCA_018584345.1 Thuja plicata | reverse complement strand
CCAATCTCTTTACAATTAAAGCATACAAGTGGTAACTTGCCTTTGTATTTACCTTTTCCTCTTTGCATTCTTCTAGCCATAAGTGCTTCTATTTCATCTAGATCTTCTTCTTCACTTTCACTTTCACCATCTCTTCTAGATGTGTGTCTATGACTTGATTTGTTTATTCTCATAGAAGATTTAAATGCAGACTCTAAGTTTGGTGAGACACTATTATCAAAGTTGTTCATCTCAAATGAAATCAGTCTACCAATTAAAATATCAAGAGTAACTGTATTGTTTTCTACTACTCTCATTTCTTGAGTGACAGAAACTCTAATAGCATATATAGACAGTAAGGTTCTTAAGATTTTACTTACCACTGTCTCCTCTTCAAGTGTACCTCCAACTCCTCATATAGCATTGACTACTTTCATTCTTGTGTTGTATTGTGTGATGTTTTCTCCTTCTTTCATTCTGAGATCATCAAACTTTCCTCTAAGGCTTTCTGCCTTGGCTTTCAGAACATTTGTATCACCTCCATGTACAAGCTTCAGTTTGTCCCACATCTTCTTTGCAGTTTTGTAATCTTTGACATCTTCAAATTCAGCATCAGAGAGAGAGGAAGAAATCTCTATGACCATGCAGTTGTGCTCATGCTTCTCTCTCAATTGATCTACTATCAATACTCATGTGGGTAACACATATTCAATATCTACGAACTGAGTAACATCATTACCAATACCTGATAAGTGGAGTCTTATCCTACTTTTCCATGAAGTAAAGTTGTCTTTGTTCAACTTGGGCACATCTCATCTATTCATCGTGTGATCTTGACTTAGGTCTTGAAACCTTCCTTTCTAAGAACACAAGCTCTGATACCAATTGTTAGTAATAACTGAGAGGGGGGGGGGGTGAATTAGTGGTCTCAAAAATCTATCCTTAAAACTTAACCACCAATCAATAAACCTCAGATTATTATATCCCTACAAGATGCATGCCATGAAATACTAATAATGATTAACTCTCTATCAGTTTTCTTTGTCAATCCTTATTCTTTCTTGATTACCAATAAGCAGTATAAATATTTACCAAAACTTGGTAAATAAGAAGAGTATACTGATCAATCCAGAGTTAGCTATGCAAGATGAAAAATAGTAAAGAAATGAATCATACACATATAACACATGAATTTTTAATGTGGAAACCTTGTTAAGGGAAAAACCACTAGGACAGGTACCCCAGATTTTCACTCTTCCAAAGTGAGCCCTATTAGGATCCAATCCTGTTAAAGGTTACAAACACACTGTTAAGTGTGACCTTGTTAGAGGATTTTATACATAGAGGTTGTCACTTACTATCGGGCATCTATTGCTACCATCCTTGAATCAGTCTCCTTCTTAGACTGTCAATAAGTATCGGGCAAGTCCAATGCTACTTTCATGAATCAACCTTTTTGGCACTCCTTGAGATGTACCTCAATATATAGAAGACTGTTAAGTCTTGCTTGGTTAAGAGACTTGATGCTTCAATGGTTAAACGTAAACACTATGACCTGTTCATATTGCAACTTTGAATTATAGATTTTTAGATCTATTTAAGTACATTACCTCTCTGACCAATGTATCAATTCAATCCTTGTTCTCCATACTTTTTGCTCTATGATGTTGTGCTCACTGTTCATCGGTGTCTGCAGAATTCCTTAGCTCTTCCTTCAGCTTGTTTGATTAGTACTGCATGAAGTTGTTCTTCATTATTTTATCTTCAACATCCTCTTTTTATTCACTCCCCTTAATCCCATTTGTAAATGAATTAAGCTTGTCTCTTATATAGACACAATATTCACTATTTCTTGATTGTTGATTCTTGGTATGAAAAACAATCTAGCCAATTAGATTTAAAGAATAAATCCTGATTTGTCTTGTAGATATCTTCTTGCCAACTGTACAAATCATCTTTAAATCACTCACTTAACTCTAGTTGAATAAAACAAAGTAGACAACCAGTTAAGTCTATTTTTAGCTCTGCCAGCTAGATATTTTGTCATTTTCTGAACTCTCTATTTCATAGGTCACCACTGTAGTTTGTCATCGGTGACAACTGAAAGTTCCATTGGTGATACTCTAGTTACCTTTGTGATCTCCATTTGTTGGGCATCATAGGAATTTTACTCGTTGGGCAACACTTTATTTATCTCATCGGGAAACCTTCTGACTTTTCTCGTCGAGCATCCTATGGTTTTTCTTCGTCGAGCAACACTATACTTCTGATCATCAGGTATCACTGTGACTATTCTTCTTTGCTCTATCCATCGGTGTGCACTCCATCGGTGTTGTTTGTCATTTAGTGAATAATTGACTTTTATACATTTCTAAAAGCATAACCTTTGTTCTTTTGGTTCTCTGAAGTCTTTGGCATTATGTACATGATTGTACAGATGATATTAAGTTGACATCAATGACAATACAATACATTAACTGATTTAATGCCTTACATTATCTTCAACTTTAACATTTATTAAACATTCAATCAGTTATATGTCATCATAATAGTCATTCTAATAATCAAAATTCTTGACATCATAATAATAATTTTAGTCCCTCTTATAATCATAATAATAGTTATCATAATTATCATAACTGTCCTAATAATAGACCCCATTGTACTTATTGTGGGAAATATGGTCACGTGTCCAACAATTGTTTTAAGAAACAAAATTATGAGAAGACTTTTACTCCTAATAATCAAACTAATCAAAAGTCTCATAGTAATAACTCTCGTCAAGATTTTGTTGTTCATTATGATATGTCTAATTGTCACTATGGTACTACTCCTCTTTTCAATAATTCTCCTATTTGGGATGAATCATATGATGATGACTATTCTTGGGATGACCCCTAGATTACTATTTTCCTCATGAAACAACATTAATACAAAGGGATAATATTTTATCTCCATATAATACATTCAATATGGATGATTCTTCTTATTCCCATGCATATTCCCCCTTTGACGATATTTTAAAACAAGAAGAGGATATTATTTCAACTTTTATCAATGTTATTTTTCCTTCTTTTGACTCTCCTAATAGATATGTGTGTATTGCTCAAGATGAACTTCATGATTTCTCCAAATTTCAAGTTTTTGAATGTAGTGCTAATCAAATGGTTGTTGTGGAGGAAAAACTTCCTTATCTTCATCCTCATATTCATCATGATAATACTAATAATAATGATGATGATTATACTATCTCTACTCCTCTTGATTCTTCATATAATGATGAATCCATTACAATTTTTCTTTATGAGGAGATACTACAACCTAAGCCTTCCATCTCTCTCGGTTGTCTTGTTTCATGTATGCCATCCTTTGAGAAATTTGGCTGGATTCTCTCCCATGGAATGTCTTCCCTAATGTGGACATATTGACATTCTCCTCTTCAGTATATGTTCTAGTCCTTCGGGGTTGGATTGCCTTAGCCAACCAAGTGGGATTTGTGGAGGAATTCAATGGTTCATATGGGGCTATATTTAAGATGGAATTTCCTCCTAAATCCCTTTCACTCTCTTCTTCTTCTTCTTCTTCTTCTTCTTCTTCATATTCGTCTCATTCCAAATCCTCCCTTATCTCTAAATTCTCTAGGGGTTCCTCTCTTTCTTATTCTTCACATTCAGTATGCTATTGTTCATGTTTTGGGGTTCAATATTTTTTTGGAGATGATGGAAGAACCTATTTTTGTTCTACCTATTCCTATATTCCCACTTTATCACCTATATCCTTAGGATTTTTCTCTTTCTAAATCTCATAAAATGAACAAGCTAACACTTCTACCCATAATCTACTTATTGTTTTATGTTTCTTCTTTAGTGGCACCTGTTCTTTTGATACCTAGGAAGCTGATTGAGGTGGAGGAGTTAAAATTTGTATCTCTTTAGTAACTGGTACTGAGTCATCACCCTTGGGTTCCTCAGTTGCTGGGTGGGTATCAATTTCTTCTTCCTCGAGCTCCTTTGATTTCTCTCCTATTTTTTCTCCTTGTTCCTCCACCCTTGTATCCTTTTCTATCTCAGGTTCTTCATCCAAGGATGGGTGAATGGGTATTTGTATCTCTATTTGTTCATTGAACACTTGTTGTCCACTTATCTCCTCCTCCTGAATTCCACCTATTTGTGTTGGAGAGACAACGAATTCAACCCATCCTTGTACCTAATAGGGTGCATGTATTGGGGTTGTTGTGGGATCAAAATATGGATTGACAAATTGAATAGGAGGGTTGAAGACTATGGCGATATACTCAAATTATGATAACTCGAATTGATCTAATACTATGTTAATCCTCGATTCAAGTCTTGACTTAACTGTGTGTTTATAAGTTGATTATCTCCTTCTACACTTGGGGTTGAGAAACATCAACTCGTTCTACTCTTTTGGAAGTTGTAGTAGTCTGTCAATTCCTTCTAACCAAGGGGACATCTTCCCAATCTACGTATCCTTCTTCAGGAAATTTCCTTAATAGAGGTGATATTGAATCCCTCTTTCTCTTGTAAACCTTCTCTTTAATTTGTGCTTCTATGTATTTGGGCTTTAAGATCGTGAAAGGAGGAACCTTCCTTTGGCCTAATGTGGATGGCGCTTCAGGTGTTTGAGATGGAACATTCACTAGTTTTGTAGGAGGAGATGCATTATAATATTTTATTCTCCCCTTATTCATCCTCTTTTCTACAGAACTATAAGTTGCAGGCCTTGCATGCCTGTAAACTATCTCTAGCAGTGTAGGAGTTGCTTCCTTAAATTTTGGGATATTCATTTTCTCACCCTTCCCTTTCTCCACATTAGAAGGTAGGTCTAGCTAAGGGTTCATGGGGACTAGATCCAACTTGAAAGGCTTCTTTATTCATTTTTTGTTATCCAAGTCACATGTCAAGCCTTGAAGTCAATGGTATCATTCTCTGCCCTTCCAATTTCCACATTCAAAATGGGATGAGTATATACCTCATCTTTATTATATAATGGATCTGACACATATTTGTTATCCTTATCCCACACTTTAGGAGGTATTTTCACTTGTAGTGTATCCTCAAAAAGCTGTGGATATATTCTATAGGAATCCTAGATCCTAACATCGTAATCATCAATGTAAGTCCTCTAGTGATCCTCTGTTCGAGGTTCATTTTTGTAATGCTTCCCTACGATGTGGCTAAATGTCCCAATGGGATCAAACCTAGGCCTTATCAATTTGAACTCCTAAAAAGGGAATTCATCCAATTCTATCCCTATTGACTTATAGACCTTTATATCTTATAGAGAGTGGGATCCTATGGATATAGGGAAGTCTCAATAGTGCTCCTTCTTTAACTTGATAACTTCATATGCATCCAAGATCTCCCTGCCGATTTCCTGTAACACCATTTTTTTTGGTGGGTAGCAGGGAAACTTCTTGGGATTAATGGTACTCCCACAAACTCAGATATAGATAAAGGTTTAGAACTAAATATAATAAGCCCCTAGGGCATGAACCTTGGCTGAAATCCTCTTATCATCATCCACTTCAATGGGCATGATAATTGCAAAGACGAAAGTGTCACTTACAATCCTGTATTCTAAAATATCATTTTTCAGCTTCTCCTTCCTTACCAGTTGAGGGTATATAGTATATGGCTAGGCATTTTGATCATTGAATTACCCTTTCTTAGTAATCCCTGGATAATTAGCTCTAGCAGTGAGAAGATATACAATATACGATATCATGAAGAAGATGGGATTGTGATTCACCTGTCTTAGTCATAGGTCCAAGTGTTCAACTAGTATTGTCCCCCAATCAACTCTGATCCTTCTCCTTTTGATCCTTTCTACTATATGCATCATCCATGGTTCTAACTGATGTGCTTGGGGAAGGTCATTGGTGTAGGAGCACCTTAAGGTCTTACATAGATCTTCACAATTTTTTGGCTTGTAGGTTGGTTTAGCCAACCACAAAAGTTAATAAGGACTAAATGTGAATTCCCAAGTGTTTTTTGAGTGTGTCTATAGATAGGAGTGGTTAGAGTTTAGTGTTTGATGAGATCAAATAAGATCTAGGTCTTTAAGTCCTAGGAAGTCAACCAAATGGTCAAACTTGGGTTGAGATCCCAAAATGAAGTGAAATTTGGGATTTTGATGTTTTTAGGTGTTTGAAGGTCTTATATGATGATTTTAAGTCAATTTGGGTCATTAGACATAGTGGTTTGATAAAATACTAAAAGATGTAAAAGTTGCTCATGACAACTTTTCAATTTTGAAACGTTGTCATGACAACGTTTCCTAAAATATAGGAAAGGGAATTAATGATGCCCAAATCCAAACATGAAGGTATAGAAATGTGGGAATAAGGTATATAAGGTGGAGAAAACCCTAATCTAATATTTGGTTGTCATTGTGTATAGACTGAGTATTGTGAAGGAGAGTTTTTAGACCATTTTCGGTAACAGAGGTTTGATCCAGTTGATTAAAGAATTGAAAGTGATGAAATAATGAATTGAGACCTTTTTTTTTGGCATGTATAAAATTCTTGTGTTTTTGGTTTAGTTTCTTATTGTTACTGGTTAGGCTTTTGTAAATTCTTTCTTTTCTTCTGGTTCACTGTCTTGTTTTGAGCCAGTCATGTAAATATGCACAAACCTCATGAATTACCATTGTCAAATATCTAGGGCCCCATATAATAAATTAGGGGATTCCTTGTACAATTTAAATATGGCTTGTGGGGTCATTTTGTCAAGGGGAAACATTTTTAACACCAAGCCCTAGGCGAGTGCCAGTGCATTCTGGTCAGGAGCTTGGATGAGATAGTAGCAAGAAAGCTTGCTAAATAGATTGGGTGAAACCAATAAATGGTGGGAGAATGTAGAAGAGAGAGTCCTTGATAATTTGATGCATGGAGATGATTAGAGGAGTTCAATAGATCACCTAGTTCAAGCCAAGAAAACAGACTGGGGTACATGTTCCCAAAACCCTTAAAAGTAGAGGTTTCTTGAAAGTCCTATGTACAGATAGGGTGGGGATCTAAAAACTTCAAAATGATAGAGCCTAGGATAGACCTATAGAGAATCCATAATTATTTTGGAGGGTTGTTAAGGGATCTTGTGAAGAATTCCAAGAAAACCAGTTTTAGGAGGCCTAATTGACCAAAAAGGCTACAAGGCCTCAAAACAAGAAAACTAAGGACTTGACTAGAAACCTATTTGAGAGTCCATCCAACTGAGTTGGAAACTATTTAAGGGGACCTAGAAAAGGTTAGGAGACTCATCCTAGTAGCCAAGAGAAGGATTGGATGATTTGGTTGTTCAATGGAGTTTTTGGCGCATAATTGAATTGAGAAGGAAATAGTGGAAGTTTGAAGTTGGTGGAGAGTTCACAGTCAATAAGAGGATCATAGAGTTATCCTTTGAATAGGGAAGAGTAGGATACCCTAAGAAGGCCCAAGGATAGGTATTTATTGGAGCAAGAGTGCTCTTGATAGTGAGCTCCCCATCAAATTGGTATCAAAGTAAATGAAAGGCTTGCGAAGTGGTTAGTGTATGTCAGAGAGAAGTTAATTCATAGGAGAGAGAACCATGGTTACGAATGTAGAATTGGAAAGAGGCTTGTCAGAGAAGAAAGTCAATAATAGGCTTCCTGAAGAAACTATGAAAGAAATGAAGTTGAAGTTGGCAGAAGTTGCAGAGGAAGCAAGTACGATGAAAGAAAAAATGAGTGAAGATAAAGATAAAATAAAGAAACAAGTTGAAGACAAGGTAGAACCAGAGCCTGAACCTCTTCTACCTGAGGAACCATTCCTCAAGGCCCTCAAGGTATTAAGTGGTAAGGCCCCAGAATGCATTCTAGTGTTCTCTAGAAAGATGGGTACAAAGTTGTTTATGGAGTGGATTGAAGGTATGGAGAGCCATTTTGAATGTGATGGTATAACAGAGGCACATAAGGTGAAGATAGCCAAATCAACGATAAGTGGACAAGAATTAACTTGGTGGAAGTTTTTTCAAGAAGAAAGAGAAAAATAAGGGAACAAGACAATATAAAATTGGAAAGCTATGGTGGCTAAGGTGAAGGAAAACTACCTACCAGAAGATTATGATATTCAACTACACAAGAAGAGATAGAAGCTTAGACAAAAGGATCTTGATGTGGCATTCTACACTGAATAGTTTCAGAATATTTATCTTAGATCTAGGGTACAAGAGATAGAGAGTGTCAAGGTTTCTAGGTACCTTAATGGATTAAGGTGGAATATACAAGAAGAGCTAAGCCTCTTTACTCTAACCTCCATTCATAGTTGTTTTCAAATAGCTCTAAAAGTGGAAGAGAAACTTAGAAAGAGACAAGGCTCCAACTCTAGGGGTAGAGGAAGAGGTAGCGACTCTAGAGGAGGACATAGAGGAGGTTCAGGTGGAAGGGGCAATGAAAACAAAATATAAGGAGACTCTAGGGCTGCTCAAAAAAACCAAGAGACAAGTAATAGAGGAGGATATAATAGAGGTAGAGGATTTCAAAATGGTGGAAGAGGTAGATCAGGTGGGTTTAGAAGGAGCTCACTCTTTTCTATAATGAAGTGTTACTACTGCAGCCAATTAGGTCACCCTGCCTATAGATGTCCAGATAAGCCAGCATCTTCATAAGGTGAGAGGAAGATTGCTTACGTACAAGAAGAGGACATGACTAAATAATTAGAGATCAGTCTAGATTCAGAGAAGGGAGAGAACCTTATGCTTAGGAGAATTCTAATCAAGGAACCTACAAAGGATGAACACAAGAAGAGAAGGGATCTTTTTAGGATCAAGTTCAAGATACTTGGTAAGTTATGCAGGGTCATAATTGACTCTATATCTACTGACAATGTGATCTCAGAGGAAGCAGTATAGAAACTTAAGTTGGTTAAGATTCTTCATGCCCTTAAAAAGTGACTTGGTTGAATAAGGGACATAATATCTTGGTGAATGAACAAGTGTGGGTTGAGTTCACTATTCAAAAGTATCAAGATATGATACTTTGTGATGTGTTTCCAATGGATAAATTCCATTTGTCGCTTGGCAGAACATGGTAGTATGACAGAGAAGCAGTTCACCATGGGAAGGAGAATAAGTACTCATTCAAGAAGAATGGAGTAACTTATAAGATACAGTCATTAATAGAAGAAGAAATAGCGGAGAAGATATACCCCAACACTCTTCTAATGAGTGGTAAAGATTTCTTAAAGGACATGAAGGATGAAGGTGAAAATGGTTATGCTATTCTAGTAAAGCCAAAGGAGGAAGAGACACCTAAGCCATCACCTATGCCAGTAGAAGTAAAGCAATTGCTAGATAAGTTCCACGAGATCATTTGTGAAGGGACTCCAGCTACATTACCTCCAAAGAGAGGGGTAAGTCATCAGATTGACTTTGTGCCAGGGGCATCATTGCCAAACAAGGATGCATACAAAATGACACCAGAACAGAACAAGGAAATATCAGGGAAAGTTCAAGAGCTATTGGATCAAGGGTTGATCAGGAAGAGCATAATCCCATGTGTTGTCCCAATGGTGTTGGCTCCTAAAAAGGGAGGTAAGTGGAGAATGTGCACTGATTCTAGGGAAATTAATAGGATAACTATTAGATATAGATTTCCTATTGCTATAATAGAAGACTTAATGGATTTCTTAGGGGGTGCTAAATACTTTTCAAAGATTGACTTAAAAAGTTGATATTATCAAATTAGAATGAAAGAGGGTGATGAGTGGAAGTCAGACTTTAAATCTACAGAGGGGCTATATGAATGGTTAGTAATGCCCTTTGGGCTTACCAATGCACCTAGTACTTTTATGAGGGTTATGAATGAAGTCTTGAAGGATTACATAGGTGTAGTTGTAGTTTCTACCTAGATGATATCCCCATTTTTACTAAAACAAAAGAAGAGCATATGAAACACTTGGAACTTGTGTTGAAGAGGTTATAGGAAGAGAAGCTCGCCATAAATCTTGAAAAGAGTGAGTTTATGAAAAAAGACTTAGTCTATCTAGGATTTGTAGTATCCCAAGGTGACTTGAAAATGGACAAGAGTAAAGTAGAAGCCATATTGAGTTGGCCTACTCCCTAGACAAGGACTGAATTCATAAGATTCCATGGGTTATCCCAATTGTACAGGAAGTTTTATAGAAGATTTAGTGAAATCTGTGCACCAGTCCTTGATACTATCAAAGGAGGACTTAAAACAAAGTTTGTATGGACTAGGGAGGCCAATGAAGGATTTGAGAAATTAAAGAAGGAAGTAGCCACCCAACCAATACTGGTTTTACCAATTTTTGATAAATTTTTTATTGTGGAGTGTGATGCTAGCAACATAGTAGTGGGTGTAGTCCTAAGTTAGGAAGGAAGACCAGTAGCCTTCTTTAGTGAGAGGCTTAGTGAGGAAAAGTATAGATACTCCTCATATGATCTTGAGCTTTATGCATTGGTGCAGGCTCTTAAGAAGTGGAGGCACTACTTGTTACCCAAGGAATTTGTGGTTTATATTGATAACCAGACCTTAAGCTACATAAATACACAAGAGAAGCTTAGTTTAAGACATATGAAATGGATGGAGTTTTGCAATCATACACCTTCACTATCAAGCACAAGAAGGGGGTGAATAAAAAGGTAGCAGATGCCCTTAGTATGAGATTTATCACCATCCAAGAGATTCAGTTGTAGAGTACAGGGATTGAAGGATTCAAAGACCTATATGAGGGAGATACTGATTTCTCAGAGATTCATAAGGTGTGTACTAATTTTGTGAATCACTTTCATAGTGAGTTTGCATAATATACCCTACACAATGGTTTTTTGTTTAAAGGAAAACAAATATGTGTTCTAAGGGGTTCCATGATGGAGAAATTCATCCAGGAGAAGCATAATCAAAGCTTGAGTGGACGCTTTGGGTTAAACAAGACCCTGGACCTAGTGGAAAGGTTCCACTGGTGGCCTAGAATGCATAAAGATGTTATATGGTATGTGGAGCAGTGTGGAGTATGTTAGAAGGCCAAGGGGACATAATCAAATGTAGGTCTTTATCAGTCATTTCCCACCCCAAATAGACCATGGGAGTGCATAAGTATGGACTTCATAGTGGGGTTACCTAGAAATCAAACTAGTTTAGACAGTGTGTTTGTGGTAGTAGACAAATTCAATAAAATGAGGCACATCATCCCATGTAAGACAAACCATGATGCCAGTCACATTTCCCACCTTTTCTTCAAGGAGATAGTCAGGATACATGGCTTACCAATGAGTATTGTTGCAGACAAAGATGTGAAGTTTATGGGGCACTTTTGGAAGGCCACTACGGAAACGAATAGGGACTAATTTGTCTCATGGATCTGCATATCATCCTTAAATGGATGGTAAGATCAAGGTAATAAATAGGGTTCTTGGAAAATTGATAATATGTTTGACTAAAGATTATGGGAAAGGATGGGAGCAAGTTATTCGACAGGAATAATTTGCCTAAAATGATAGCACAAATATGACTATTGGTAAGAGTCCATTTGAGATTGTATATGGGATACATCCAAGGGGTTTATTGTAGCTCAGAGACTTAAAATGATATGAGGGAATCAGTGGCCATGTAGATGAATTTGCACAGTCAATGAGAGAAGTCCATGAGCAGGTAAAGAAGACTTTAATGGAGGCCAATTAGAAGTTTAAAGAAAAGAAAGATGAAAGGAGAAGAGATTAGAAATCTGAGGTAGGAGACTTGGTGATGGTATATTTGAAAAAGGCTAGACTACAGAAGGGAATACAAATAAAACTCTAGATGAAGAGAATTGGAAAATGTAAGGTATTGGCTAAGTATGGACCCAATGCCTACAAGATAGATCTACCAAAGGATATATCTATTTCCCCCATTTTCAATGTGAAGGATTTGATTCCATACAAAGGACCAGAGATAGGTGAAGAAGAGTACAATATAGAGGTAGCTAAGGAGGTGGAAGGACTCAGAGTACCTATTCAAGCTAGGCTACAAGTGGAAAGGATTCTGGATTCCAGGGTGAAAAAGAAGACGAGGAAGAAAATATACATGGAACACTTGGTGAAGTGGGAATACCAACCTGAGTTAGAGGCTACATGGATAGTAGAGGAATACTTTAATAAGAATGGAATAAGTAGCGAGTTCATCACACCTAAAGTACCTTGATCTTCTTGTTGCAGGGGGGATGGTGCAGGAGCACCTTAAGGTCTTACATAGATCTTCAAAACTTTTTGGCTTGTAGGTTGGTTTATCCAACCACCAAAGTTAATAAGGACTGAATGTGAATTCCCAAGGGTGTTTTGAGTGTGTCTAGAGATAGGATTGGTTAGAGTTTAGTGTTTTATGAGATCAAATAGGATTTAGGTGTTTAAGTCCTAGGAAGTCAACCAAATGGTCAAACTTGGGTTGAGATCCCAAAATGGAGTGACATTTAGGATTTTGAAGGTCTTATATGATGATTTGAAGTCAATTTGGGTCATTAGACATAGTGGTTTGATAAAATGCTAAAAGATGTAAAAGTTGCTTATGACAATATTTCCTAAAATCTAGGAAAGTGCTTTAATGATGCCCAAATCCTGACATGAGGGTCTGAAAATGTGGGAATAAGGTATATAAGGTGGAGAAAACCCTAATCTGACCATTGGTTGTCATTGTGTATGAACTGAGTATTGTGAAGGAGAGTTTTTAGATTGTTTTCGGTAACAGAGCTTTGATCTAGTTGATTAATGGATTGAAAGTGAGGAAATACTGCATTGAGACCTTTTTTTTGTCATGTAGATACTTCCCATGGTTTTGGTTTTGTTTGTTAGTGTTACTGGTTAAGATTTTGTAAATTTTTTCTTTTCTTCTAGTTCACTATCTGGTTTTGAGCCAGGCATGTAAATATGCACCCGTCTTGAATTCCTGTCATAAAATATCTATGGCCTCTTGGAATCAGGTAGGGGACTCCTTATCTATTGTATATATTGATTGTGGGGTATTTTTGTGTAGGGAAAGAATTTTTAACACCAAGCCCTAGGCGAGTGCCAGTGCATTCTGGTTAGAAGCTTGGATGAGACAGTAGCAAGAAAGCTTGCTAATGGATTGGGTGAAACCAATAAAAGGTGGGATCATGTAGAAGAGAGAGTTCTTGATATTGGGATGCAAGGAGATGATCAAAGGAGTTGAATATCTCACCTAGTTCAAGCCAAGAACATAAACTAGTGTACATGTTCCTAAAACCATTAAAAGTAGAGGTTTCTCAAAAGTCCTATGTACGCACAGGGTGGGGGTCTAAAAATTTGAAATTCCTAGAGCCTAGGATAGACCTAAAGAGAATCCATAATTATTTTGGAGGGCTGTTAAGGGATCTTGTTAAGAATTCCAAGAAAACTAGTTTTAGGAGGCCTAATTGACCAAAAAGGCTACAAGGCCCCAAAACAAGAAAACTAAGGAATCAACTAGAAACCTATTTGAGAGTCTATCTAATTGAGTTGGAAACTATTGAAAGGGACCTATAAAAGGTCAGTAGACTCATCCTAGTAGCCAAGAGATGGATTGGGATATTTGGTGGTTCAATGGAGTTTTTGGTGCATAATTGAATGGAGAAGGCAATAGTGGAAGTTTGAAGTTGGTGGAGGGTTCACATTGAGTAAGATGTCATAGAGTTATCCTTTGAATATGGTAGAGTAGGATACCCTAAGAAGGCTCAAGGAGAGGTCTTGATTGGAGAAAGAGTGCTCTTGAGAGTGAGTCCCCATCAAATTGGTATTAGAACCATTGAAAGGCTTGGAAAGTGGTTAGTGTATGTTAGAGAGAAGTAAATCCATAGGAGAGAGAACCATGGTCACGAATGCAGAATTGGAAATAGACTTGTCAGAGAAGCAAGTCAAGTATAGGCTTCTTGAAGAAGCTATGGAATAAATGAAGTTGAAGCTGGAAGAAGTTGCAGAGGCAAAAAGCAAGATGAAAGAACAAATGAGTGAAGATAAAGATAAAGGAAAGAAACAAGTTGAAGATGAGGTAGAACTAGAGCCTCACCCTCTTCTACTTGAAGAACCATTCCTCAAGGCCCTCAAGGAATTAAGTGGTAAGGCCCTAGAAGGAATTCCAATATTCTCTGGCAACATGGATGTAGAGTTGGCTATGGAGTGGATTGAAGGTATGGAGAACCATTTCAATTGTGATGGTATCACTGAGGCACATAAGGTGAAGATAGAAAAATCAAGGCTAAGAGGACAAGCATTAACTTGGTGGAAGTTTTTGCAAGAAGAAAAATAAAAATAAGGGAAGAAGACAATAGAAAATTGGAAAATTATGGTGGCTAAGGTGGAGGAAAACTACCTACCAGAAGATTATGATATTCAACTACACAAGAAGAGACAAAATCTTAGAGAAAAGGATCTATATGTGGCGCCCTATACTGAAGAGTTTTAGAAGCTTTTTCTTAGATCTAGGGTACAAGAGACATAGAGAATAAAGGTTTCTAGGTATCTTAATGGATTAAGGTGGAATATACAAGAAGAGCTAAGCCTCTTTACTCTAACCTCCATTCATAGTTGTTTTCAAATGGCTCTAAAGGTGGAAGAGAAACTTAGAAAGAGACAAGACTCCAACTCTAGGGGTAGAGGAAGAGGTAGAGACTCTAGAGGAGGACATAGAGGAGGTTCTAGTGGAAGGGGAAATGAAAAAAGAAGCCAAGGAGACTATAGGGGTGCTGAACAAAACCAAGAGACCATTAATAGAGGAGGATATAATAGAGGTAGAGGATTTCACAATGGTGGAAGAGGTAGATCAGGTGGGTTTGGAAGGAGCTCACACTTTGCTACAATAAAGTGTTGCTACTACGACCAATTAGGTCACCTTGCCTATAGATGTCTAGATAAGTTAGCATCTTCACAAGGTGAGAAGATGATTTCTTATGCTAAACAATCAGAGGACATGACTAAAAAATTAGAGACCAGTTTGGATTCAGAGAAGGGAGAGAACCTTATTCTTAGGAGGATTCTGATCAAGGCACCTACAAAGGATGAACACAAGTAGAGAAGGCATCTTTTTAGGGTCAAGTGAAAGATACTTGGTAAGGTATGTAGGGTCATAAATGAGTCTATATCTACTGACAATGTGATCTTAGAGGAAGAAGTATAAAAACTTAAGTTGGTCAAGATTCCTCATGTGTGCCCTTACAAAGTGAATTGGTTGAATAAGGGAAAAAATATATTGGTGAATGAACAAGTGTGAGTTGAGTTCACTATTGGAAAGTATCAAGATAGGATACTTTTTCATGCGTTGCTAATGGATGCATGCCATCTGTTGCTTGGCAGACCATGGCAGTATGACAGGGAAGTAGTTCACCATGGGAAGGAGAATAAGTACTCATTCAAGAAGAATGGAGTAACTTATAAGATACAGTCATTAATAGAAGAAGAAACAGTGGAGAAGATAGACTCCAACACTCTTCTAATGAGTGGTAAAGAGTTCTTAAAGGACATGAAGGATGAAGGTGAAATTGGTTATGATATTCTAGTAAGGCCAAAGGAGGAAGAGACACCTAAGCCATCACCTATGCAAACAGAAGTAAAGCAATTGCTAGATAAGTTCCAAGACATCATTTTTGAAGGGAATCCAGCTACATTACCACCAAACAGATAGATAAGTCATTAGATTGACTTTGTGCCAGGGGCATCACTGCCAAATAAGGCTCCATACAAAATGACACTAGAACATAACAATGAGATAGCATGGCAAGTTCAAGAGCTACTGGATCAAGGGTTGATCAGGAAGAGCATAAGCCCATGTCCCGTCCCAGTGGTGTTGTTTCCTAAAAAGGGAGGTAAGTGGAGAATGTGCACTAATTCTAGAGAAATTAATAAGATAACTATTAGATATAGATTTCCTATTCCTAGAATAGAAGACTTAATGGATTTCTTAGGGGGTGCTAAATGCTTTTCAAAGACTAACTTAAAAAGTGGATATTATCAAATTAGAATGAAAGAGGGTGATGAGTGGAATTTAGACTTTAAAACTATAGAGGGGCTATATGAGTGGTTATTAATGCCCTTCGGGCTTAGCAATGCACCTAGTACTTTTATAAGGGTCATGAATGAAGTCTTGAAGGATTACATAGGTGTATTTGTAGTTTTCTACCTAGATGACATCCTCATTTTTAGTTAAAAAAAAAGAGCATATGAAACACTTGGAACTTGTGTTGAAGAGGTTGCAGGAAAAGAAACTCACCAGAAATCTTGAAAAGAGTGAGTTTATGAAACAAGAATTAGTCTATCTATGATTTGTAGTATCCCAAGGTGACTTAAAAATGGATAAGATTAAAGTAGAAGCCATATTGAGTTGGCCTACTCCCAAGATAGGGATTGAAGTTAGAAGCTTCCATGGGTTAGCCCAATTCTATAGGAAGTTTATTAGAAGATTTAGTTAAATCTGTGCACCAGTCCTTGATACTATCAAAGGAGGATTTAAAAAACAAAGTTTGTATGGACTAGGGAGGCCAATGAAGGATTTGAGAAACTAAAGAAGGAATCAGTCACCCAACCAATATTGGTTTTACCAAATTTTGATAAAATTTTGATTGTGTAGTGTAATTCTAGCAACATAGCAGTGTATGTAGTCCTAAGTCATGAAGGAAGACCAGTAGCCTTCTTTAGTGTGAGGCTTAATGAGGAAAAGTCTAGATACTCCTCATATGATCTTGAGCTTTATGCATTGGTGCAGGCTCTTAAGAAGTGGAGGAAATACTTTTTGCATAATGAATTTGTGGTTTATACTGATAACCAGGCCTTAAGCTACATAAATACACACGAGAAGCTTAGTTTGAGACATATCAAATGGATAGAGTTTATGCAATCATACACCTTCACTATCAAGCACAAGAAGGTAGAAAATAACAATGTAGAAGATGCCCTTAGTAGGAGATTTCTAACTATCCAAGAGATTTAGTTGTAGAGTATAGTGATTGAAGGATTCAAAGATGTATATGAGGGAGATACTAATTTCTCAGAGATTCGTAAGGTGTGTACTAATTTTGAGAATCACTTCACAGTGAGTTTTAAAAAATACCCTACATAATGGTTTGTTGTTTAAAGGAAAATAGCTATGTGTTCCAAGGGGTTACATGAGGGAGAAGCACAATGGAAGCTTGAGTGGACACTTTGGGTTAAACAAGACCCTAGACCTAGTGGAAAGGTTATATTGGTGGCCTAAAATGCAGAAAGATGTTAGAAGGTATGTGGAGCAGTGTGGAGTATGTCGGAAGGACAAGGGGACATGATCAAATACAGGTCTTTATCAACCATTTCCCACCCCAAATAGACCATGGGAGTGCATAAATATGGACTTCATAGTGGGGTTACCTAGGACTCCAACTAGTTTAGATAGTTTGTTTGTGGTAGTGGACATATTCAGTATAATGAGTCACTTCATCCCATGTAAGACAACCCATGATGCCAGTCACATTGCCCACCTTTTTATTCAAGGAGATAGTTAGGATACATGGCTTACCAATGAGTATTGTTGTAGACAGAGATGTGAAGTTTATGGGGCACTTTTGGAAGACCCTATGGAAATGAATAGGGAATAATTTTCTCATGGATCTGCATATCATCCTCAAATGGATGGTTAGACAGAGGTAAGAAACATGGTTCTTGGCCCAAATTTCTAATATGTTTGACTAAAGAGTATAAGCAAGGATGGGAGTAAGTTATTCCATAGGCAGAATTTGCCTACAATGATAGCACAAATAGGACTACTGGTAAGAGTCCATTTGAGATTTTCTATGGGATACATCCAAGGGGTGTATTGGAGCTCAGAGACTTAAAAGGATATGAGGGAATTAGTGGCCATGTAGATGAATTTGCACAGTCAATGAGAGAAGTCCACGAGCAGGTAAAGAAGACTTTGATGGAGGCCAATCAGAAGTTGAAAGAAAAGAAAGATGAAAGGAGAAGAGATTTGCAATTTGAGGTAGGAAACTTGGTGATGATATATTTGAAAAAGGCTAGACTACAGAAGGGAATACCAACCAAACTCTAGATGAAGAGAATTGGACCTTGTAATGTATTGGCTAAGTATGGACCCAATGTCTACAAGATAGATCTACCAAAGGATATGTCTACTTCCCCCATTTTCAATATGAAGGATTTGATTGCATACAAAGGACTAGAGATAGGTGAAGAAGAGTAAAGTATAGAGGTAGCTAAGGAGGTGGAAGGACTCAGAGTACCAATTCAAGATAGGCTACAAGCGGTAAGGATTTTGGATTCCAGGGTGAAAAAGAAGACAAGGAAGAAAGTCTACATGGAACACTTGGTAAAGTGGGAAAACCAACCTGAGTTAGAGGCTACATGGATAGTAGAGGAAGACTTTAAGAAGCATGGAATAAGAACATAGTTCATCACACCTAAAGTACCTTGATTTTCTTGTTTCAGGGGGAGGATGGTGCAGGAGCAGCTTAAGGTCTTACATAGATCTTCAAAAATTTTATGCTTTTAGGTTGGTTTATCCAACCACCAAAGTTAATAAGGACTGAATTTGAAGTCCCAAGTTTTTTTTGAGTGTGTCTAGAGATAGGAGTGGTTAGAGTTTGGTGTTTGATGAGATAAAATAGGATCTAGGTGTTTAAGTCCTACAAAGTCAACCAAATGGTCAAACTTGGGTTGAGATCCAAAAATGGAGTGAAATTTGATGTTTTTAGGTGTTTTAAGGTCTTATATGATGATTTGAATTCAATTTGGGTAATTAGACATAGTGGTTTGATAAAATGCTAAAAGATGTAAAAGTTGCTCATGACAACTTTTCAATTTTGAAAAGTTGTCATGACAATGTTTCCTAGAATCTAGGAAAGGGACTTAATGATTCCAAAATCTAGAAATGGGGGTCAAAAAATGTAGGAATGAGTTATATAAGGTGGAAAAAACCCTAAACTGATAGTTGGTTGTCATTGTGTATGGATTGACTACTGTGAAGGAGAGTTTTTAGACTATTTTCAGTAATAGAGCTTTGATCCAATTTATTAATGGATTGAAAGTGATGAAATAATGCACCGAGACATTTTTTTTGGCATGTAGATAATTATCGTGGTTTTTTTTTAGTTTCTTAATTCTATTGGTTAGGCTTTTGTAAATTCTTTCTTTTCTTCATGTTTGATGTTTGGTTTTGAGCTAGTCGTGTAAATATGAACTCCTCTTGAATTCACGTTTTCAAATCTCTATGGAATCTTGGAATAAAGTAGGGGACTCCTTGAAAAGGTTAAATATGGCTTGTGGGGTCATTTTTTGCATGTGAAGCATTTTTACACCAAGCCCTAGACGAGTGCCAGTGCATTCTAGTTAGGAGCTTGGAAGAGACAGTAGCAAGAAAGATTTCTAAATGGATTGGGTGAAACCAATCAATGGTGGGATCATGTAGAGGAGAGAGTAATTTATTATTGGATTTAAGGAGATGATCAGAGGAGTTGAATAGATCACCTAGTTCAAGCCAAGAACATAGACTGGTGTACATGTTCCCAAAACCCTTAAAAGTAGGGGTTTCTTAAAATTCCTATATACAGACACGGTGGGGGTCTAAAAATTTGAAAATCCTAGAGCCGAGGATAGATCAAAAGAGAATAAGAATTCCAAGAAACCCAGTTTTAGGAGGCCTAATTGACCAAAAAGGCTACAAGGCCTCAAAACAAGAAAACTAAGGACTCGACTAGAAACCTATTTGAGATTCCATCTAATTGAGTTGGAAACTATTGAAGGGGACCTAGAAAAGGTCAAGAGACTCATCCTAGTAGTTAAGAGAAGGATTGGGAGATTTGGTGGTTCAATGGATTTTTTGATGCATAATTGAATGGAGATGGAAATAGTGGAAGTTTGAAGTTGGTGGAGAGTTCATAGTGACTAAGAGGATCATAGAGTTATCCTCTAAATAGGGTAGAGTAGGATACCCTAAGAAGGCCCAAGGAGAGGTATTTATTGGAGAAAGAGTTCTCTTTAGATTGAGCTCCTCATCAGCCATACACTCAGCTTAACATTTCCACTGTAGCCTTCATAACATTGTTTAAGTAACCTCTTCTCATATCAATCCTATCTAGTTTATTCTTTGAAAGCTGCCCGATGAGACATTCCTTATTGAAAATTTCATAGTCATACAAAGTGTTACTCTCAAACCATCTCATTTCCCTCTCCTTGGTTATTAGATAGAAGTGGTCAATTCCCTTATGCAAATGGAAGACATCTTTAATGGTATCTAGTCTTAGATCCAATACAATATCTCTTTGTTCTTTACCACCTTTTCATCATAGATGTAGTGGTGGGAAAAAGTCATAATTAAGTCTCAAGAGAGAATGGAAAATGGATGTGCTGCTATATTGACTAACCACACCAAAACCATTGCAGTGCAGTTAGATGATCTTCTAGCTGGATTTCTATAGTTCCTTAGGAACAAATCCCATTTAATGTGCCCAATGTTGGTGACTGTTATTTATGCATTTAAGTTTCCCACCTTTGTGGTGGTATGGTGTCCTTTGAAATGGTACTTCATTGTCATGGTTATTGTCTTTTCTAGCATTCTACATGGAAACACGGTTGTTAACAACATATTATTGAAAGCATGAAAATTATACATAGATCTAAATCTAGAAAAGAAAGAAAACCCTAAAAAACTAGAAAGAAGTAGAGAAAATATACTAAACTAGTCTAGAAACCAACTCCTTGGATTCTTCATAGTTTTAGACCCTAATAGTCTGACAAAGTTATAGGACTGTGAAAGTCTGAAAGTCTGATGCATTTGAGCCAAGTTTTTTAAAGGGCTCAGTGTATGATCAACCTTTCGGCCTCTCACACTATGAAAGTGCTCAAAAGAACGAAGAAAAGAAAAGGGGATGATGGAATGGGCCTTTGCATAAAATCTAGTGTGAGAGGTCATAGATGGTTTCAAACCTTCGCACTACGAAAGTATGAAAGGACTCCAAAACCTAACCATTAAGAAAAAAAACAATGAACCCTAAACTAAAATTGAAACTAAAAATGAACTTACAACCCTAAGAATGTACTAAAAAAAACCCTAAACCAAAACCCTAGAGTTGAAATAAACAAAGAAATGATAACAGAAAGCTAGGGAAACCGAAAAGAACCCTAGACTGAAAGGAAAACAAAAAGTAAAACAACTACCAAAAACCTACCTCAAAAGTGAAGGAAAGGTCTAGGAAATCTGTGATCAAACTTGAACTAGTGAAATGGGACACTAAATCCACTCTTGAGGATGCAAAAGAGGTGCAAGATAAAAGTGGTGACTAATTGCAATGTCGCTAGGAGTCACTGAAGCCGAGATCAAAACTTTGACAATCACAAAATGAGGAAAAAGAAAGAAAATACCCTTTTATAAGCCGAGCATCGTGATGTCGTCATCAAGAAATTCAGAGTGTCAAACTGTTAAAGTTGGACAATCTAAGCTCGGTATAATGTGGATCTCATCCTTTTTGTGTTTCAAAGGGCTTGGGACCTCTGACACTCTGAAAGTTTGAAAAGGAAAAAAAGACCACTAAGTCTTAAGGACTTAATAAAAAAGAAAAAAAGGGAAAAAAAACTAAAGACCAAAAATGATAGAGGAGGTAAAAAGACTTACAAGGAAACTAAAGACAACACCCAACTATCAGGAGCCTCCGTAGGGGCCCATAATCTGACTCACCAGATACTCGATATTTTTTAACCTTAAAGACTCTAGACAACTCAAAAGGGACAAAACACCCAAAAAAGAAAACATGGGTCCACATTAGGCGAAGTAGCCTAAATAAGCGTGTGTTGTGGAGCCACAACACATTGAGTGCTTACAACATGCTAAATTTAATAATATACACATCTCTCTCTCATACATACATGCATACATATGTATATATGTATATCTGTATGTATGTATATGTGTGTGTATGATTAAATATATGTATATATACATATATAATATGTATATATACATACATATATATATATATCT
>MU223358.1:294920-306068 GCA_018584345.1 Thuja plicata | reverse complement strand
ATATATATATATATATATATATATGTACATGTATGTATATAAACATGTATATATAAAATTTAAACTCTAATGACATAGTAAAACTATCCGTAATTGAATCCTAATATCGTTTAAACCCTAACCATAAATTCAAATTGAACAATAAACTATTAGAATAACTGAGAGGGGGTGAATCAGTGGCCTCAAAAACTAATCCAATTAACCAGCCAAAAATTTATATCATAAATATAAACCTCAAGTTATCTTCAGTCCTACAAGATGTATGCCTTTAAATTATCTTCTCAAATAACTACTGCTCAAAGTTCACTGTTATTCCTTATTCTTAAGTTTTACTGAATAATGTTAGTAATAACTGAGAAAGGCGGGGGGGGGTGAATCAGTGGCTTCAAAAAATTATCTTTAAACTTAACCACCAATCAATAAATCTTAGATTCTTAAGTCCCTATAAGATGCATGCCATGAATTACTATTAATGATTTAACTGTCTATCGGTTTTCCTTTTCTGACCTTGCTCTCCTTGATTATTGATAAGCAACAAAAACTATTTATGGACACTCAGTAAATATGCAGAGTATACCGATCAATCCATAAATGCATATGTGAAATGTAAAATAGTAAAGTAATGAACCATAGACACATAAAACATATATTTTTAACATGGAAACCCTATTAAGGGAAAAAACCACTGGGACTGGTACCCCAAATTTTCACTCTTCTGAAGTGAGCCCTGTTAGGAACCAACCCTGTTAAAGGTTACAAACACACTATTAGGTGTGAACTTGTCAGAGGATTTTATACATAGAGGTTGTCACTTAGTATCGGGCATCTATTTGCTACCATCCTTGAATCAGGATCCTTCTTAGACTATCAATAGGCTTTATGCAAATCTTGCTACCATCCTTGAATCAGCCTTCTTCTTAGACTATCAATAGGTATCTGGAAAGTCCAATGCTACTTTCATGAATCAATATTTTTCGCACTCCTTGGGATATACCTCAATATATAGAAGACTATTAAGTCCCACTCTGTTAAAAGAATTTATGCTTCAATGGTTAAACTGAAACATAATAACCTATTTCTAATGCAACTTGAATTGCATATTTTCAGATCTATTTAAGTACATTACTGGTGCAGGAGCACACCTAACTCAAACCCATAGCTCCTTATTTTTGGCATGCACTAACTCTAGCCAAGTCAGGAGAGTGTGTGTGGACCTTAGAAGGTCATTTGTTTGTTTTTCCCTAAGATGGATATGACTAGGTCAATCCATGGCTAGATAGGTTGCTTAGTTGGTTTCCTTTAGTTGTGTGTGTGTGTGGGGTAGTTTGGAAGCCTCTAGAAATCCAACCAAGGCATCAGGAACCTTGATAAGGTGTCGAGTTAACGCTGAGGCTGAGTTAACACTGAGTGCCAAGTTAACACTGATGCCGAGTTAACACTGAGTGCCGAGTTAACACTGCAGCTCAGCTTGCATTCCTGTTGTACAACAATATGCAGTCATAACGGCCCGTGAAAAGTGGATCTTATCTTTTATGGATAGTATGGTTAGTGTAATGGTTCTTGAAGAGATTCTTGTGAAGGAGTGGACCATTAGGGTTGTTTCCTATGAGAGGATGGTTACTAATAACATCTAGAGGATTCATTGTAGAGATCTAGAGAGTAGAGATTGAAGAAAAGAGAAGCTATAGGAAATCACAAAGTTGCAGATTATTGTACTATTTTGTTTTGTTTCTAGTAATGAGAAGTTGCAGATAGTGTTTTTAGTGGATATAAAGTTTCCTTGTGGGTCCTTTTGCATGCAAGTAGATTAGTTACTTTATTTTCTACTTTGTAAGTTTTTAGTTCTTCACCCATTCTGGATTGAAAGTAGTAATGGCCCCTCGAGATTCCTGAATCCATGGTGAGAGTCATGTGTTGGGATGGAACTCGAGAGGAGCCCTTGTAAATAGTTTTTTTTTTTTTTTCTATAGGAGAAGCAATAGAAAAAAGTTTGGAGATCTTACCCTAGGCGAGCTTGGTGATAGTCCTACTAGGGAAGAGAATGAGAACAATGTTCTGAAAACATTGGCTGAATGAATCTATTTGTGTAGGTTCAGTAAAGAGGAGATGAAAAGAATTTTGATGGGGACTGAGTCTTGAAGAGGAGGTAAAGTTGAGAGTGACTTACCTTAGTTTGGGGTTGTGAAAACCCTAAGGGATCTATGAAAAGGATCTTAGAACAGAGCCAAGATGGTTTTGTAGCATCAACAAGACTTCTGTCCACATCAGATTAGTATTAGAGCCCTAAAAGATTTGGGTGTGTGTTGTTTGGATGTTATTTGCAGAAAATTTTGTCAATTCATCCAAGATGGTGACCAATGCAGAACTCGCAAAATATGTTGAAGAGACAAAGGAGGAGAATAGACTCCTGAAGGAACAGTTAGCTGAAATGGCAACTTTGTTGGAAGAATTACAGCTTAGGACTGCAGCAGTCAGTGAATGGATGAGAGAAGTTGATGGAAAGGATAGAGCAGTGGCAGAGGAAGATATTATTCCAGAGCCAGACCCTATGGTTCAAGAAGAGCCATTCTTGAAAGCATTGAAGGCAATGAGTGGTAAGTCCTTAGAAGGTGTGCCTCTATTTAGTGGCAATCACTTTGACTATGATAATGTGACCGAAGCTCAGAAAGTAAGAATAGCCAAGACAAGGTTGAGAGGAACTTCTCTCACCTGGTGGAAGTTTTTCCAAGATGAGAGGGAAAAAGAAGGAAAGAACCCCATAACCAGTTGGAAAGGTATGGTGGCCAAGATGAAGGAAACTTATCTTCCTGATGATTGTGAAGTGTAGTTGCACAAAAAGAGATAGAATCTGAGACAAAAAGATTTAGAAGTTAGATCCTACACTGAAGAATTTCACAAACTATGCCTAAGGTTGCATGTGATGGAAGAAGAAAGCCTGAAAGTGGCTAGGTACTTGAATGGACTCAAGTAGAGTATCCAAGAGGAAATTAGTCTCTTAAACCCCAAGACTGTACACCAGTGTTACCAGCTAGCCCTCAAAGTGGAGGAAAAATTCAAGAAGAAGCAAGATTCAAATAGTAGAGGAAGAGGAAGAGACAAAAGAGGTCATAGAGGAGGATATGGAGGAAGAAATCAGAGTGAGTCCAAACACATTGAGAATCAAGGAGAATATAGTAACACAAGAGATGGTTACAACCGTGGAAGAGGTTCAAATGGTAGTTCAAGAGGAAGAACTAATAACCAAAGCAGACAATCTTACTTCTCTTTAATGAAATGTTACAACTGTCAGAAATTTGGACACACTGCATATCGGTGTCCTAAAAAAGGTTCTACTTCTCAAGGAGGTGGGAAAAGAGTTAACTATGTCCAAGAAGAATCAAGTTGCAGTAGCAATCCATCTGAGGTACCATTAGAATCAAAAGAAGGTGAGAACTTCATGATAAGGAGGAACTTAATCAGAGAGCCAAGAAAAGAAGAACCAAGCCAAAGGAGAGCACTCTTTAGAGTGAAGTGCAAGATTATAGGAAAGGTGTGTAGAGTCATTATTGATTTAGGCTCAACTGATAATATCATTAGTGAAGAGGCAGCCAACAAATTAAATTTGAAAACGATTCTAGATGAAAACCCATACAAGGTTACATGGCTCAACAAAGGACAACATGTATTTGTAAGAGAACAAGCATGGGTAGAACTCACCATTGGCAAGTTTAAAGAGAGGGTTCTATGTGACATTCTTCCCATGGATGCATGCCACCTTCTACTAGGAAGGCCATGGCAATTTGATAGCCAAGCCATACACAATGGAACCAAGAATGCATACTCATTTAAGAAAGATGGAGTGACTTTCAAAATTCAGTCAATAATAGAAGAAGGAGAGATGAAGACATCAAGTCCAAGTGTGCTCATGGTTGGTGAGAAGGAGTTCTTGAAGACTCTAGAAGAAGGAGAAGGAGTTGGTTTTTCTTTAGTATTGAAGCCAAAAGATGAAGTTGTTGTCAAGAAGGTAGAGGTACCAAATGAGGTAAAAGAAATACTGGAAGATTATAAGGATAGTGTGAATGATGGCCAGCCCACTCCCCTACCTCCAAAAAGAATTGTTAGCCACAAGATTGAATTCATACCAGGAGCTACCTTACCCAAAAAATCTTCCTATAAGATGACCCCCCAATAAAATGAGGAAATAGCAAAGCAAATAAGAGAGCTATTAGACCAAGGCCTAATTAGAAAGAGCATAAGCCCATGTGCAGTCCCTACTATTTTCGCACCTAAGAAAGGAGGAGCTTGGAGAATTTGAACTAATTCTATAACCATAAATACAATCACCATTAGGTATAGGTTTGCAATACCTAGAATTGAAGACCTAATGGATTGTTTAGAGGAGGCAAAGTACTTTAGCAAGATTGATCTTAAGAGCAGCTACCACCAAATCATAATTAATGAAGGAGATGAAAGGAAGACAACCTTCAAAACTACAGAAGGTTTGTATGAATGGCTTGTAATGCCATTTGGTTTGTCTAATGCTCCCTCAACTTTTATGAGGTTGATGAATGAGGTATTGGTAGAATGCATTTGTAAATTTGTTGTTGTCTACTTAGATGAAATTTTAGTTTTCAGTAAAACTAAGCAGGAGCATATTAGGCATTTGAAATTTGTTTTCAGGAAATTATATGATGAAAAGCTAATGATAAACTTGGAGAAGTGTAACTTCATGAAGTAGGAGCTAGTATATCTCAGTTTGGTTTTGTCACAAGGTAACCTCAAAATGGACCAAGAAAAGGTGGATGACATTCTAAGTTGGCCTACTCCCAAGGCTGCTACTGAGGTGATAATTTTCCATGGTTTAGGTTAGTATTATAGAAAGTTCATTAGACATTTCAGTGGAATTTGTGCACCTATATTAGACACCATTAGAGGTGGGATGAAGACAAAGTTTCAATGGACACCACAAGCTGACAAAGGGTTTGAAACACTCAATGAGAAGATAGCAGAGTTGCCTACTCTAGTTCTTCCAAGCTTTGATAAGATTTTTACAGTAGAATGTGATGCAAGTAATGTGGCCATTGGGGCTATCATAATCAAAGAAGGAAGACCAGTAGCTTTCCATAGTGAGAAGGTAAATGATGCAAAGACGAAGTACTCCTCTTATGACTTAGAGTTGTATTCTCTAGTCTAAGCACTCAATAAGTGGAGGCACTAATTTCTTCCTAAGGAGCTCATAGTGTATATTGATAACCAAGCTCTCAGCTTTCTTAACTGTCAAGACAAACTTAGCAGAAAACACATGAAGTGGGTGGAGTATCTACAAGCCTACACTTTCAATATCAAGCATAAAAAGGGAGTATAGAACAAGGTTTCTGATGCATTGAGCAGAAGGCTGCTCACAATCCAAGAAGTCCAGCTACAAAGCATAGGTATTGATAGCTTCAAAGACCTATATGCTGAAGATGAAGATTTTGCTCAAATCTACAAGGTATGCAAGGAGTTTAAAAACAACTTTCATGGTGAGTTTTCTGAATATACCTTGTAGAATGATTTTTTGTTTAAAGGAATTTAGCTTTGTGTCCCTAAAGAGTCTATGAGAGAGAATTTGATTCAAGAAAAACATAACGGAACACTTAGTGGTCATTTTGGAGTCGGTGAGACTCAAGAGCTAGTCACTAGGTTCTATTTTTGGCCTAGAATGAATAGAGATGTTAGAGAGTATGTTGAGAGTTGTGTAGTGTGTCAAAAAGCAAAGGGCACATCTTCAAATGCAGGTCTTTATCAGCCACTTCCAATCCCAACCAGACCATGGGAATGCATAAGCATAGATTTTGTAGTTGGTTTGCCAAGAACAAGGTAGGGATATGACAGTATTTATGTTGTTGTAGACAGATTTAGTAAGATGGCACATTTTATACCTTGCAAGAATATTCATGATGCTTATAACATTGCTCAACTATTTTTTAGTGGAGTGGTGAGGATACATGGACTCCCACTTATTATTGTTTCAGATAGAGACAACAAATTCATGAGCCATTTTTGGAAGACCTTATGGAAAAATTTGGGCACTAACTTGTCTTTTGGATCTGCATATCATCCATAGACAGATGGCCAAACAGAGGTAGTCAATAGAAGTCTTGGTAACTTATGGAGATGCCTCACAATGGAGTATGGTCAAGCATGGGACCAACTCATTGGGCAAGCTAAATATGCATATAGTGATACAGTGAACAGATCAACGGGTAAGAGTCCTTTTGAAATTGTTTATGGATTTCACCCAAGAGGAATTTTTGAGCTTAGAGAATTGAAGGAAGGAATGCATGGTAGTAGACATGTTGAGGATTTTTCTCATTCAATGAGGGAAGTACATGAAAGTGTGAGAAAGAATTTGATTGAGAATGCTGAAAAGGTAAAGCAAAAGGTGGATGTAACAAAGAGGGATGTTCAGTTTTAGATTGGAGACTTTGTGATGGTACACTTGAAAAAACATAGGCTACAGAAAGGTGTTCCTCACAAGCTACAGATGAAGAGGTTAGGTCTATGTAAGCTACTTGCAAAGTATGGAAATAATGCATACAAGGTGGAGCTTCCTGAAGACATTGGGTTGTCACTAGTTTTCAAAATTTTAGATCTGATAACATACAAAGGACCAATTCAAGATGCTGATTAGAACCTTCAAGAGGTAATAAAAGAGGTAAAAGATCTAAAATTGACCCCTACTCCATCTATGACAGCTGAAAAGATACTAGACTCAAGGGTCTACAAGAAGACTAGGAACAAAGACTATATGGAGCACCTTGTCAAATGGTAGGGCAAAGAAGAAGTTGATGCTACTTGGATTAGAGAAAAAAACTTCAAGAGGTTGGGCATTGATCCAAAAATGCTCAATCCAAGGATGGATTAACCTTTCTTTTGTCTGGGGGAGTATGGTCTAGGAGCACACCTAACTCAAACCCCTAGCTCCTTATTTCTAGCATGTACTTACTCTAGCCAATTCAGGAGAGTGTGTGTGGACCTTAGAAGGTCATTTGTTTATTCTTCCCTAAGATGGATATGACTAGGTCAATCCATGGCTAGATAGGTTGCTTAGTTGGTTTCCTTTAGTTGTGTGTGTGTGTGAGGTAGTTTGGAAGCCTCTGGAATCCCAACCAAGGCATCAGGAACCTTGATAAGGTGCTAAGTTAACACTGAGGCTGAGTTAACACTGAGTGCTGAGTTTACACTGATGCCGAGTTAACACTGTAGCTCAGCTTGCATTCATGTTGCTCAGAAATATGCAGTCGTAACGGCCCATGAAAAGCAGATCTTGTCTTTTATGGACAGTATGGTTAGTGTAACAGTTCCTGAAGAGACTCTTGCGAAGGAGTAGACCATTAGGGATGTTTCCTATGAGAGGATAGTTACTAATAACATCTAGAGGATTCATTATAGAGATCTAGAGAGTAGAGATTGAAGAAAAGAGAAGCTACAGGAAATCATAGAGTTGCATATTATTGTACTATTTTTTTTTTTTCCAGTAATGAGAAGTTGCAGATAGTGTTTTTAGTGGATATCAAGTTTCCTTGTGGTTCCTTTTGCATGCAAGTAGATTAGTTACTTTATTTTCTACTTTGTTAGTTTTTAGTTCTTCACCCATTCTGGGTTGTAAGCAGTAATGGCCCCTCGAGATTCCTGAATCCATGGTGAGAGTCATGTGTTGGGATGGAACTCAAGAGGAACCCTTGTACATAGTTTTAATTTTGTTTTGTGTAGGAAAAGTAACAACAAAAATTATGGAGATCTTACCCTAGACGAGCTTGGTGATAGTCCAGCTAGGGAAGAGAATGAGAACAATGTTCTGAAAACATTGGCTGAATGAATCTATTTGTGTAGGTTTAGTAAGGATGAGATGAAAAGAATTTCAATGGGGACTGAGTCTTGAAGAGGAGGTAAATGTGAGAGTGACTTACCTTAGTTTGGGGTTGTGAACACCCTAAGGGATCTAGGAAAAAGATCTCAGAACAGAGCCAAGCTGGTTCTATAGAAGCAACAAGACTTCTATCCACATTAATTACCTCTCTGATCAATGTATCAATTCAATTCTTTGTTCTCAACACTTTCTTCTATGTGATGTTGTGCTCACTAATTGTCGATGTCTGCAAAATTCCTTAGCTCTCCTTTAGCTTGATTGATCAATACTACATGAAGTAATTCTTCATCAGTTTCTCTTCAGCATCCTCTTTCTATTCACTCCCCTTTTTGTGATGTGGAAATGAATTAAGCTTGTCTCTTATATAGACATGATATTCACTGTTTCTTGATTCTTGATTATGGATTCTTGGCTCTTGGCGTGAAAAAAAATCCAGAAAATATGATTTAAAGCATAACTCCTAATTTATCTCATCAGTATCTTTATGCCAACTATAAAAATCTTCTTTACATCAATCACTTAACTCTGGTCGAATAAAACAATGGAAACAACTAGTTAAGTCTATCTTTAGGTCTTGCCAGCTAGATATTTTGTCATTTTCTGTACTCTCTATTCTCTCAGTCAACTCTATAGTTAGTCATCATTGAAAACTTCCAATTCCATTGGTGTGACTCCAGTCATCTTTGGGATCTCCGTTCGTTGGGCATCATTAAATTTTACTTGTCGGGCAACTCTATTCTCAGCTCATCGGGCATCCTGTGATTTTACTTCATCGGGCAACACTGTCTTCTACTCGTTGGGTATCACTATGACTTTGGTTCTTTGCCTTTACCGATGGTGTGCACTCCATCAGTGTTATCTATCACTTAGTGAATACTTGACATTTATGCATTGCTGAAAGCATAATATTTGTTCAATTGATTCTCTAAAGTCTTTGGCATTTTATACATGACCGTATAGATGATATCAAGTTGACATCAATGAAAATACAAACCATTAACTAATTTAATGTCTTGCATTATCTTCAACTTAATATTATCAAACATTCAATCAGTGATATGTCATCAATCTCTCCCTTTGGCATTGATGGCAACAAACTTATATTATCACACTATACTATTTCTAATACAATATGAAATACAATTGTTGAGAATCATCAAACTACCAAATAGTGTATGATAACTGATAAAAATGTCTGACTTCCGATAAGCTCTGTGTTAGCTTAGATTTGATTCTTGCAGTCCTCTTTGTTTCTTGTTCTGATGTCTTGCGTCCTTTCCTTGTGTCAATATTTCTATTTTGACTGTTCCTCTTCTTTGATGTCTCTATCTCTTGTCAGCAAATCTCCCTTTGTATTAACTCCTTTATACAAACTCTCTCCCTATGGATATGATCTCTCGCTGTTGGAGTAATCTGATAATGGATAATCTTTCTTCTTTTTTTGAAGACTGTGATAATATGGAAACTTTCTCTCCCTTTGACAACAATGCCAAACTAATATCTCATAGATATTTGACATTAATGTCAAGTGATCTTTTCTCTTCATCCATAATATATTCCTTGAATTTCATTTATCCATCAGCAATACAACAATATGTCTGGTGCTCGGTTATGATATATACCTTTCTGTATATAGATGTAGCTTTGAGGTTTATCTTTTTGCTTGCATTAACATGAATAATTTTCTGATAATACATAGGCTGATGCAGTCTTCAGTCTTTTATTGAATGGTAGAAAAGGGTTTGACCCCTAGTCTCTTTCTCCAGTACTCAAATGTATCATTAGGCAGTGGCTTGGTGAAGATATCGGCCAATTGTTCTTTTGATTGCACATACTCAAGTATCACCTCATTTTCTTGAATTTGTTCTCTTAAATAATGATACCTAATTGCAATGTGTTTAGTCTTGGAATGCATGACTAGATTCTTGGAAATTTTTATTACAGTGGTGTTATCACAATAGATAATCACTGGTTCAGAGATCTTCATATGCATACCTTCCAGCAACTATTTGATCCATGCAATATTTGAGGAGTTTGCAATAGAAACAACATATTCTACTTCTGCAGTAGACTGAGAGATGCATCCTTGCTTCTTGCTAATCCATGTGACAAGTCTGTCACCCATAAAGAATGCTCCTCTAATTGTGCTCTTTCGGTCATCAAGATTTCTAGCCCAATCAGCGTTGGTTAACACCTTAAGTTCAAATTTGCCTTCTCTTCTATACCATAAGACAAATTCCTTAGTAGTCTTCAAATATCTTAGGATTCTTTTCACAGTAGTCATATGTGATTCTCTGGGGTTAGCAAAAAATCTAGAACCATTTCCTACTGCATGTGCAATATCTGGTCTAGTGTGTACAACATACATGAGTTTTCCAATCATTGATCTATACAAAGTCTGATTTACCTCTATTTTATTGTCTTCCTTTGTTATCTTACATCTAGTAGCCATCGGTGTTCCAACTAGTTTGGAATCTTCCATCTTCAATATTTTTAGGACCTCTTTGATGTATTTGGACTATGTAATGGAAATAACTTCACTTTTTTGAATGATCTGTAGACCAGGAAAGAACTTGATCTCTCCAAACATAGATATCTCAAATTCTTTGCTCATCTACTCATCAAATGATTTGCATAGCATATCATTGCCTCCAAATATGATGTCATCAACAAATATTTCAGCAATCAAAGTGTTAGCATCAAAATCTTCTTTTAAATAAAGATTACTGTTTTCACTAGTCCTTATGAATCCAATACTTATTAGATAGGAATGAAGTCATTCATACTAGGCTCTAGGAGCTTGTTTTAATCCATACAAGGATTTGTTAAGTCTACATATCGTGTTCCACTTGTCTGGATCTACAAACCCTTCTGGTTGCTCAATGTATACCTCTTCTTCAAGTATTCCATTTAGTAATGCTGAATTGACATCCATTTGATATACTTTGAATCCTTTGTATGCATCATAAGAAAGTAGTATTCTTACTCCTCCTAGCCTAGCAACAGGTTCAAAGGTTTCTCCATAGTCTATACCTTCTTCTTCTGCATACCCCTTGCATACTAGTCTTGCTTTGTTCCTTGTGACTTCTTCATTCTTGTTCAGCTTATTCCTGGATATCCATTTTTTACCAATGACATTCTTGTCATCTGGTCTTGGCACAAGTGACCATGTTTTGTTCTTCTCAATCTGCTCAATCTCATCATTCATAGCACTTATCCATTCTTCATTATCTAGTGCAGCATTGACAGATTTTGGC
>MU223358.1:258176-271203 GCA_018584345.1 Thuja plicata | reverse complement strand
TCCCAACCAGACCATGGGAATGCATAAGCATGGATTTTGTAGTTGGTTTGCCAAGAACAAGGCAGGGATATGATAGTATTTATGTTGTTGTAGACAGATTTAGTAAGATGGCACATTTTATACCTTGCAAGACTATTCATGATGCTTGTAACATTGCTCAACTATTTTTTAGTGGAGTGGTGAGGATACATGGAATCCCACTCAGTATTGTTTCAGATAGAGACATCAAATTCATGAGCCATTTTTAGAAGACCTTACGACAAAATTTGGGCACTAACTTGTCTTTTGGATCTGCATATCATCCACAGACATGTGGCCAAACAGAGGTAGTCAATAGAAGTCTTGGTAACTTATTGAGATGCCTCACAAAGGAGTATGGTCAAGCATGGGACCAACTCCTTGGGCAAGCTGAATATGCATATAATGATATAGTGAACAGATCAATGGGTAAGAGTCCTTTTGAAATTGTTTATGTCTTTCACCCAAGAGGAATTTTTGAGTTTAGAGAATTGAAGGAAGGAATGCATGGTAGTAGACATGCTGAGGATTTTTCTCATTCAATGAGGGAAGTACATGAAAGTGTGAGAAAGAATTTGATTGAGAATGCTGAAAAGGTAAAGAAAAAGGTGGATGCAACAAAGAGGGATGTTCAGTTTCAGATTGGAGACTTTGTGATGGTACACTTGAATAAACATAGGCTGCAGAAAGGTGTTCCTCACAAGCTATAGATGAAGAGGCTAGGTCCATGTAAGATACTTGCAAATTATGGAAACAATGCATACAAGGTGGAGCTTCCTGAAGACATTGGGTTGTCACTAGTTTTCAACATTGCAAATCTTATAGCATACAAAGGACCAATTCAAGATGCTGATCAGAACCTTCAAGAGGTAATACAAGAGGTAAAAGATCTAAAATTGACCCCTACTCCATCTATGACAGCTGAAAAGATACTAGACTCAAGGGTCTGCAAGAAGATTAGGAACAAAGACTATATGGAGCACCTTGTCAAATGGCATGGCAAAGAAGAAGTTGATGCTACTTGGATCAGAGAAACATACTTCAAGTGGTTGGACATTGATCAAAACATGCTCAATCCAAGGATGGATTAACCTTTTTTTTGTCTGGTGGAGTATGGTGCAGGAGCACACCTAACTCAAACCCCTAGCTCCTTATCTCTGGCATGTACTTACTCTAGCCAAGTCAAGAGAGAGTGTGTGGACCTTAGAAGGTAATTTGTTTTTTTTTCCCTAAGATGGATATGATTAGGTCAATCCATGGCTAGATAGGTTTCTTAGTTGGTTTCCTTTAGTTGTGTGTGTGTGTGAGGTAGTTTGGAAGCCGCTGGAAACCCAACCAAGGCATCGGGAACCTTGATAAGGTGCTGAGTTAACACTGAGGCTGAGTTAACACTGAGTGCCAAGTTAACACTGATGCCAAGTTAACACTGAGTGTCGAGTTAACACTGCAGCTCGGCTTGCATTCCGGTTTCTCGACAATATGCAGTTGTAACGGCCCATGAAAAGTGGATCTTGTCTTTTATGGACAGTATGGTTAGTGTAACAGTTCCTAAAGAGATTATTGTGAAGTAGACCATTAGGGTTGTTTCCTATGAGAGGATGGTTACTAATAACATCTAGAGGATTCATTGTAGAGATCTATAGAGTAGAGATTGAAGAAAAGAGAAGCTACAGTAAATCATAGAGTTGTAGATTATTGTACTGTTTTGTTTTGTTTCCAGTAATGAGAAGTTGTAGATAGTGTGTTTAGTGGATATCAAGTTTCCTTGTGGTTCCTTTTACATGCAAGTAGATTAGTTACTTTATTTTCTACTTTGTAAGTTTTTAGTTCTTCATCCGTTCTAGGTTGTAAGCAATAATGGACCCTCGAGATTCCTGAATCCATGGTGAGAGTCATGTGTTGGGATGGAACTCAAGAGGAGCCCTTGTACATAGTTTTCTTTTTGTTTTCTTTAGGAGAAGCAACAGCAAAAAGTCTGGAGATCTTACCCTAGGCTAGCTTGGCGATAGTCTAGCTAGGGAAGAGAATGAGAAGAATGTTCTGAAAACATTGGCTGAATGAATCTATTTGTGTAGGTTCAGTAAAGAGGAGATGAAAATAATTTTGATGGGACTGAGTCTTGAAGAGGAGGTAAAGTTGAGAGTGACTTACCTTAGTTTGGGGTTGTGAACACCCTAAGGGTTCTAGGAAAAAGATCTCAGAATAGAGCCAAGCTGGTTCTGTAGCAGCAACAAGACTTCTGTCCGCATCAATTACCTCTTTGATCAATGTATCAATTCAATTGTTTGTGCTCCACACTTTCTACTCGGTGATGTTGTGTTCATTGTTCGTTGGTGTCTGCAAAATTCCTTAGCTCTCCTTCAGCTTGATTGATCAGTACTGCATGAAGTAATTCTTCATCAGTTTCTCTTCAACATCCTCTTTCTATTCACTCCCCTTTTTGTGATGCGGAAATGAATTAAGCTTGTCTCTTATATAGACATGATATTGACCATTTCTTGATTCTTGATTCTTGGCTCTTGGCGTGAAAAACAATCCAGACAATCTGATTTAAAGTATAACTCCTGATTTATCTCATACTTATCTTTATGCCAACTGTACAAATCTTCTTTAAATCAGTCACTTAACTCTGGTCAAATAAAACAATGAAAACAACCAGTTAAGTCTATCTTTAGCTCTTGCCAGCTAGATATTTTGTCATATTCTGTACTCTTTGCTCTCTCAGTCAACTCTGCAGTTAGTCATCGTTGACAACTTCCAATTCTGTTGGTTTTACTCCAATCATCTTTGGGATCTTCATCCGTTGGGCATCATTGGATTTTACTCATCGATCAACTCTATTCTCAGCTCATAAGGCATCCTATGATTTTACTTTGTCGGGCAACACTGTCTTCTGCTCATCGGGTATCACTGTGACTTTGGTTCTTTGCCTTTACCAATGGTGTGCACTCCGTCGGTGTTATCTATCACTTAGTGAATACTTGAATTTTGTGCATTACTGAAAACATAATCTTTGTTCCATTGAGTCTCTGAAGTCTTTGGCATTTTATACATGACCATATAGATGATATCAAGTTGACATCAATGAAAATACAAACCATTAACTGATTTAATGTCTTGCATTATCTTCAACTTAATATTATCAAACATTCAATCAGTGATATGTCATCAATCTCTCCCTTTGGCATTAATGGCAACAAACTTATATTATCACACTATACTATTTCTAATACAATATGAAATACAATTGTTGAGAATCATCAAACTACCAAATAGTGTATGATAATCGATAAAAATGTCTGACCGTCAGTAAGCTCTATGTTAGCTTAGATTTTATTCTTGCAGTCCTCTTTGTTTCTTGTTTTGATGTGTTGCATCCTTTCCATGTGTCAATATTTCTATTTTGACTATCCTTCTTCTTTGATGTCTCTGTCTCTTGTCAGCAAATCTCCCTTTGTATTAACTCCTTTATACAAACTCTCTCCCTATGGATATGATCTCTGCCTGTTGGAGTAATCTGATAATGGATAATCTTTCTTCTTTTTTTGAAGACTGTGATAATATGGAAACTTTCTCTCCCTTTGACAACAATGCCAAACAAATATCTCACAGATATCTGACATTAATGTCAAGTGATCTTTTCTCTCCATCCATAATATATTCCTTTAATTTCCTTTATCCATCAGCAATACAACAATATGTCTGGTGCTCGGTTATGATATATACCTTTTTGTATATAGATGTAGCTTTGAAGTTCATCTTTTTGCTTGGATCAACATGAATGATATTCTGATAATACATAGGCTGATGTAGCCTTCAGTCTTTTATTGATTGGTAGAAAAGGGTTTGACCCCTAGTTTCTTTCTCAAGTACTCAAACGTATCCTTAGGCAGTGGCTTGTTGAAGATATCGGCCAATTGATCTTTTGATTGCACATACTCAAGTATCACCTCTTTTTCTTGAACTTGTTCTCTTAAATAATGATACTTGATTTCAATGTGTTTAGTCTTGGAATGCATGACTAGATTCTTGGAAATGTTTATTAAACTGGTGTTATCACAATAGATAATCACTAGTTCTAAGATCTTCATATGCATACCTTCCATCAACTATTTGATCCATGCAATATTTGAGCAGTTTACAATAGAAGAAACATATTCTACTTCTGCAGTAGACTGAGAGATGCATCCTTGCTTCTTGCTAATCTATGTGACAAGTTTGTCACCCATAAAGAATGCTCCTCTAGTTGTGCTCTTCCGGTCATCAAGCTTTCCAGCCCAATCAGCGTCGATAAACACCTTAAGTTCAAATTTGCCTTTTCTTCTATACCATAAGCCAAATTTCTCAGTATTCTTTAGATATCTTAGGATTATTTTCACAATAGTCATATGTGATTCCCTGGGGTTAGCAAAAAATCTAGCAACAATTCCTACTGCATGTGCAATATCTAGTCTAGTGTGTACAACATACATGAGTTTTCCAATCATTGATCTTTACAAAGTCTGATTTACCTATGTTGTCTTGTCTTCCTTTGTTAGCTTACATCCAGTAGCCATCAGTGTTCCAACTAGTTTGGAATCTTCCATCTTCAATATTTTTAGGACCTCTTTGATGTATTTGGACTGTGTAATGGAAATACCTTCACTTTGTTGAATGATCTGTAGACTAGGAAAGAACTTGATCTCTCCAAACATAGATATCTCAAATTCTTTTCTCATCTAATCATCAAATGATTTGTATAGCATATCATTGCCTCCAAATATGATGTCATCAACAAATATTTCAGCAATCAAAGTGTTAGCATTAGAATCTTCTTTTAAATAAAGATTACTGTTTTCACTAGTCCTTATGAATCCAATACTTATTAGATAGGAATGAAGTCATTCATACTAGGCTCTAGGAGCTTCTTTTAATCCATACAAGGCTTTGTGAAGTTGACATACCGTGTTCCACTTGTCTGGATCTACAAACCCTTCTGGTTGCTCGATGCATACCTCTTCTTCAAGTATTCCATTTAGGAATGCTAACTTGACATCCATTTGATATACTTTGAATCCTTTGTATGCATCATAAGAAAGTAGTATTCTTACTCCTTCTAGCCTAGCAATGGGTGCAAAGGTTTCTCCATAGTCTATACCTTCTTCTTTTGCATACTAGTCTTGATTTGTTCCTTGTGACTTCTTCATTCTTGTTCAGCTTATTCCTGAATATCTATTTTGTACCGATGACATTCTTGTCGTCTGGTCTTGGCACAAGTGACCATGTTTTTTTCTTCTTAATCTGCTCAATCTCATCATTCATAGCACTTATCCATTCTTCATTATCTAGTGCAACATTGACAGATTTTGGCTCAAACTCACAAATTAAACAATTTGAGTTTAAAGACTTACTTCTTGTTCTTGTACCAACTTTCTTATCTCCTATGATCTGGATCTTTGGATGGTTCCTTCTTACATATCTTGCAAGCACAGGTATAGCTCTTTGTGTATCAGCATGATCATTATTTTGATCTTCATTTTGTTCTTCATTACCTTGCACATTATCTTGATTATTATCCTGATCGTCGGTAACAACAGTCTGACCGTCGGTTGCAACATTTTGTTGTTCTAGGATTAAGCACTATTTCTCAGGTAGAGTGTTGGGTTCTTAACAATATACAAACTTGTTTTAGTCCTCTGGGTCTTTTGTGCTTTTCAGCTCATTCTTTTCTACAAATTCATCAATATTTACATTTGCACTTTCAACTATTTTGTTAGAGGCCTTGATAAGACATTTAAAAGCTTTGCTTTTCGTTGAATACCCCAGAAAAATACCTTTATCACTTTTGGCATCAATATTTCCATTTCTATCATCCTTTAAGACATAACATTGACTACCAATGATCTTGAAGTAACTTACATTGGGTGTTTTACAATACCACAACTCATAAGCTGTCTTCTTTGTGTCCTTCTTCAATTGTACTCTGTTAAGTGTGTAGACAGTAGTGCTGACAGATTCCCTCAAGAAGATTTGGGTGATGTCTTTCTCTATCATCATTGTTCTTGCACAATCAACTATTGACCTATTCCTTCTCTCAGCAATCCCATTTTTCTGTGGTGTTCTTGGTGCAAAAACCTATCTTTTTATACCATGCTCATTATAGAAATTATTGAATTCATCTGATATAAATTATTCTCCTCTATCTGATCTCAAAAATTTCAAATCCTTACCACTTTGTTTCTGTACCATAGCCTTATACCATTTAAAAATCTTGAATACTTCAAATTTATCTTTTAGAAACATAACTGTCATCATTCTAGAGTAATCATCAACAAAGAGAATTAAATATCTATCTCCATAATAGCTCTCTGTCCTCATAGGTCCACATAAACTAGTATGGACTAATTCTAGAATATCATCAGATGTATGGGTTTTACTTTTGATATTGGACTTTGTCATTTTACCTTTTTGACAATTTTTGCACATGATGTTGTCGGGCTTTGTCATCATCGGTAAGCCTCTTGCATTTCTTCTTCATCTTATCTTTATCATGTTGTCAAAATTCACATGACACAATCTTTTATGCCACAACCATAGGTCTTCGTTTCTAGTCATTAAGCAAGTGGTGTTAGTATCATTCAAGTAGAATAAGTTACCTTTAGTTTGTTCACCGGTACCAATCAATTTTTCTGATTCATTGAAGATATTTGCCTTCTTGTTCTCAAATACTACTTTGTGACCTAAATTATTCAGCTTAGAAACACTCAACATATTATAGTTCAATCCTTTTACCTAATAAGTATTTTCACATTTAATCAGGTTATTTAACATTATAGTTCCTTTACCTTCAACTGGACAAGGTGTATTAATACCCATGCTTACTGTACCACCATTGTATTACTCAAAAGTGTTAAAATTTTCTTTGTCACCAGTCATATGGTGAGTGTAGCCACTATCTATAATCCAGATGTCATTCTTGCTAACCTTAGATATGAGTGCGATTTCTTCATACCTTTCATCTTCATCTGAATCATCCTTCATAGCTACAAATACCATCTCGATGTCTTCATTTGATTCTGTGTCAGTATCATCATCTTTGCAAGAAGCTAGGTCGGTAGCCTTGTTTCCTTTATCCTTGTGGTGTCGGGTATCTCTTCTTTTTGATTGTCGATAACCTCTATAATATTTGTTATCACATCTGTCAGATTTATTCTCAAAAGGTCTGTCATTACTTCTGTCCTCTTTTCTTCTATTAGGACATCTTGCAGCAAAGTGTCCAATCTCTTTACAATTAAAGCATATAAGTGGTAACTTGCCTTTGTATTTACCTTTGCCTCTTTGCACTCTTCTAGCCATAAGTGCTTCTATTTCATCTAGATCTTCTTCTTCACTTTCACTTTCACTATCTTTTCTAGATGAGTATCTATGACTTGATTTGCTTATTTTCATAGAAGACTTAAATGCAGACTCTAAGTTTGGTAAGACACTATTGTCAAAGTTATTCATTTAAAATGAAATCAGTCTATCAATTAAACTATCAAGAGTAGCTATGTTGTTTTCTATTGCTCTCTTTTCTTGAATGGCAGAAACTCTAATAGCATATACAGGCAATAAGGTTCTTAAGATTTTACTTACCACTATCTCCTCTTCAAGTGTACCTCTAGCACCTCATATGGAATTGACTACTTTTATTCTTGTGCTATACTATGTGATGTTTTCTCCTTCTTTCATTCTGAGATCTTCAAATTTTCCTCTAAGGCTTTCTGTCTTGGCTCTCAGAACATTTGTATCACCTCCATGTACAAGCTTCAGTCTGTCCCACATTTTCTTTGCAGTTTTGTAATCCTTGACATCTTCAAATTCAATGCCAGAGAGTGAGGAAGAAAGCTCTATAACCATGCAGTTATGATCATGCTTCTCTCTCAATTGATCTACTATCAAAGCTCCTATAGGAAACACATATTCAGTATCTAGGAATTGAGTAACATCATTACCAATACCTAATAAGTGGAGTTTTATCCTTCTTTGCCATGAAGCAAAGTTATCTTTGTTAAACTTGGGCACATCTCGTCTGTTCATCTTGTGATCCTAACTTGGGTCTTGAAACCTTCCTTCTAAGCACACAAGCTAGTATACCAATTGTTAGTAATAACTGAGAGAGGGGGGGAAGGGGTGTGAATCAGTGGCTTCAAAAACTTATCTTTAAACTTAACCACCAATCAATAAATCTTAGATTATTAACTCCCTATAAGATGCATGCCATGAATTACTATTAATGATTTAACTGTCTGTCAGTTTTCCTTTTCTGACCTTGTTCTCCTTGATTACCGATAAGTAGAAAAAACTATTTACTGACACTCAGTAAATATGCAGAGTATACCGATCAATGCATAAATGCATATGTGAAATGTAAAATAGTAAAGCAATGAACCATACACACATAAAACATAGATTTTTAACATGGAAACCCTGTCAAGGGAAAAAACCACTGGGACCGGTACCCCAGATTTTCACTCTTCTGAAGTGAGCCCTGTTAGGAGTCAACCTTGTTAAAGGTTACAAACACACTAGTAGGTGTGACCTTGTTAGAGGATTTTATACATAGAGGTTGTCACTTAGTATCAGACATCTATTTGCTACCATCCTTGAATCAGCCTCCTTCTTAGACTGTCAATAGGATTTATGCAAATATTGCTACCATCCTTGAATTAGCGTTCTTCTTAGACCGTCAATAGGCATCTGGCAAGTCCAATGCTACTTTCATGAATCAACCTTTTTGGCACTCCTTGGGATGTACCTCAATATATAGAAGACTGTTAAGTCCTGCTCTGTTAAGAGAATTTAAGCTTCAATAGTTAAATTGAAACATAATGATCTGTTTCTAATGCAACTTGAATTGCATATTTTTAGATCTATTTAAGTACATTACCTCTCTGATCAATGTATCAATTCAATTATTTGTGCTCCACACTTTCTTCTCTATGATGTTGTGCTCACTGTTCGTCAGTATCTGCAAAATTCCTTAGCTCTCCTTCAGCTTGATTGATCAGTACTGCATGAAGTAATTATTCATTAGTTTCTCTTTAGCATCCTCTTTCTATTCACTGCCATTTTTGTGATGCGGAAATGAATTAAGCTCGTCTCTTATATAGAGATGATATTCACCATTTATTGATTCTTGATTCTTGGCTCTTGGCAAGAAAAACAATCCAGCCAATCTGATTTAAAGCATAACTCCTGATTTATCTTATAGTTATCTTTATGCCAACTGTACAAATCTTCTTTAAATTAGTCACTTAACTCTGGTCGAATAGAATAACAAAAACAACCAGCTAAGTCTATCTTTAGCTCTTACCAGCTGGATATTTTGTCATTTTCTGTACTCTTTGTTCTATCGATAAAATCTGCAGTTAGTCGTCGGTGACAACTGCCAGTTCCGTCAGTGTGACTCCAGTCATCTTCAAGATCTCCATCCATTGGACATCATTGGATTTTACTCACCGGGCAACTCTTTTCTCAACACGTCGGGCATCCTATATTTTTTCTTCATCGGGCAACACTGTCTTCTACTTGTCAGGTATCACTGTGACTTTGGTTATTTGCCTTTACCGATGGTGTGCACTCTGTCGGTGTTATCTATCACTTAGTGAATACTTGACTTTTATGCATTGCTGAAAGCATAATCTTTGTTCCATTTATTCTCTGAAGTCTTTGGCATTTTATACATGATTGTATAGATGATATCAAGTTGACATCAATGACAATACAAACCATTAACTGATTTAATGTCTTGCATTATCTTCAACTTAACATTATCAAACATTCAATCAGTTATATGTCATCAAATAGAAATCTAGCCTTTACCAAAATATAGTAAATAACTTAGTGTTTACCGATCTTTTAGTAATGTGTAAAGAAAAACATTAAAGCAATGAACCATATACATATTTGATAGATGAATTTTTAACGTGGAAACCCTATTAAGGGAAAAACCACTTGGGACCGGTAACCCAAAATTCTCACTCTTCTAAAGTGAGCTCAGTGAAGAGCCAACCCTGTCAAATGTTACAAACACACTGTTAAGTGTGACCTTGTTAGAGGGTTTAATATAATAGTTTGTCACTTGATATCTGGCATTTCACTATGCTATCTTCATGAGAAACTTTTTGATACTCCTTGGGATGTATCTCAATATATAAAGGATAGTTAAATCCTACTTGGTTAAGCGAATTTCTGATCCAATGGTTAAAATGAAATAGTAAATGATCTATTCATAAATACAAGTTAGACTTGTAGATGTTTAGATCTAAATTGTAAGCTCATAATAACTTTCTGATCAATATTTCCTTTATGTTCCTTTGCTCCACTTCTTTCTGCTCAGTGATGTTGTTGCTTCTCTATTGCTCGGTGTTCACAGAAATCTCTAGCTTTGTTCTTTAGCTTGTTTGATTAGGAATGTATGAATTCTTCTTCACCAGTATTCTCTTTAGCAGCTTCTTCTCTATTCACCCATAATTCACAATGAATTATCTTGTCTCTCTTATAGACATGATTTCACCATTTCTAGTTCTTTGTCTTTCTTGTTCTTGACGTGATCCAGAAATCTCACCATTAAAGCATGCTTTAGTTTTATCCTACAGATTTCTCTTTGATAACTGGAATAAAACCATCTTTAAAACTCTAGCTTATCTCTGGCTTTTAACTTGTTGATGAAAACAATGTGATCGGCCAGTTAACTCCATATTTAGCTCCTACTAGCTACGACTTTTGTCATTTCTGAACTTCAATTCTTATCGCTGTTTAACTCCTTGTTTGCCCGGTCTTGACTTCAATTATCCTTGCGCATCTCTGTCTGTTGGGGTTGTCTATCCATCAGAAAACACTATGAATTTTAGTTCTTCTTGGGTATCTCTTAGGTTCTACTCGGTAATTCTTTCTCGGGTAACTTGCTTAGCTATCACTATGACTCTTCTCTCGGTTTTCTCTATCCATTAGTGTGCAGTGTCCGTCAGTGTTTATTGTAACCTGGTGAATACTGAAATTTTATGCATTAATGATAACATAAAATTTGTCTCTTTGGTTCTTTGAAGTCTTTAACACTATGTATATAACCAATCAGATTATACCAAGTTGACGTCAATCACAATATAATATATTAACTAATTTAATGTCTTGCATTAACTTTCTGCAGTTTGGTGATCATTAACTTAACATCTTCAAACATTCAATCAGTTATAGTTCATCAATTTCTCCCTTTATCATTGATGGAAACATACTACATCAGTACTAATAAAATATGAAATATATCAGTTCTAGTTCATCAATCTACCAAACTTATTGTTCTATAACCAATAAAAATGTCTGGCTCTCGGTTAGCTCTTCTATCTTAGATTTGATTCTTGCAGAGTACTTTCTTCATTCTTCATTCCCTATACTGGATAGATATAGAAACTTTGGATTTTGTCTCTCCCTTTGATGTAGAGTCTCTTCTTTGATTTTTTCTCCCCCTTTGACTGATATCTCTTTTTCCTTTGACAACAATAGATATACTATCTCCCTTTGAGTCATCTCTCCCTTATGGTACTTCTCTCCCTTTGGATGATTATGATTGATATTTCATATGGATATATAATCTCTCAAGTCATCTCTCCCTTTGACATAAATGCTAAACTATATCCTTCCTCCTTTTTATAATATACTCCTTGAATTTCCATTTCCATCAAAAGTACAATGACTCTGGTGTTTGGTGCAGATAAGTACCTTTCTATGTACTAATGTATCTTTGTAGTCTATCTTCTTTGCTTGCATCAACATGAATGATCTTCTGATTGTGTGTAGGCTAATGGAGCCTCCTAGTCATCTTAGTGAATGGCTTTGTGAATATATCTTTAGGCAATGACTTTGTGAATATATCTACTAATTGTTCCTTGGATTGAACATATGGACAGTATTACCTCTTTCTCTTACACTTGTTCTCTTAAATAATGATAATTTATAGCTATATATGCTTAGTCTTAGCATGCATGATAGGGTTCTTTGATATGTTTATTGCACTGGTATTATCACAATATATAATCACTGGTTCAAGAATTTTCATATTCATACCTTCCAGTAATTGCTTGATCCATGTCATGTTAAAGAAATTTGCAGCAGAAGCCACATATTCTGATTCTGCAGTCGATTGTGAGATAAATCCTTGCTTCTTACTTATACATGTGACAAGTCTGACACGAATGAAGAATACTCCTCCTGCTGTGCTCTTCCTGTCATCTAAGTTTCCAGCCCATTCAGCATTTGTATAGACTTGAAGCTCAAATTTTCCTTCTCTTTTATACCATAAGCCATAGTCCTCGGTATTATTTAGATATCTCAAAATTATTTTGATAGCAGTCATGTGGGATTCCTCGGGATTATCAGAGAATCTAGAAACTATTCCAACTGCATGTGCTATACTTGGTCTAGTATGAACAACATACATGAGTTCGCCAATCATAGATCTATATAGGGTCTGATTTACCTCGGTTGGCTTGTCTTCCCTTTTCAGCTTCATCTAGTTTCCATAGGTGTTCCAACTGGCTTGGAATCTTCCATCTTAAATATCTTCAACACTTCCTTGACGTATTTGGATTGTGTGATATAGATGCTTGCATCTTGTTGAAGAATCTGTAGACCAAGAAATAATTTGATCTCCCCCAAAATTGACATCTCAAACTCTTTGCTCATTTCATTAGCAAAAGATTTACATAACATATCATTACCCCCAAATATGATATCATCAACAAATAATTCAACAATCAAAATTTTATCGTCAGAATCTTCTTTTAAATATAGTTTATTGTTTTCACTTGTTCTTACAAATCCAATACTTGGGTAAAAGTACAAACCTGTGTCCCACTTTTATAAAGGAAAAGGACGACAACATTCAAATTTGTAAACTTTAACGACATAGAAGTGGCATTTGTGTTTAGAATTTGAAGATGATGTAAACTAATGAAATGTGTAAAATTTGATCAAGTTTAGGCTTATAATT
>MU223358.1:211988-242902 GCA_018584345.1 Thuja plicata | reverse complement strand
TATATATATATATATATATATATATGTTTGTGTGTGTGTGTGTGCATATGTGCATGCATGTGTGTATATATATGCATGTGTATGTACACACACCTATATACATACATACATACATACATACATATATATACATACATATTTATATACATATACATATACATAAACATATATACATATATACATACATATACACATACCTATACACATACATATACACACATATAAAGTTTGTTATTGGATGATACAACTCAATGTAAATGGATTGAGATCCAAAAGCTTATCCTAACCATTCCTTCTTGTGAGAACAATTTCTCTCACAATTCTCATCCAATGAACTTCAAATACTTAATAAAAATACTTTGACACTCAATTATGAAAACCCATTCCACATCATTTTCAAAGTGGAAGTATATCTTCTTGTGTCACGTCATTTTCAAAGTGGAAGTATTATCTTCTCATGCCAACAAGTACTCTCATAATGCTGTGGAGAGGAGCCCAAGGAATTAATAAATAATGCTGTGGAGAGGAGCCCAACGAATTAATAAATGTTTTTAAGTGACGATTAAAATTGTTTGGAAAATTAAAACTTCTTTTTCCCTTAAAAATTAAATTTTCTTTTTAACCAAAAAAAAATTATCTTATATTTACTGACAACCCATTCTCACATCATTTCAAAATACAAGTACCTACCTTACCAAATCATCCCCTTCCTTTCCTCTTATATATATATATATTTAAAGGTTGACAATGAGATGACGCCACTCAATACAAACAGACTTTGATGCAATAGCTCTCCCATCCATTCCTTCTGATTAGAACAGCTGCTCTCACAATGTCCGAACAGGAGACCAAGGAAGTTCGAAGAGAGCGCAGTACATAGGAGTAAGAAAGAGGCACTATGGAGCTTTTGGAGCATACATTCGACACCATGCCATCAAACGTCGTGTGTGGTTGGGCACCTTCAAAACCGCAGAGGAGGCAGCACTTGCAAATGAGGAGGCAGCCATAGCTCTGAGAGGTCCCAATGCCATCACGAATTTCCCACTTCCTCATTCCAAACCCACCCAAGTTCTCTTATCCAAAGCATTGGAAGCCCTCAAGGCAAAAACCAATCTCCCACTTCCCTACCACCCAAATGATACTCAAGAAGGAAACACCATCACCCATCTTCTACCTAGAGCATTGAGAGGCCGCAAGCCCAAAACCCAACATGAAAAGCCCGAAACCCATCATGAAAAAACCAAACCCTCGACCCATGCTTACCTCAACGTGGGCAACACCAAATCCCATCTGCCTTCTTGTGATGCTCAAGAGTTGGAACTTACCCACCATGAAAAAGCCAACCCCTGGACCCATGTGAGCAACGCTGAATCCCATCTGGCTTCTTGTGATGCTCAACAGTTGGACCTTCATCATAGTCATAGTGTAGATTTTGATGGTGCTTCGTCTTCTTCCACTGTGATAGACATGGTCCATTCTTCTACAAAGTCTGGGCAGGATAGGAGGTTGCTAGACTTGAACCTTCCTCCACCACCCGAAGATGAAGAAGACCATTCTCCATGAATTTGTTTAAATGCAGGGATCTCTTTTTTTTTCATTATACTCTTTTGTTCTTTCCATTTCTTTTTGCTTTTAGTATTTGTAGAGGGCATGCTTCTTAGTAGCCGCCATCTTAAGGTGGTCAAACAGATTTTCTCTATGATCCATTTGGATTTGGAAGATTCGTTTCTTGACCTAATAAAATATCTGTTGTAATTTCTCTATATAAAGCGGTTTGATCTATACAAATAGGATTGTAATGTTTCCCATCTAGACGGGGTATACAAACTGATATAAATTGTGAGATCTCATGTGACCTGTCATTACTGATGTTTAGAATATTGGACTTTATTATTTCCCAATTTTAGTGTTCTTATTCGTTTTCTATAATGTTGTTGTGCCGCTTTCACATGTTTTACAGGCAATCTGCATTTCAAATCACGTATGTAGATACAATGTAATAGAAGTATATATTATTAAGTTTATGTCTAGTGTCACTGTTTCAAATTATTTTTTCGTATCGATAGTTATGGATAAAAAAATCCTTAATGAAAGAACGACTGTTTAAAGAATTTATAGTCTCCACAAAATAGGGTTTCAATGCTGCCCATCTTGATGGGGTTTATATATTGACCTCAGAGCTAATTTCCACTTTGAAACATTGGAGTTGATTGTTTTTGTACTGATTATTTTTCTCTGATGTATTCTCTTGTATTTACAGGCACTGTCTGCATTTCAAAGTACACGCAGATCCACTGTAATTAGGTTTATGTCTAATGCGGCGGTTCCAAATTATTTTTTCCTACTATTCTTGTTTTGATCAAATTTATTCGTTGAAATAGCAACTACTTAGGCATCATTGAAGAAAATGCGAGCGAAAACCAAATTAAGTACTCTTCTCAGTCAACCCAATTTAACCTAATAAAAGTCACATTTAATTAAACTTCTACAAACTATGGTACACATTTATAGTCACATTTCCATTTAATATAAAGATTACCACCTCTAACATATTTCATAATTTTCTTGCCACGGTTTACACTGCAATCCACCTCCACAACGCCCAGCATAATGCAAAGCAACAGAACTCTCAGTAGAACAAATTTTGATCAGAACTGCCTCAACATTTCCAATGCTAAGAATGTCCTTTGATACAGCAATTATTGTTATTTAGGTTCTTTATCCAAGCAGATTTTTTTCCTTCACAAGCAGCAATGGACGGATGGCTTTCTACTCTATGCGAATGCAGCTACAAGTACAGTACGGTGAAGGGAGTGCAAAAAATGCTATAACTAATCTCTTAGAATCTCTTATGACATAATTTTGGTCCATTAAATTCTTTAGATGAAAAACAACTCATTTTTTTATCAAACATAATCAATAACAAGTGGCAAAACACCATTAGCTTCAATTTGCATGTCATAACTTTTGTATTGTTTAGGATATCTTATGACACATTTTGGTCTATAAAACTCTTTATTTATAAAACAACTCATTTACCTATAAGTTCAATTTTGCATGTAACGACTTTCTTTTTTTAATCAATTTTGTATGTAACAACTTTTTTTTTTAAAAGATTCTTTAGGACACATTTTGAACACTTCATAAGATTTAAAAATATTTATGCAAATTATAAATAGTGAATATGTAAAGGAAAACTTATTTTCAAACTCCATTTTAAGTTATATGGCATAATCTATAATATGACATGTGAAAAAGATACAAGGAAGACAGAGACCTTATTCTAAGTCAAATTAAGATCTTAATAATACACATATAATGAAAAACTCATCCAATGACTAGACTTCAATCATTCATGACAAAATATAAATGTTATGTTAAGAGATCAAGAATAAGAGGCGAGAGGCAAATTTTTATAAAAATAAGGTGAAACTAGTTTATGGGTGGAAAATAATATATGCAAATATCAAATTGAAGCACTTTATTAGAATTTATAGACTAACTTTTTATTTATTCTTATAAGATAAATATTAATAAATAATTTAATATATTTATAAAATATTATATTATATTTATTATTATATTGATATTATATAACATAAATATATTTATTTAATGTAACTATATATTATCTTATGTTATATTAGAGTATATATAAAACACTTTTAAATATTTTTAATATAATTATGCATTTATTATATAAATATATTATAAATAGACATGAGAAAAATTGTTGGACCTACTCTACAACTCTAGCTGGTTGCACATACTTCAAGGAGGCCATTTCTGAATCCCAGCATTTATGCAGTCCAAAATTTGCATCTGATTTGACCATTATTTTGGGTTTATTAATCAAATTAAAAATATCTGACTGACTCTCAGATATTTTTAATTTGATTAATAAACCCAAAATAATAATCAAATCAAATGCAAATTTTAGACTGCATATCCATTTCCTTTCTGAGTGTGGGAGGCCATCCTCCTTCATTAAACCCTGCACACGCATTATTTGCTCCCCTCTCTTGAGATTTGTATGGGAGGTGGGTTGACAGAAGAGGATGTCTCCGATCAAGTTAGGGTTCCTGCTATGGGTAGTTCTGGTTCGAGGATTAAGTTCTTCCATCATGCAGTGGTGGCAAGAAGAGAGGTCCCGAGCGAGGTCAAGTTCAAATTTCAGAAGCCCCCAGATTATAATTTAAAGATTACCACCTCTAACATATTTCATAATTCTCTTGCCGCAGTTTACACTGCAATCCCCCTCCACAACACCCAGCATAATTCAAAACAACAGAACTCTCAGTAGGACAAATGTTGATCAGAGCTGCCTCAACTTTTCCAATGCTAAGAATGTCCTTTGGTACAACAATTATTATTTATGTTGTTGTTTATCAAATCCGATTTTTTCCTGCACAAGCAGCAATGGACGGAGGGCTTTCTACTCTCTGTGAATGTAGCTACAATTACATTGAAGGGAGTAAAAAAACGCTATAACTAATCTCTTATGACATATTTTTGGTCTATAAAACTCTTTGCATAAAAACAACTCATTTACTTATCAAACATGATCAATAACAAGTGGCAAACACCATTCGTTTCAATTTGCATGCTACAATTTTCTATTTTTTTAGATCTCTCATGACACATTTTGGTTCATAAAATTCTTTTTTTTTTAAACACAACTCATTTATCTATAAAGCATGATCATTGGCAACATTATAAGTTTAATTTTGCATGTAACAACTTTCTTTTCTTTATAAGGATCTCTTATGACACATTTTGAACCTTTCATAAGAATAAAAAAACATTTATGCAAATTATAAATAGTGGATAGGTAAAGAAAAACCTTTTTTAAATCTCATTTTAAGTTATATGACATAATCTATAATATGACATGTGAAAAAGATAAAAAAAGACAAACACCTTATTCTAAACTAAATTAAGATCTTAATAATCCACAAATAACAACAAACTCATTCAATGACTAGACTTCAATTATTGTATCAAAATGAAGCTCTTTCTTAGAATTTATAGAATGACTTTTTATTTATTCTTATAGATAAATATATTAAACAATTTTAATATATTTATAAAAGATTATATGATATTTTTTTATTATATAGATATTATATAATATAAATATATATTATCTTATGTTATATTACATTATATAGGAAAATTTATATATTTTTAATATAATTATACTTTTATTATATAAATACATTATAAAATGGATATGAGAAAAATTGTTGGATCAAGTTAGGGTATATAAATATATAATAAAATATATTATTTAAACTCTAATGATATAGTAAAACTATCCTAATTGAATCTTAATATTGTTTAAACCTTAACCATAATATTAAAGTCAACAATAAAATGAACTCAACCCTATCCATATAACTAATTGATCATTAAATCTAAGTGAACCTATCCCTACACCAAACTAAAACCAAGACTTCAACCAAATTGAACTTAACTCTAGAGTTGAAACAAATTCAATTAGAATTCTAAACCTAAAATAAATTCTACCTGAACCCTATAACGAACTGAATAATAAATATAATAAAACCCTAACCCTACACCAAACTCAACCCAAATCCTAAGCCAAATTGTATCTAACCCTAACAACCATAACCACCCTAATAACCATAGCCAAATTGAATCCAACCATAACCACCCTAATAACCATAACCACCGTAACAACCATAAACCTAAACCTAAATGAATTTGTACCATAAGGGAGAAAATATGTTCAAATATTTTTTAAACATATATTATTTAAATAAAAGATAATATTATTTTTTAAATTCAACTTGATTTGAGTAAGTGCGCCAAGTTGGTGGTAAAAAAAGTGGTAGGGTAAAAGCAAGCTAAATTTGAGTATTTCTAACTAAAAGTTAATTTTCATCAAACATATAGTCTAACTAGATTTATTCTAGCCAAGTAAGATAAGTGGTTAAACTTTTCCAATTGAAAATGTCTATTTTTTTTGGCCAAATAGCAGAGCCAATATATTTAATTTATATAAATATTACACTACTTCAAATTGAGCTCAAGGGGGAAAGAAGCAGGGAAGAAAAATCCCCATCCCAGCCCTTGAATATGATACCCAGATTGTTACAAATATCCCACTCGGACCAATATTACAGCCAAAAAACTAAAATGCCTAACAACTAGACCTAGGAAATTATACAAATAGACTACTGCAGACATAGAAGCCGAGAAAAACTATACAAAAACCCTATCAGGCACAGAAAATATGGCTAAAATGCTGCCATCTAACGCTGAAATTCACAAAATCTTTGTCTATAGCCACTGGCTTGTCACCTCAAAAAAACCAACATAGAACCCTCAAGCAGATCACAGAGCATAAATACTATCAACTAGGAGATGAGGGAACTATCACCTTACCTTTGCCTTTACTTGAAACACACCCATTCTGAGACGTTTTGGATGAAGCAGCCGAGGGTGACTAAGGGGGGAAAGGTGGGGAAGAAGACACCACCCTAGTGTTCTCCATATATGCAAGAATGACAGAGAGGTTATCAAATAGGAGAAAGGCGTTGGCGACAATTTCACTCAGTAGAAGATCTGTAAATTTAACTATTTCCTCCTGAGATGTTGTAGATCTCTGCCCTCTACCACTAGCTTCAATATGTCATATAAGTGTACTATCTCCTTTTTGCTATCCAAGCGGGTAGGAGGGAAAAGGACTCCAATCCATGCTTTTGAAACCTTAAGAGAGTACCCTCTAATAGTCACATGGAGCTCATTCTCTGCCACAAATTCTGGCTTGAGTAACATTTTTGCCATTTTCATGAACACTTTGTAGTCAAAAATCATGTTGTACCAGTTTGATAAGAAGACCGAGATCACATGTGAGTGGACAATATGTCTAGGGGTGTCAGGGAGTAGAATGTTTTCACCAATATATTTCTAATCGCCTCTAGCACATCACCCAGAAAAGCTTTGAAGACTACCTTCATATGCCTACCCAAATAGGGTGTAATGCCCACCCTAGCATCTTCCTATGTTAGATTGACAGGACTTTTGCTTTGATACTTTGGATTTTATGATGGACTATGATTATTATTTAGTTAACATTTTATGAGACATTTGAGCATATATATTTGGTTACTGCATTTTATTTGGAAATATTAAAATAGCATTTAATGATGAATGGTTAGAAATGAACTATCAATAAAATGTTTTACATTGATTTGTGTTATGATGTTTATATTATGATCTAACCCTACTGACCCTATTATGGTTTGACATTTATTGGTTGATGTGAGTGTAGGATGAGGAGGGGCAGTCGTAGTTACTCCTACGGGAGATCCACACGATGTCGCACTCTCCCTCCTTGTTTGTCACTGCATGTTTATATATATAGGTATATGCATATCAGTTGGTGATGTAGGGTGCAAGTACCAGGCATCGTCTCCACCTGGCTACACGGGTCTGAGCGTGCCTTCAAAATCCTCAAACTGTTGATGTGTGGAGATTTAACCAAGTTACTCTCAAGGTTACCCATGGACTTAGAATTTTGTTTAGGAAGTTATCCTAGTTGGGAAAGTAGAATGCAGTTTATGTTATGAATTTGATTTGATGTTGGTCTCAGTTTACGTTATGAGTTAGAACTAATCTGTTTTATATGTGTAGTAAATAATTATGTTATAATTGTTTGTATTTTATATAGGTATGTGTATATGTGGGTGCACACGCATATATCCATGCTTATATAAATAATAATAATTATATGTTTTTCATTAATTGTGTAAATGGTATATTATTTATAATAAGTACATAAAGTGGGTGAAATAAAGTATAATTAATGAATGTATTAAATAAAGAGTAAACATAATAATAATAAAAGGAAAATGCCCTTTGTAGTAAAATTAGATATCTAGGAGGGAGTTTAACTCAAGACCTCCTAGAAGTTAGGCTACTTGTTTTCCTATTGTGCTATGTGTTTTTATTGAAAGGTATCTGTCTATTATTCTTGTTATGCTTTCATTTAAAAGATATTTTAATTAAATATATTAAAAACCTTGATTAAGTCTTTATGGGAAATTATTTGGTTGTTCCTCCAACCAACTATGGAAGTTGGAGGAGTTGCTTCCCGTAAAGCAACTCCTCCAACCACATAGTTGGGGGATAAATAATTGAAGATTTTTGTGTGCGGGAGGATGTTAATTTTTGGGAATATTTGTTTTCTTTTGAGTTGTCTGTAATTGATTTCTCCGGAAATTTTGGTGAAAGTTTATGTGAGTTTGAGAGTCTCCGGTTAGTGAGGTCATCTGTATGAGGATTGCTTGGAATTGATTGCAAGAGGAATATTTTTAGAAGGATATCTACTCAAGGATTGAAGTTTCACAGAGATTCTCCAGACAAGGGAAGAGGATTCTCTGCAGGACCCAAGGTAGGGTCTAAACTGGGAAGAATCTCCATTCTTCCTCTTTGTGTATGAATGTATTCTTTGTGTGTTTTATAGCCTATATAAATTTTAGAATGGTTATGTTATACATATATATGTTGTGCCTGTATTAGTGATTTGGAGTTTAGGATTATGTTTAAATATTTTACCATGTTGTATGTATATGAATATTTCTGTATTTGTAAGAGGCTGTAGGGTCCTTAACATTCTCCTCATATCTCCTTTCTTATCTAGAATGTCCATGAGTTCTTGAGGCTTTAGAACTACTGTTTGAACCCTACAGTTTCATATCTATTTTTGCACCACCTTTCTTTGCCTAGATCTAGAATAGATTTGTTGGATAGATAGGATGGATTGATGGGATATTTCTGAAGGGAAATTGGGAGATCTCAAATGGGTCGTGCCCAAATTAGGCAACCATAGTCCCCATAATGCCCAATTTTACCCGCAAGTTGGAGTTGACAGTCATTTCCCGCAATCGGTAGAAACGTGCTTTCAGTGTTAACTGACCAAACCAGTGTCAACCAACCAAACTAGTGTCAACCAACCATACTGGTCTCAACCGAGTAGAATAGTGTTAACTGAGGAAAATAGGATTTATACAAGTACAACATTTAAGTATAAGACACGGTAATACGTTAAGTTATACTTGTATAAAGGAATTAGGTACCTTCCGGGATGATTGAGATAGGTTTCAGCTTCATAGGAGTTAAGATGCAGCTTCTAGTTTTGAGATTTCTTAAAAATTTAGACTTAGCCAAATTTCAGGCACATGAGATTTCCCTAGACTTTTGAAATAAGCTATGAAATGTTGTGTAAATACATGTGGGAAGTTTTATGTCGTATCTTATGAATTTCTATACTTGGTTTTGAGTGTAAGCTTTTGTTCATACTTGGTTTTTGGTAGAGTCCATAATGTAAGGTCATGACTTGTTCAGGTGGCCTGAGTGCACCGGAGGGTTCCCTAGACCTATGATATGGATCTTTGAAAGTACTTGATGTTTACATGGCTTGTATGTGTGGTTAGGGGACTAGGTACCCTAGGTGAGTGGATCACCATAGGTGTTGGAACCCTAAAGTGGTTACCAGATGATCCTATGGGTGGGTTAGTAAAAAGTGATAACCTAACAATGAATCTTGGAAAGGGGGGAAACAAAAGATAATGAAAGAAAACATATTAATGGCCACATAGTCCTGTTGGAGTACCGGGACCATGGATAACTGCTAGGATGGATCCCCATTCATAAAGGGGGGACCGGGGTTACATGGTTGCCAGGAAGGATCTCCAAAATCTAGGATATGTGATGACACTCACCTAGAGGGTATGCTAGGAACCTATCCCTTGTGATTAGTAAAGTGATATATTGTTATGTTATTTCTTTCAGTTTAGGGTTTTGTGTAGCCTTAGATTGCTTGGGACCTTGTGAGTATCTTGGTTCTATCTCCTAGCACGGGGGGTGGAACCTCATTAGTTCCACATGGTTGGGTGGTAAAAATCTTTCGAGGTCCTGTTTGTGGTTCGTGACTTGGATGCGTTCAAATTTATGTATTGATGCAGATATTTGTATTTTGTATTATGTATTTTTGAAAGGAAATATGAAAAGATATGTTGTAATGCCTTCGGGCCATTCATGTACCTTTATTATGAGATCTATTATCAGAAATATGTAAATGAAAAGAACAATAATGTAATTGGGAGGGATAGTTCTAGACTTTGTTTCAAGGGTTGTTATTTGAAAGATCAAAGTTGGAAATATATTGTGTTATGTTGAAATTATCTTTTCTATATCTCCTTTGTTGCAATGAAAGAAAATGTTTATTATGCCAAGGCTAAAATGTAATTTGTAAATGAAATGTTATTTTCTTACCCTATCTCTTAAGTTCTGAAATGTGAAAGTAAAGAAAGGAAATGAAATTCAATTTGGATAAGGAATGTAAATATGTTAGTAAATGAATTCATTAAGGGAACCTTAAGGAATGTAAGTGTGAAGTAGTAATGATGTAATGTTAGGAAAAATTTGTTAGTTGCAGTTTTTGGTCATAAGACCTGATTCCTTATGGGTTCCCTGGCGGGGACATTACATAGGGGCCCAATAATGGGTGTTCCCAGTCTTTTGTTTGCACATAAATTCTTAGGTTTAGGCATCGATAATCCATGATTACCAAACAAAGAACCTATAAAACACACTATCAATAGATGAAAATACCACAAATGGAAGAGAGAACAGAAGGTTTTAATAGCCCATTATAGAATGAATTTCCATCATTAACTGAAAAGGTGTAGAGGCAACAGAGTTAATTTTACACACTTGGATGATCTGCTAAATCTTCATATCTTGCATATTCACCAAGTAAAATATTCTACCTCAGGAAGTAGAAAATTTAGCATAGTCCTTCCCAGTATACTCTAGCTCCATGCCAACTGCCACGACATATGAATACCTCATCACTCACATAGTGAAGCAACATAGGCTAAGCACTATTTCCAAAGGTGCAATATCGTGACATAGGAAAAAATTTGAGCTTGTGGGATAGTACGATATCCTAACTGATATCATCATTTTGTACAAACTATGATGATATAGAGGTTGTGAATGTAGAATACCTTTGCTTTACACCATTTTAAGCCCCTAGCACGTGTTACAATCGACATTCATCTTTTAGGAAATCCAAAAATATGTCCCATTGTACTGACATATATTATGAATTCCAGTCGCCCTCAGGCCCATCTACCCCCAAATGGGAGATCCAGTCAGCAAACCTATTAGCCTCCCTTTAGAAAATGCAAGATCGTGTATGATGATAATAGTGAAATTAGCTTGACAACTTCTTGGAGAACATATTGGAGCTCCCAATTTATTGTGGATTTGGTCATTAAGGAGGATATAATGAGGAGGGAATCACCTTCAATATGTAGATCTGTTAATCGTAATCTTATGGCCAATATAACCCCACATATGTTAGCCCTGGCCTTAGCCATGTTATTAGACCCATTTGGAAGCCTATAGTGAGAAACTACCAAGATTGATTTATCCACCCTTCTAAGCACAAAACCCACACCAAATTTCCTGGGGTTACCTTTGCACGCGCCATCAAAATTTAGTATGCAGTATTGGGAATTAGGGGGGCTCAATTTGATGTCTTTCCCGACTTGTAGTTTAGGCATTTTCCCAATAAGAACCCCTTTGAACATAATAGTGATGTGTTGTCACTTATTAAGTATTGCATTATCAGAGGATGAAAATGGAGATGCAAGTGTCTTGACCTTTGAGACATGTGCATTTACCATTTCTGAAACATATTTCTCCACTAGTGTCAAGACCTGAACCACTGAAGCCTTCTATTTTTTAAAAATTCTCTTATTTATCTCCCACCATATACACCACATGACTGCAGGTGGCATTAATCACCAAATTACTGAAAATAACATCTTAGAATGTGGTAAAGGACACTGTTGCAAGATCCCATTTAGTGTGGTATGGAAGGGGTCTTTCCATCCTAGTTTTTTCAATGTACACTTCCATATTTCTTGAGAAAAGACAGACCTTGCCAGAAGGTGGTTGGTATCCTCCAGTACCTTCCCACATAGAAAACATGGAAATGTGTCAGAAATGTCGAGGTGTTTGAGGCATGTACTGGATAAAATCCTATCTTGTATGGCCAACCACACACAAACCCCAATTTTGGGTGAAATAGCATTGTGCCAGGAAAACTTAATGATAGGGTTAGAAGGATTTGAACTTGTGACCAGAGATTTATAACCCTCTTTTACTATCTACCTAAGTTGCTTTTAGTCCAAATCAGCCTGTACCTGAAGTGCCATTGATCGAGAGGAACCTCTACTTAAGGATACCCTCTAAGTATGTTATCTCAGATACAAGAATGGGTAAGAGAGAAGTCCTTCCACTTGGCTCTCCCTTCAGAGAAGGTAAATTAATCTACTACTTTCAACCCCCAATGTTGTTCCGAGATGGTTCTAGCCTGTAGGAGTTTTGGGTAGGTGGATAATTGGGGAAAACAAATCCATGAATCTTTCCAAAATGAAGCTTGATTGCCCAAGTTTATTACCCAAGATAAGTGGGGAAGGATGATACCTCTTCTTTTGATGATTAAGTTCCACATGGATGACCCCGAGGGAGGGTTACTAAGTGAGAAAATTCTGGCTGAGTCATCTGAATCAAGCTATTTGGTTCTTATGAGCTTCACCCATAAACTATGCGGGAACTCATACATTTTCCATGATAGTTTTGCACCAAGGCTGAGATTTCTTTCAAGAATTGTGTGGAAACCTAAGCCCTTGTTATCTTTAGGTTTACATAAATTTTTCCAGGAGACCAAAGGACCTTTTTCTTGTCGTCCAAGTTTCCTTTCCAGATAAAATTCTTCAGGAATTTTGGTATACTCTTCATCACCCCTGGAGGAGAAAGAATAACTGTCATGATGTAGTTGGGAATAGAGCCGAGGACATGTTTTGCCAATAATATTCTGCCTGCCAAAGAGAGCCATCTTTCTTTCCATGAAGCAATTCTTTCTTTAATGCTGAGAAAGACACCATCCCAAAATGTGATCTTAGTTTTACCTTGAAAGAAAGGAATGCCAAGGTACTTTCAGGGGGTTTTAGCTACCAAGAACCCAAAGATTCGATGGATTACTCTAGAGGCTTTGGGATCCATATTAAAGAGGAAAAATTTAGATTTGACTACATTTAAGTTATGTCTATTAAATGCATGTTTTATACCAATTTGGGTCTGATTTCCAAAGAAATAAAATTAATTCAGAAAAAAAATATTTCAATAACCCCTGCTATTTTTAATAATATTTTTAAAAATATAAAAAATACCCTTTTGTAGATCTCAGAGTCAAGATTATTTTCATATAAATTTTATAGTATTTTGATTAGATCTAATATATTCTAATTTGAAAATACAACAAGTAGGTATTTTAACATTCAAGAAGATGTTGCATCGAATAAATAAATAAATAGTAAATCATATAAAAAAAATTAAAATTTATATTTAACACTAGAGGAGAGAGTCCTCTTCAAGAATATGTAATATTTTTTCACTTTGAGCAAATATAATGGAGAAAATATAAATTGAAAACTAATCTTTCTTCTTTTCTGCACTAGCTATACATTTTATGTATAACATATTTTGAAATCAAAGGAAAAATAGATTATTTGCATATACTTACATCATCCTCAAATTCTAAACACAAATGCCACTTATATAATCATATTTATTATTTTATAAGAACTTAATATTTATATATAATCATGCATCATTTAAAGAAATAAACACTTGTGTGTGTGTGTGTGTGTGTGTGTGAGAGAGAGAGAGAGAGAGAGTGAGAGAGAGAGAGAGAGAGAGAGACGTGTGTGTGTGTGTCTATATATATATATATATTTGTGTATTTTATAATATCTTTACAAGGATATGTTTATAATTCCTCAAAACATATCATTATTTCTACCAAACACGCACGCATTATTGAGAAATAAGAAAGTTGGTTTTGTCTTCCATAACATGTATGGGTTTTGTAAAAGGTAAGAACCCGTACAAGTTATGGCTAGGTAAGAGGTTTGTACAATGACCCTAAGGCATGGGAGCCTTTTTTCCCTCAATTTCTCTCCCTTTAAACGTCTTTTGGTGTTTCCAGAGGATTTCTTAACTTCCTCCTCATCAGGTTTACACATCATCAAGTGGATATTTGTAAAAATAGCACCATAATTTCACACGTCTTCTCAACTTTCTATTTTTGGACAACATTAGCATACTGAACTATAATTTTATTTACCATTGTCTTCAGAGTTCTCAGAGACATATGCCCACCATTTTATTAATAACTTTTGATCTACATGACCAAATTAAAAAAAAATTACATATTATTATTCTAGACTTGATTATACACACTCTAAAAATACAAGTTTACATTAAATTTTATTATTTTAATACAAGTTATGCCCAACACACGAACAGGTACCTGATTTTCAGGATGTGGCCACATCAAAAAATTAGAAAAAAGAAAATAATCAAAAGAAAATTACAAAAAATATAAAACTTCTAGATCTCACTCATAACTATCATTCTACTAAAGGGTTTTTCAAAATACTAAATCTAACTATATATTTTGTGGAGCTCAATATCATGCCATGAATGGGAAAATATATATGTATATAGATACATAAAAATATATATAAAGATAACTATGAATGTGTGTGTGTATATATATATATATATAAAATTGAAGGTGAAACCAAGGTTGCACCTTCCCGGACAAGGGATAGGCCCAGAAATGCCCCAAAGACCTCCAAAAATGTAGTCTACTTAAACATAGAAAATACGAAAAAATTAGATTTTAGTATTTTCCCAATTCCATACTAATCATTCCTTCCCCCTTGAGAGGCAATGTGCCCCATTACCCTAATCTTCTGCAACATATGAGGAAATTGTTCTTCAATTTGTTCCTTAGTTAACCAACTGCCTTGATGAGGATGATGACCAGCTCGAACCTCCTGCATCATAATAGTATATGGGCCATAACAAGGAGGATGAAGCTTTATGTTTAGTCCGTGAAGGTGCTATTCCTAAAGATGTAACCCTACCTTGTCACCAATGTGAAAGTGATGAGGAGTTCCATGTTTATCATGCATTTCCTTATACTTCTGATTACTCTACTAAAAAATCTAATGAACTAGGTGTCTACTGTTATCAATTAATTTTTCTGAATCCCATGTGCAAGGATGTTTTGAATGATACATCCATAAGATATGAATTATCATTCGATTCACCACTTCTGTCTGCCCATATATTTGGAGATGGAATGTTGTGGACTTTGTCAACTTTGTGTCCATTTTATCCCATAGTGCAGACCAAAATTTGTTGATGAACTTGCTATCCCTACTAGAAATAATATTTTTTGACAAACCAAAATGAACCCAAACATGGTCAAAAAATAAATTGGAAACCTCTTCTACATAAATTATTTTTTTGTCCATCTGGTTATGTTGATTTTCTGTTATGGTTACCTTTGCATGTGTTTTAAGGACAACTGACATTGTTTGTTTCGGGTGAACCATGAGTAGAACAAAATCTCCAGGTAGAGCAATCAAACATTGACATGGTTTAGCACTAATTAAAGAAGCATTTTGTGTTGGACATACCTCTGGTATCTGCTACCTCTTCCCATCAAGCTTGATTGTAATGGTACATGGCCTGGATTCATACACTCCATGCCTCTGATACATGTAAGGCTTCCTAGCAAGACATCATATACATCCAACGATGCTACATCACATGTCACTTCATCCTTGAAAGCTTGATTGAATATGGTAGATGACACTGTTGATTTATTTGAATATCTTGTCCCTCATTTACCCATACCATAGAGTATGGTTGTGGGTATCTTGTCACTTTCAAATTCAATATTTCAACTGTCTCCTTAGATATCAAATTCTTTTGGCTCCCACTGTCAACAAGAAAATGCAGAGGCTTTCCATCAACCCACATCTGTGAATGAAAAAGTCTCTCTTCATCTTCATGATGCAATACTTTAGAAGTTGCAACTATGGCATATGGGTCTACTTCTATGATGGAATCATTGTCCTTTTGCTCAAAAGTATCTATTGGTAATGATTCAGGTTAAGTTTCCTCTCCTCATATTTCTGTCATCAGATTTTTAATACTTCGACAATCTTTTATAGTATGGGCTGGGGACTTATGCATCTCACACCACATGCCAGTATTTTTTTGTGTCTTTTTGCAGCCCACCATGTGTTATTAGGTGAGTTTGTGTGAGGCTCCCTGGTCACCTATTTTCCTACATCTTCAACCCTTGACTTATTGTTTGCAAAGTAGTCCATCTTCCCTTTCTGATTGAATTTCTCTTCAATTTTTGTAGCATATTTATAGGCAATTGGTAATGTCTCAATATTCAAAAATTCCATCTCTTTCTGAGTATACCTATGAAGTCCACTATGATATTTCAGAATTCAATGCTTCTTTGAATCCTCAATACCAAGTTTTTCTGAAAGTGAATAGAATGTATTGGTGTAATATTGCACAGATTGGTCCCTCTTTTGTCGAAGCAGCTGCCATTCTATATATTTCTTTTCATATATATCCTCTGTAAAGTATGCTTCTTTTATGTATTCCACAAATTCTCCCCATGTGGGCTTCATATGAAGAGATATTTCCAAGTCGTTTCCATCAGATAATTCTCGTTATTTATTTGATAATTTATCTCCCTAGGATAATTTCACCTGGGTTTCATCTTTGAGAAGAGAAAAAATTATTTTTTCTGCATATGAGAAATTATTTATAGAGAAGTATCTATCCAATTTTGATAACCAATTATCAATAGCTTTAGCATCGACTTTTCCTTCAAAATTTGGGATGTCAAAATTTGCCTGGAATTTGAAAGGGGTATTTCCATGAAACAATGTTCCTCATCTAGAGGGTCGTTGATTCTGTAGAAGGCATGAAAATTGGTTTATCATCTCCTCTTGTTGCTTATTTAACACCTCTTCCACCAACTTCTTAATAGCATCGTCTGACATCTTTGATCGTGTGTGCCTCAAAGGTGGATATTTTGAAAAATCTTATGTATCCAATCCTAAGCTTTGGTAGGAGGACCTTGTATAAATTAGCATAAAGGAGCATTCCCACTCTAATACCAATGATCTGAATTAAGAAATCAGATTACAATACCTGGTGTGAAACCTGTGGTATTGTTGAATTCAATAAAAACAATAAAGATGAACAACAAAATTTCAAGCCAAAAAATGATCCATTCTATTCAAAATTGGAGTTTATATAAACATGAAGGATGCCAAGAGTCACTAGAATCTCTTGGAAATGAAATGAAGAGTCATCATAATGTTTATTACAATTAAACTTATTAAAACTACCAAAGATTTCAAAAAACCTATATTAAAATTTAGGCCTACTTGGAGAAGGCATAACTTTCTAGTCCTGGGTCCGATTTGCAAACCATTTACTTCGTTGGAAAGATAATAAAAAATTGTAGACCCAAAAGTGGAAGGTGAAACCAAGGTTCCACCTTTTGAGACAAGGGATAGGCCCATAAATGCCCCAACAACCTCCAAAAATGCAGTTTATCGAGACAGAAAATGCTGAAAAATTAGATTTTAGTATTTTCTCGATTCCATACTGATCAATAATCCTCCTATATTCCAACATAAAGTTCCAAATATGAGATCCTCTATGTGGTGATTTTTCTTTGAAAATAATAGAAGGCTCCCAACTTTTAATATACTTATGAAAGAGGATCTTAGCCAATTTCAAATGTCGATTTCTAACATTCTCCAAACCAATTTAGTCCCTAGAGATTTTCTCTGAACCTTAATATTCTTTATGCAAGATCCTCCTTCCTCCTTAGGTCTCCAAACCTTGACCCAAACCATTAGGGATATTTTCTTCTTCTCACCTGTGCCTTGCCAGAAGAAAGTCATCAGATGTCTATTTAAATCTTCCTTAGTGGCCATTGAGAGGTTGATGCATGATAGATGATAAATAGGAATTGTAGATAAGATAGATGTAACCATCGTTTCTCTCCCAGTAGAACAAAGTTATCTCCCTTTCCACAACTAGTCCACCTTCTTCTTGATTTTATCTATTACAGATTCTCACAATTTAGATGAGATATCCCCTATATCCAAAGGTGGCCCAAGATATTTGCATGACATCTCCCCTCTTTTCAAGTTTAAGATATTACAAATTTATTTTTCTAATATAGAATCAATATTAAATAAAAAGATTTATGATTTCTTAGGGTTTATTTATTGCTTCGAGGAAACAGAATAGAACTCTAGGATACCCTTGTAGACAATAGCCTCCTCCATTTTACTTTTCCTATAAAGCATAGTATCATCAACTAATAATTGATGTGTGGTGGGGTCTAGTTCGCTAGTGATTTTTATGCTTGGAATTTTATACTCCTCTCTTGTTCTAGTAATCACTCTCCCTAAGGATTATTCCATTATGATGAGTAAAAAGGGGGAGATGAGATCCCCCTATCTCAACCCTCTAGATATGTTGAAAAAACCTTATGGGTGCCATTAACTAAGACTGAAACTTTGGGAGAAGAGATCAATTCAAAGATTAAATTAATCCAATGTTTAGAAAAGCCAAAGGCTTCTAGGAACTTACAGAGGAAGCACCAATTGACCTTATCATAAGCAATTTTAATGTTGATTTTTATAATCATACCAGGTTCTCCCTTTTTTGAATGGAATGAATTGCTTCTTGATCAATTATTACTCCATCATAAATAGATATTCCCGAGACAAAACCAATTTGTTTTCACTAATTAGGAAGGGGAGTAATTTCTATAATCTATAATCTATTTCTTTTAGTAAGTAATTTATATATACTTATTACATAATGCTATCAATCCAAAATCATCTAGGCTCTCTGCCTTATCCTTCTTAGGGATTAATGCTAAGAAGGTGTTATTAATTTGTTTAAACACGCTACTAGAGCTTCTAAATCCTTCTAGGGCTTCGGTAACTTCATCCCTGATAAATGGCCAAAATTTCTCGAAGAAGCTAGCTCAAAACCCATATGGACCTGGTGACTTATCTAGATTCATTTGCATAAGGTCTCTTTCGACTTTATCTTTAGTAAATTTAGCCATCAACTCTTTGTTTTAGCTCTGAGTTATCAGTTTAGGAATGTTTTTAATAATTTTCTTTTGGCCTTCTAGATTAGATACATTCTCACTATTTCAATGATATTATCAAAATAGCTAAATGCTTCATTTGCAATCATTTTAGGATCCTCTAGGATTATGCCATTATGCGACCTTATTTTGATTATTGTATTGATTAATCTCCTATGTTTGGTGCTATAGAGGAAGAACTTGGTATTTTTATCTCTTACCTCTAACCAAGTTTCCCTGATTTTTTGCACCAAAAAATTTCCTCTCTAGCCAATAAATCCTTATATTCTCTTAGAAATTCTTTTTCTTTCAAATAGAGAGGCTCATCCATTCCTTTTTTAATGATTGTTGAATTTACTTTAGCTAATTCCTCTTCCAATTTGACTTTGGACTAAAAAATATTGCCAAAAATTTCTTTATTCCATACTTGAAGCTTATGTTTAATGATCTTAAATTTTTTAACTACCTTGTATAGCTTGGAACCTGATACTTTTTCTTCTTTCCACCATTTTCAATTAATTTTAATATATTTTCATCTCTCAACCACATCTCTTCAAACTTCAAAGGGCATTTTTTAGGCCCTATGTCCTCAACAATCCTAGGTTGATCTGGGTAATGATCCGATTTGGATATTGGCATAATATCGACCACTAAGGGATTTGGAAATTTCTCTAAGATTCCCCTTAGAAAACATCTATCCCGTTTCTCAACAATGTTGTTGAAGCCCTTCCTTCTATTGTTCCAAGTAATTTATTTTTCTGTCGTTTAAATTTCTATAAGGTTGTTTCTCTTAATCCATTCATTCAGGAGATCCATCCTTTATCCTAAGCTCAGATAAGGGCTTCTTTCATGTTTTCTTACAAATTTTAGAATATTCTAGAGTCATCTTTTCCTCCCCACATTGTGAAATACCCAGTATCTCATCTTCATCTTCATTTTCGATCTCATTTAACCCTTCCAATATTTCCTCTATTTTTCATCTTGGATTTTGGATAAATTTCAAAGACATTTCCAATAAGAAACCTTTTTTGAAGGGCTAGTTCCTCCTCATCAACTATTTTATCCTCAAATTTCTTGATAAGTTCTTCAAGGACTTCATTACAGAGATAGGTTACAAGAATATTAACCCCCACTTCAACTTTATATGTAGTCTCCAGTTCAGCTTCCTCCATTTCATTAATATGTATTTCTTCTACCATAAAACTCTCATTACCTAAAGAAGGCATTGGATCAATTTCTATGTTGTTCTCTTTCTCCTTCAAGATTATCAGGGAGCCCATATCTATCACTGGCTCTAATTGATCTGTGAACTCCTTTACATCTTCTATGGTCTTAAACTCCTCTCTTCCAATTTTCTCATTTTCATCATTGCTAACTATAAAAGCCTTTACTTCCTTGTCTATTTCCATCAGTCCCTCCACCCTATTTACTTTCCTCGTACTACCATCATTGGGCAGGTTTTGGAGATTGACCTCCTTATTACACATTTACACATATTCTATAATCTCCCCTCTTCAACCACTTCATTCACTTGGTCACCGCATCGAGGGGTATTATCTTTAACCATGAATCTGCATCCAAGATCATTGACTCTAATGTTGAACTCCTTAACCAAGGGTGGAATCTCTGGTTGGGAAGTGTCCATACCGAGTTCTAGATCACTTTTATTGTTAATTGAGCCTCTAAAAAATTATCGTTTGATATTGTAAGATGTTTTCTTTGTTCTAAGTTTAATAAATTTTAAAGATTTAACATTAATATCCATTTTAAATAGCAGCACACAATCAGAGTATGATAATATATTTTCTTCAAATCCTACAAAATCCCCTAATTGACTCCCAAGTTTCTTAATAATTACCATATCCATTAATTCAACAGGGAGATTAGGGATCATAATCCACCTGTCTACCTTAAAAGCATCCAGTTCTTGGGGACTAAAATTTGGGGTCTAGCCTATGAATTTAAAATCATGCCCTAGATATTGAGGAGATTTTCTAGAGGGAAAACATTTTTTAGGTTAACGCTATAACAATCAATATAAAAGAAATATTTCGGTAACATAGTTATACCTACCTATCCTTTAAACCTTTTTTTAAAACACTCAGCTACCTCTTCACCATAGGACCCCAAACCACACTATCTAGAAAAGATCACGTATGTCTTGCAATGCTTATGCATTACATCTACGATATCATTGTTGATATCAATTGTGATTTTATCTTTAGAAGACAAGGTCGAAGTCTTTTCCCCTAAATTTATAAATTGCTCAGCTGTCGTGGATTTAGTTAGATGGTCCTTTGGAAAAAGAGTAGCCTTATGATTCTAATACCTATTAGCCATTGTAGGTAAAACCGTGCTATCATTCTAGTTAAAATAAACATTTTTAAATCCCATAGGGTTACCTTGCAGACTATCAGTGAGAGTCGATCTTTGGGTTATTTTTAGGGAACCTCCGCAAAATTATGCAGTAGAAGAAATCTATTGGAGTGATCATCCCAGGAAGGACGCAAAGCAGGAGGTTTCCATGAATGAGATGCCCTAGCTCCGACCTTTCTGGTCTTTCTAGATCTAACATTTTTCCACCCAAGATTATCATTCAAGTGAGGAAGGAGAGCCCAACTCCGATTAGAAAATGGAGAAGAAAATCCACTAGAAGCCTACAGGATCACGTATTTGGTTTGCTTACAAAATCTTTCTATCTTTTTAAGATCGCTTGCGAGATCGCAGTTCATGACAAAGCTATTTTTTCCCTATATTACATTAGTTTATATATATTATTAAATATATGGATTATATTCATTATTTTTAGATGTACAATATATAGTGGTATCAATGAGATGTATGTCCTCATCACATGAATGTAGACATAAATGCCTAATTTTGATATCAAATCTACACCTCATATAAAAAATGCTTAGTAGAAAAATATTGATATTAATAAAAATTATATATAACAAATTTATCTAAAAAATCTTTTATCTTTACTTAACATTCAATTTTTAACTCTAGTAATATGTTTTTACCATATGAACACAAAAATTTTAAATTTTTGCCAAAAAAAATTATTTCAATGAAGAGCTATTTTATTATCAACACTAAAGCAATAAATAATAGAAATTCTATCTTTAAAAAAAAATTCTATATAAATATCAATGTTAATATATACCTAAATAATTTATAACAATAAATATATAATATTATTATAATACATTATTTATTTTAACATTTAATCAAGATAAAAATAAAACTAAAATAAATAAATAAAATAAAATAATTATTAAATAAAAACAAATATACATATAAATAGAATAACTTTAATATCTACTAGCATTTTCTAAATAGATATATTTAAAAATATATAAAATTATGTACACAATAACATATGGGGATTTTCAAGATGAGAGGCTATTAAAAAGAGCACTTTGAATGTTTCCTTGGAACTTACACCACCTAATTCATGTTCTAATTCATGTTCGATTTGCTAATAGAAAATACTTTCAAACTCATTATCTAACTCAAGTGTACTTTCATTGTAAAAAAATATTCTATCCATCTTATATTCAATTTTTATTAAATCTAAAATACTACCAAAAAATTTTCAACAAACAATAAAAACCTTGAAACGCATTAAACTCATTCCTTCTCATGCCTCTCATATTTGAGATCTCCCTCTAAATAATTAGAAAAAAAGGGGTACCTTATATTAATATGACAACCCATTCTAGGTTAGTTTTAAACTGGAAGTACACTGATAAACTTTTTCACATGAATTAAAATTCTTCAAGAATTGGAACTTCTTATTCCCTTGATAATTGAAATTTCCATTTAACCAATAAAATAATACCTTATATTTATATGACAACCCATTCCACAATATTTTCAAAGTGGAAGTACTATCTTCTCATGAGAAGAACTAGTCTCAAAATTTCCTATACTTTGAAATACCCCTCTATATATTGTCATTCCCTGATAATGTTTTTCAACGTGATGGTTAAAACTCTTTAAAAAATTGGAACTACTTTTTCCCTTGAAAATTAAAATATCTCTTTAACCAATAAAAAAATACCTTATATTTACATGACAACCCATTCCTCATCATTTTCAAAATATAAGTACCTACCTTACCAAGTCATCCTCTAGTTGTAACATTGCACCCTTCCTTTCCTCTTCTATATATAGAAGCTAAAGGTTGACAATGAGATGATGTCACTCAATCCAAACAGATTTTGATACAAGAGCTCTCCCATCCATTCATTTTGATAAGAACAACTTCCCACAACGTCCTTTGGAAGAACCCAGTGAATTTCAAATACTTAACATCAAATTTCTTGAAACTCCTATCTAACTCAAGTTCAATTTTGTTGTAAAAATGCATTCCATTCATAGCCCCTCTATATATCACATTGCTCCCATAAACATCTTAAAAAAATGGTTTCAATTCTGAAAATTTCATTTAGCCAATAAAAAATACACCTTTACATCACAACCCATTTTCCAAGTAGAAGTACCATCTTTATACAAATATGCCCTTCCTAAAAGCCCAATGATAAATTTCATAAGGTGACCATTAAAATTCTTTTGAGATTTAAACCATCTTTCTCTCTGAAAAAATGAAATTTCAGCTTTAACCAATAAAAAAAATACTTTATATTTACATGGCAACCCATTAGACACGATCTTCCAAAATCAGCCTCTGGTTGTAACCTTTTAACCCTCCCTTTCCTCTTCTATATACACGAGCTAAAATTTAACATTAAAGGATGCCACTATAGATTGAGATGTAAGAGCTTCTCCCATCCATTCCTCTTCTCTCGTATCCATTCCTTCTGATCAGAACAACTGGTCTCACAATGTACGGAGGAGGCCAAGGAAGCTCCAAGAAAGCGAAGTACAGAGAAGTAAGAAAGAGGCACTATGGAGATTTTAGAGCTGAGATTCAGCCTCCATAGTGTGCTATCAAACGTCGTGTATGGGTGGGCACCTTCCAAACAGCAGAGGAGCCAGTCCTTGCATATGAGGAGGCAGCCAGATTTCTGAGAGATCCCAATACCAAAACAAATTTCCCACTTTCTAATTTCAAACCCACCCCAATTCTCTCATCCACAGATTTGGAAGCCCTCAAACCACCTCCCACCTAACCCACCTAAACCACAATGTGACTTTGGTGGTGATTCATCTTCTTCCACAAAGTCTGGGCAGGACAGGAGGCTGTTGGACTTGAGCCTTCCTCACCCACACGTAGATGAAGAAGACCCATCTCCATGAATTTGTTTACATGCAGGGATCTCTTTTTTTTCATTATATTGTTTTGTTCTTTCCTTTATTTTTGCTTTTAGTATTTGTAGACTGTGTGCTTCTATCTAGCCGCCATCTTAAGCTGCTCAAACAGATCTCCTCTATGATCCATCTAGATTTGGAATATTTGATTCTTGATCTTAAATATGTGCTATAATTTCTCTATAATGTACTTTTTAAAAGACAGTTTAAGGGCTTGTTGATCTCCACAAATAAGATTGTAATGTTGCCCATCTAGACGGGGTATACAAACTTATATCTCAGCTCTAATTTCTTCCAAGTTTGTGAAATCTCAAGTGGCTTATCTTTAGTGATGTTAATAATATTTGAGTTGATCGTATTCCGAATCTTTGTGTTCTTATTCCTTTTCTATGATGTTCCTGTGCTGCTTTCTAATGTATTTACTGGCAGTAACTGCATTTCAAATCACATACAGATAAAATGTAATAGAATTATATGCAATTTAGTTTATGTCTAACGGTACGGTTTCAAATTATTTTTCATATCGATAGTTAATACAACCTAATGGATAAAAAATCCTACATAAAAAAATGGCTTAAAGACTTTTCTAATCTCCACAAAATAGGATTCCAGTGCTGCCAATCTGGACGGGGTATATATAGTATATACTGATCTCAGAACTAATTTCTTCCTACATTCTGAAATCTCAATTGGCCAGTCTACAGTAATCTTTGAACTATTGGAGTTAGGTTATTTTCGCAATCTTAATGTGCTTATTCTTCTTCTCTGTTGTTTTCTCATGTATTTACAGGCAGTGTCTGCATCTCAAAGCACACGCAGATGCAATGTTATAGAATTATATATAATTTAATTTATGTGTATTATGATGCCGAAGCCGAATGAGATATATTAATAATAATAAGTAAGCATAACATAAGTTCAAAGTTCTGAACCTTACCCTACAAAATGAAGATTCTAAACAGAAAAATTAGCACCAAAGGCTCAAACTGAGAGTTAACCAGAAAACTAGAACTATGAAATATCAAGAACTTAAGCTTGCCAAAGAAAAATATTCACAAAGAAACCCCAAAGGACTCAGGGCATAGTTTGATGCCAAGATGGGGTCATTTTCTGTACTCCCTATAGAGTCATCGGATCCTGAACCCCCACATTGGTCTAGGGAATCGTTTTCCCCTCCTTGTTCCTAATCCTCATCATCCTCCTCTTGATCCTCATCTTTAGTCTCCTCCGATTCATCTTCTGCAGCTTCCTCATCCTTGTCATCCTCATCTTCTCCTCCCATTCACTTGATCTTCATCCTCATTAGCTAAGGAGTCTGGGCTCCCTAAACCATCCAGTTTTTCATTGTATTTATACTGATAAACCTAGACTGTGGCTTTGTCCAGGTTATCTCAATAGGGAGCATTCAGCCCATCATCAATACCTAGGAATTTGGTAAGAAATTTGATGCCCCTTTTCATTATGCTCCTAATTTGGTGGTCTTCCCATTCCCAACCCCACAGGATGAACAATCGCCTAGGAGGCCCACCGTAAATGTACCTTCTTAGACCAGACCCGAAGCTGGGGAATGGTTCTCCAACATTCATGACTATGGCTAGGTCCCAAGGTAGTGGGGTGGTGAGGTTGGCATCAATGTTGATGATTTCCTCGTGAAGACCCACCAAATATTATTCTGCAAATAGACGATTGCATATCTCCTCAGCCAAGGTTTTTCTAGTTCCAGCAACTAGAATACTCACCAAAAATCCATAATAGATGTCCAAGTTTACTCAAAATATTTGATTTATGCTAAGAAAATTGAATCATAGCACCTTTCTTACCGCATGGAGCACAAGATAGTGTTGATAGTTGCATACTTCTATCAGACGAGTATGATTAATGGGACTATCGAAGGCAATCTGCTCTAATTATGATCAGAGTTTGATCGGGGTGTCCATATTTAGTTATCTACAATCATGGCTATGCTTTGCAAGAGAAATACGGCTTTGTTTGAATCAAAATGGGAAGCCTTCTAGAAAATATACCAAATACTTGCCTCAAAAATTGCACGCCATCCAACAACAAACCAAACTTGCACCACTTGCTAATTTTCATCACATCACTGCTAGTCACAAGCAACTTGTGTACCATCAAGTCCTAGTGGCAAGTCTCCAAGAAGTCTGAGATTTGTCAATTTCCAAATTTGGGTCTAACTAAAATTGATCTCCTCCGAAAAGAAGTCATTATTTGATCTCCAGAAATGAATTGTCTATTCCACTAAAAAATAAGAGAATTTAAATGGGCCTAATCAAATGATAGATGATGATAACCCTCTATGTTAAAGGAGAAGTGAAGGCACCATAAAATTGAGAGAGTCCTTCATTCCAAGATGAAAGAGCATAGGCAACAGGAAGGAAGTTCTGCCTGCTAGAATAAACTTGAATATGATGTGACTGAATGAAGGCTTTGAAGCACTCAACTACTGATTATCTCAAAGAAAAAAGAGAGAATGATTTCATGACCTCCAAAACACACTGTCCATCCCTCCTCCAAGCCACCTGTATCTAAAAAGTACCTTCTTTAGATCTCAAGCAACTACAACTCTATACTGGAGGTTATTCCCTCATAAATGTTGACATGACACAATGTGATCTTATTTTCCTCCATTTGATCACTGCCTCCAAATTACTGTTGAAAAGATGTCGCAAGTTATGTAACTAAAGTCTTTGGGTCTTGAACTCTCTCGAGTGTACTTCAAGTATTCTCCCAATGCAACTTTATTAGCCAACTCATCAGCCATGTGATTTCCTTCATGAAAATATGGTTAGCCAATGTAGATTCAAATTTATTCATTAGATTTATAATGACTTCCAAAGTGCCTTGGAGTCTCCAGTTTGGTGTAGACCCTATTCTAACGGCATTGATTGTAATCATTGAATCCCCTTCAATCTCTAGTTTGTCTAGACCCAATTCAAATGCAATAGATAAACCAAAAGCAGTGCTTTGAATTCTTCCATATTACTTGTGCCAATTTCTAAAGGTCTTGCCAATTTAGCTAAAATCTTTCCATCACTGGAGTGGATGATGCAGCCTACCCCTGATGGGCCCAGATTACCTTTAGGGGTCCCATCAAATTTCAATTTATACCATCTATGGGAAGGAGGCGACCAAATACAATTTGCTCAAAGGTTTGGATTTTCTTTCAAGCCTTTGACTGATGTGGGTGGATTCTCAAGCACAAACCAATTTTTTAACATCATATCATCCCAACTGGTGTAGAACTTGTCTTGTGCACTTTGGGCTTGGATGCAAGCATTCATGACTTCAACTATGGCAGCTTTAATTCTATTAAAAATAGATGTTTTGTCTAATAATTTATCTTGGAACGTTATTCTATTTCTTTCTTTCCATAACTCCCAAATCAAGATGGAAGGAGATATGATCCATATATTGTCACAAAGACTATCTTTTAAATGTTGAGGCCATGAGGTGAAAAGAGAGAGAATATCACATGGGAGAGCTGAAGACCACCCTAAATTTTGCACATATTCATTTCCAACATTCTGTAGCGAAGGAACAAGTTAGAAATACATGCATTTCATCTTGTTCATTGTTATAATATAAAGAACATCTTTAAGGGCCACAGTAGCCTATCTTCTTAAACCAATCAATAGCAAGAATTTTGCCCTGAATTGTTGCCCATGAAAATAATCCTACTTTAGGAAGGAAAAATTTGATGCAGAGGGATTGACAACTAGTGTTTTCCTTCACTCCAATTGTTAGTTTTGTGTTCAAATCAACCATCCCATGGTTGTGCTTGATGGATCTTCTTCCTAATAGGATCTCCAAGGCCCCTCAACCAACTTATCCTCCAAGGTATAGTTGGATTCAAGAAGATTCCAATTTCACTAAGCCATCTAGTCCAACTAGTCACCCAAAAGCATAGTTTCCTCCACTAATCCTCCACCTAGTCTATCAAAGCTCTACCTAGGATCTTCTCACACACTCACCGAGACTACCCATACACTTCTTGACCCTTTCTTGGTTTTTCTGCATCCATCCCAACACTCCAAGTTGTTCCAATTCTTCAATAGCTCTTTAACTCACTAGGAGGGCTAATTGTTCAATTCCTTGTAGCCCTATTTTTACTGATTTTGGCCTATTGCTTCCAAAATCCCTACATGAACCCACAAAAAAACTTGAAAATCTTCAAGACACCATACATCCTAATCATAATCCAAAACCCTAACCTCTGATGACACCCAAAACCCTACTTCCTCGCAGGCCCTAAATTATAGCCTATTAATTAAGCCTCTGGACCAGTGAACAATAATAATTGCAAAACTTATCTCCAATCAGTGATTCCCCTCCAACCACCAGTGAATCCTTTTAGGATACTTCCTTGTGCATCCAGAAATGTCACCAAGTCTTTCCCAAAAGGTCTTGGGTGTTCACACTTGATTTTGTTCTTCTCCCTATCCTGGCTCACCTGGTTCCACCAGTCAGCCATAGGGCTTCATTGTTGCCCTGTGAAATCCATTGAGACAACAAAAAAAAGAACAAAAACCCTATCTACTAACCCTAACCCTACTTTCCCCATGGTTTTAGACAAATCCACTAGAGGAAAACTAGGTTAGAGCCATTTCTAGCTTGGCAACACTGTTTTGTCTCTGTCAGACCAGTGGCCTTCAAAATTTGATAACTTTGAACCTACTAAACTTCAAAACAAACTACTTAGTGCATATGAAATCTGAAAACAAACACTACATTAACATGAAGCCCGGTCACCTATGCCAATCCGTACAGGACCTTATAGAAGCAAAACTACAGTGCAGGTTATACAAAAGAAGGTGTAAACATCCATACATAGATGTCATAAATAAAAGTCTTAATCCAAAATATCATTAACCCTTCCAAAAATTCTATTCCATGTTCATATACTAAGCATGGGTGGTTACATTCAATTCTAACCATCTTTTTTCAAATCTTGCAAAAGTTGCTCGAGCAACTTTCAAAGTTGCTAGCAACTTTTTGCAAATTGAAGTATTTTGACTTCCTATGTCCACTCAATGAGTGAGGTTGACCTATAGGACCCTAGATAGGATATGTAGGGTCCTAATACATGCCTTCAACCCATGTTACACTAAAATGACAACTTTCCCATTTTGAGGCCAAATGACCTAATGAGCATAATGAGCACTAAGGCTCTTACAATCATGAAGTTAGACCATCATGCTTCCATCCTTTTGGAACTTTATTATAACACACCCACACATTTCCTAAACACCTTAAACAAAAGAAAAACAAGAAAATAGGGAGGTTCCCTGCACCATACTCCCCTGGACAAAAGAACTCAAGTCCCTTGAGTTAGGAGGTCTTCAAGAGTGACCCCATGTTTCAGTATATCCAACTCTATCATCCAAGTAGTCTCAACTTCAGGAAGCCCTTGCCACTTGATGAGATACTCCTTGTAGTTACCCTTCCTAGTCTTCTTTATCACCTTAGAGTCTAAGACACTTTCCAATTGCAATGGCTTTGGAGTAGGAAAATATTTCACCCAATCAACTTCCTCCAAATCTGCAAGTGTGGACTGACCTATGTTAAGAGGTGATCCTCTGTAAGGGTACAAATCATTAACATTGAAAATAGGTGAAATTCCCAAATCAGGAGGTAATTCCACTTCATAGGCATTCTTGCCATATTTATGCAAAATCTTCAGTGGTCCAATCTTCTTCATGAGAAGCTTACTTGGTTGGCCTTTGGGTAGCCTCTCCATTCTGAGGTAGGCAAGGACTAGATCCCCAAGCTTGAACTGCAGGTCCCTCCTGGTTTTATCAGCCCTAGCTTTTTACTTCTCCACTTGTCTTTGTAAAGTCTTATTGACTTGAGCATGTAGCTCCTTCATATATTCTGCAAATGACTCCCCTTTTGCACTCCTCTTGTCTTCCAACCTGAGATCACTCAACTCCAAAATACCCCTAGGATTAACCCCATAAACTATTTCAAAGGGGATCTTACTTGTACTCCTATTAATGGAGTCATTGTAGGAAAATTTTGCCTGCCCTATGATATGATCCCAAGATTGACCATGTTGTTTAGTTAAACACCTCAACAAATTCCCAAGTGACAAATTAGTTCCAAGCATCTTCCAAAGGGTTCTCCAAAAGTGACCACAAACTTTGTATCCATGTCACTGACAATATTCAAGGGCAAACCATGAATTCTAACATCCCTAAAGAAAAACCCCGCAATCTGAGAAGCATCATTGGTTTGTTTGCATGGCATGAAGTGTGCCATCTTACTGAAATGATCTACCACCACAAACACACTGTCATGTCCTCTAGATGTCTTTGGTAACCCCAAAACAAAATCCATACTAAGGCACTCCCAAGGGGTAAAAGTACGGAACTGTGTCACACTTGGGGACCATTTGCCTTATTTCAGCCAGACATGTTTCGGCCGGACATGTTTCGACCGGACATACATGGCGCACACGGGGCACCAAGTGGCGTCCATGTGGCAGAGGGGTTCCGGCCGAACC
>MU223358.1:172055-184459 GCA_018584345.1 Thuja plicata | reverse complement strand
ATAGTTGGGTTTTTTCAAGTGTATCAAGATTCTCAAATTGTGCAATTATTTCCTTAGACTTTTTATTCAATGCCCTCTTCATAGTATTTATGGGTTTTTTAGCATAATCTCTCAATTTTTCCACATCTATTTCGATTAAATGATCTACACTTTTATGATTAATTTTTCTCTTCAACTCTTGGGCTAGATTAACATTCTCATTTGTTGTTTGTACTTGGGCTATAAATAAAATAAAAACTCTCTTAATAGGTCATCTTAAGGGGAAACACCCAAAATGCATAATTAACTACTAAGAGACTAAGTTGAGATAGTGAGGGAGAGTCAGAGAGAGATAGAGAGAGATGTGTACTTGTTTGCGATTATGAAGGTTGTACTTGTTGAGCCTGTTGACCTTGCGATGACCCTTCTCCAACTTCTAAAGGTTGGGCTTGTTCACCTTGTGATAACCCTTCTCCAACTTCATAAGGTTGTGATTCTTGAGAATTCCCTACATACAAATATATAATTAGGTCTTCTTTATCAAATTAGGTATTGCAATATCATGCTTAGATGTTTCATTAAGACAAGTCATAATCATCAACTTAAAATATGGATAGAGAGAGAGAGAGAGATAAAGAGATATAGACATGTACCTTGTTTATTATGATAATATCTTTCCCAAGCTTCTTCGTGTAGTCTGTGTTTAGTATCTTTTGAATAATGTTGTGCACTCTTATTTAGCCTTCTCTTTTTATTTCCCATCACAAGTTGTAGAATTGTCTTCATTTTCCAAATTGTGAAGTATTTTGCAACTTTCAAATTAACAACATGAAAAAAACATATATTTATTTATATGTAATCATTCTGAACCGGAAATGACACCAAGTAAGCTGACATAGGTTTCTATCGAAATTCATCTTTTACTTTCAATAGAAACTGAACACTTTCGATCGAAAGTGCTTTGCTAAACGTTGGAGAAAATCCAAATCATGAAACTACTTTCGATCGAAAAAAATAGTTTTGATCGAAACTACTTTCTATCGAAACCCCTAAAATTGAGGCCATCTGCAAAGGATAACAATAATATGTGGTTTTCATGGCTTTGGGGCTCAAACGCGAGGCTCAAATGGAAGAATAGGGACACCTCCTTTTGCATCACACAAGTACTCTGAACGAGCTTTCTAACAAATATAGATTTGACAAATTTTGAATTAATTAGGTCTATGTATTTTGACGTGCATCAGACATAGGTTTTCTATCGAATATAAACTTCCAGGTTTGACGTTCAATGAAAAATAGTAGAGAATAGAAAAAAAATTTGAAAAATAACAGTGCCCTCCGGTTTCAAGTCTTCTTTCTATCAAAAAAAAATCTGAATTTTGATAAATACACAAGTTATCAGCTAAAACAAAAAAAACCATTAAAATCAATTAAAAATAAATAAAAAAATCTATATTTAGAATCTAGATAGAAAATCCTAAAAGACTCTAGTTTACTTCATCTTCCGATTGTATGCACCCTCAAATGGTCGCCTAGACTATGGGCCCCATTTATCATTTTATCAATTTATCAAATTCTTGCATCAATGCTTTGCAACATTTTAATTCAAATCAATTTCCTTGATCATTTTTATTTAACTAATAGATTTAATCTCCCTTTTAATTAAATAAAATTCATCTTATTTAATTAAATTAAATTCCTCCATTTAATTAAATAAAATTCTTCTAATTTATTTAATTAAAACAAAACCCCTCTTTTAATTAAATAAATAAAAATCCCCACTTAAAGCACTTTATTTGATGAAAAAGGAAATAAATTAAATAAAATTTAAATAAAAATCCCTTTTTCTTCACATCCTCCGAAGTGGTGCAATTTTTGCCTCTTAATCATAACCTTTGATTTTTGCCTCTTAATCTCAACCATTCACTTTCCTTTAAAAGGAGACCTCTCCTTCTTATTCATATCATCTTTTTCATAGTATTGTTATGCTGCAGGTTGGGAGAGCAATTTTGGAGGAGAATTTGAGCACTCAAGCTTGGATATTGCAACTTCTTTCTTCTTGTCTTCTTCTTCTTGCATCCATGGCTATTCATGTAGATTAAATTCATATTTCCTTTCATAGATTAATATTGCATCCATATTTCCTTTCATAGATTAATCATGCATTGTTATCATTTAGATTAATTTCCTTTTATGCATTGCAATCATATAGAATAGATTTCATTTTCATGCATTGAATCTCTCATTTCATGGTGTACTTGCACAGGCACAACTAAGTCAATCTGAGGACCTTCATCACACACCTTTGTACTCTATGACTAGAGAGCTATGATTCGATATTTGAGGCTTCATTCTTGAGCAACCTTGGATGGAATGACCCATAGAAGTGTGTCAACATTTTAGCACACATTTTTCGCACCCACCATGGGGTAGAAGATTCATTTTCTATCACTTTAGCTATTTTTCGTCATTTATTTTCGGATTTCTCTATTTTCCATCTTTTCTGTACTTGCTATTTTTTTCTGAAGAGAAATCTCTTACAACATTTTGCAGGTTTAGAGTCAAAATTTTCTTGGATTTTGTGTTTCGTCACGCGGTTCTATGCAAATTTTTGCGTGGAATCTTTGCGCGACATTCGACACTAGGCTTTGTGATCTGTTACTGTTTATTTTTTTTGCATTTTTTACTGTCTGTGTGTTTTTTCATGCGAGATTCTGTGAATCTTCATGCGGCTATCTATGAATCTTCGCGTGGCACTCTGAGAATATTCATGCGAGATTTCGCACCAGAGATCTATTTTTCATTGCTATATTTATATATCTCTATTTTTCTTGCTAACCAGTAATGTTTATTTTTTTTGGTAGTTTGTGATTTGTTGTTGCTATTGTTGTTGCTGATTTAGACTTGCTTGGATAAACAACAAAATGATTCACGTTGCATTCGATTTGAGGTATTTTATTTCTCTCTATAACATTTGGATTTTGGGAATAAAATGAACATCTCATGTGTTTAGCTTGAGTGTTTCTTGCTTTCATATATTATATTTCCAATTGGTCCTCTAAAAATGGACCTAGATTTGCTTTCTTGCATATATGTTTCACATAGTAATTAGGCCCTATGAACACTATTTGTGGCGATATTGAGAGAGTGGGCTTCATTCGCTTGTCTTACATGCAAAGTTCTTCTTGACGATAGATCCCCTTGTAGGTAGGGAAGGATTTATTTTTTTATCTTATTGGTCAACTTGGTTTGGGCTTTAACTTTTGATTATACTTTCTCTCTTTGGGGAGATTGGTGTCATTTATTGTTGTGTGAACCTTGAATGAGGTGATTTCAAATTAGTGGGTCAATTAATCTTGTTTTCTATATTTTGGTGAGGTGTAGAGGCTAGAGGATTATGCTCTTTTCCCTTTTGGGAGAATCAGAAACTTAGAACCCTTGAATCCAAACTAAGTCCCCACGTGGTCCATATTGTGAGTCTTCCTTGTTAGAGAGGGTTAACCGTAGTGGAAATTCCCTTTATTGGGTAAACCATGTGGATAGAACCTCAAGCGGTAATAGCCATTTTCGCCATGGTAGCAATAACCCCTATATAAATGTCCTTGTGGAAGAAATATCTACGGGTGTATTTTCTTGTGGGTTTTCAGATCTCCTCAACAGCTCCAGATTGATTAAATTCTCAGACTGTGTCAAAACCTCGGTGCACCGGGATTGGATTTCACCCACTTGAGATTGTAAAAGTTGCAGAGTCAAGCCATTACTAAGAACCATAGTGAAACCAACTTTTTATTTTCTAGGAATATGTGCATGGTTGGAAAAAAATTTGAGAACATACACAAGTAGCATTCTTATGGACTAGAAATACTATGAAATTATACATGATTCATGTACAAGGTTTCTTTGTCCCTTGCTCATTGATGATAAAATTTTTTAATACATCTAGTTGGTTAGTTAAAACAATCAAAAACTGATTTTTGTGTCCTTTCCTCGTGCGAGAAAAATGTTTCTTCACACCATTTGCTGTGTTTCCTCGCGTGGCCATCTGAGAATCCTCGTGTGATATTTTGTGAACTTGCTGTCAGTTTGTTGTTTCTTGTCACACCATTCTAGTCTTTTCTCTCCTGTTTGAGCTTTTTGTTGTGCGGTCTTGCACACATCCTCACACAAGAAAGCATTTCCTCGCGCTAAACTGCCTGTCAGTGAGCTATTTGCTGTCATTTTTGAGCCTGTTTAACTTTTTGTCTTGTCATTTTTAGTTTTCTAGGTTTATCTAGGTCAGATTGGATTACTTACACTAATGTTAGAAGCTTGTTTAGCTTAGGACTCTTTCATTTTGACCTCTTGGATTAGCAATCTTTGATTTCACAAGTGACATTGCTCAGAAGCTTGGTGAGCTAGAAACCATCTTTGTTGAAAAGATAAACCTTTAGATTCTTTTATAACACACTTGGAGATTTTTGGTAATCTCTTGTCCATCCACTTTCATACAATTTTAGTTTCAATTTCAATTAATTTGGGTAAGACCATCCTCCTGATCCATAATGTGCTAGGGTATTCACACAAAATTATTGGGTACCTCTGTGGCAATGTTGGCTTACGCCCCTTTGGAATATTCTATCTTACCACTTCTTTTTGGACAAGTTAGTACCTTTTCTATCCTAGTTTGGTACCAATATTTCTTAGGGTAATCCTATCAACTAGTACTTTTCTTTGATGCCAGTTACAACAAGATATCAAGTAAATCAAGGAAAACAACCTCAAGTGGTTTTTAACCAATTAGCCCTAGTTCAAACTCGCCAAAGAAATAAGGGAAAAGAACCCATATTTGATCACTCACCTAGGAATACTTCAAAAGTGTGGTTTGATTCCAAGAGTCATCTTAGTGAGTTGGGCATCCCCTTAGCATCTTCTCATTATTCTATGGATATGATTCACACCATGACTCAGAGAGAGAAGGAAGCTAGAGATAAACATTATGAGGATATGTTTGCAAAGAGTAGAGATGCTATTTAATTTAGTGGTTCCTCTCATGGAAGTAGACCGACCTCACCCCTTATTTCAAAAAGATATCTAGATGCACACCAAAGGGCTGAGAGAGAGAGAGAGAGAGAGAGAGAGATGTTTATCAAGATAATCAATCACAACATGAAATCCAACATGGAGAACCTTATGATGCTCACATAAATACAACTTACACCAACAACTTGTTTCGAAATTCAAGGTCAAGCTCACCTACCAACTATATGAGTGACAGACTCAAGAGGATTGAGCATGAAAAGAAAGCATTCCAAGATGAACAAGATCATAAGGAAGAACAAATTAGATGCCTAGAGATGGAGAAAAAAAATTTGATGAAAATGGAAAGAAAATCCTTTCAAGAAGAGTGAGATAGGCTCTTGGCTCAACAACTCAATGATCCATTCAATAATATGCATGTTAGTGGTGGAAACACTTCTCCTACATCCACTCCTCCTAGGACTCCACAAAGTAGGAGACATTCAAGATCACCATCATGATCTCCTAGCCCTAGGGGAATAAGAGTTTCAAGACATGATAATTATAGGAGACAAACACTTCCTAGGAACTCAAGGCCACCTTCACAACATGCTCATTATGGTTCACAATATGGAGGTGGTAGCTTGAAATTTGATTGCACCTCCCAAGACTTTATGCACATGCAACAAGAGCCACTTTTTCAATAGTATGTGGAGAAATATGTGGAGCAAAACAAGGATAAGTTTCTAGAGAGTCTAATCAAAAAGGGTGCCAGAGTCCCTTACAACTTTGATGTGGATAAAAATATTAAGAAGCAAGGTCCATCTCAAGAGGAGAAGCTTGATGCAATGCAAAGAACAATAGACCAGATGTCTGCACCTAAGAATTCTTTCTCATTAGACTTGATTTGTGCTAATCCTTTTGATAAGAGTGTTGACATGAAAGAATTTCCTAGAAAGGTTGAAATTCCTCAATATGACAAATATGATGGGAGTGGAGATCCCAATGATCATGTGTGCCAGTTTTATACCACAAGTTTTGAGTTCCATCAAGATGATTCATACCTTATGAGGTTTCTCCCACGAAGTCTTAAGGGTCAAGCAATGGAATGGTTTACTAAGATAACTCCCCCTGTTAAGACTTTCAAAGAGCTTGTTCACATATTTTCTCAACACTTTGCATACAATGTTTCAAGATCTATCACTTTGTTGGACTTATGTAGCTTAAGGCAGAATCAAGGAGAATCCTTTGTTACTTTCTTACAAAGGTGGAGGTGAAAGTGTTATTTCTATTCTAGAACTATTCCTGATAATGAAAAGATTGACATTCTTGTTAGTAATTTGGTCCCCAAAATGTGGTATGAAGTTAAGAAAATGGTTTTTGATTCATTTGACACCATGGTTGAAACTGCATGTAGAATTGAGGATGTTTTAAAAGAACAAGGAATTTTGACTAAACATGGAAATAACAACAACAATGGTAAAAAAAACAACTCTAACAAGGATAAAGGGAAGAACCAATATTGGAATAGGAACAAACAAGTGGTTAATGATGGAGTTGTGGATTTCTCCCAACCTAAAGATCAACCTATGCTTCATTTTTCTAGTAATGTTCAAGCTGTGAAGCTCAATACATCCAATCAACAAGAAACTAAGTCAAGCTACAAAGGTAAGCCTAATAGCAAGAATTGTCAATTTGCAAAACTTGGTGAGTCATAAGAGAAAATTTTAAAGAAACTTATTGATAACAATCTGGCACATCCTCATGATGCTGTGAATTTTCATATACCTAAAGTTAAACCACATTGGTGGAAGGAAAAATCCTATTGCATATTTCATAATGGTATTAGACATGACGTTGAATACTACCAAAGACTTGAGCATATCATTCAAGATATCATTGAGAGTAAACAAATTACAATAGATGGATTGAACACCAACGCTGATCACAAGGCATTCAAGGAACCTTTTCTCAAATATGAAAAGGGGGAAACCTCTAAAGTTAAGAATGACAAAGTTGAGGTCAATTATACTTACACAGATGCAGAGAATGTTATCAATATGCTTGAAGTTGTTGAATAAAATGTTAATATGATGAGTGATAGAGATCCTTATGGTTACAATCTAGATGAATAATCTCCTCCTATTTTTGATAGAGAACCTATTGTGGTGCTAAGGGGTCCCAACTCTAGAAGGTCGTCTCAATCCCTTAATGTTGTTACACAAAGTCAAGGCCTTTTTGTCATTAGAGGACCCAATTCAAGCCAATCCAGTAAGCCTAAGAAAGTGACATCAAAGCCTGTCACCTTGAAGCTAGCTGTTAATACTAAGTAAAACTACAATCTTATGGATCAGTTACAGAGAACCCCCGCTCAGATTTTGATCTTTGAGCTCTTAGAGTTGTCCCCTAGACATAAACAAATCCTTGACGATACTTTGCGCATGGAAAATGTCCCCAACAACTTAGATATTGATCAATTCCAGAATATGGTTAATCATATTGCTACCCTCATTTCCTTTCATTTTCAAAAGATGATGATAAATATTTGAGCCATCCGCACAATCTTTCCCTTCACATTGAGGTTATGATCCATCACACCCATGTTAGGCGCGTGTTGATAGATGGGGGTGTTGGGCTTAATATTTGTTCTTTTAGTCTTTTGAAAGAACTAGGTTATTCGGAGAAAGTTATAGATACCAAAAAAAGGATTACTATCAAAGCCTATGATGAGGCAGAAAGAAGTTCCAAGGGGTTGGTCATCCAACCTGTTAGGATTGGCCCTGTTGAAAAAGACATTGTATTTCAAATAGTTTATGTTGGACCCCTTGCATATAATATCTTACTTGATAGACCATGGATTCATGATATGCAAGCAGTGTCATCTACCTACCATCAATGTGTTAAGTTCCCCTACAATGGAATAGAGATTTGTATACCTATGGATAACACTTTATCTATTAATTCAATTTCAGCACAGGCTCATGTTCCCCTCAATAGAGAAGCAGAAAATTTTGACGCAACCTTAGCTGAATGTAAAGACAAGCTTAAAATGATAGACCTTGGTATGGAGGGGTATCAACTCAAATCCCTCACAACTTTACCAATTTCACCTTCATCTTATCAAAAACCTTCAAAAGAGAAGAAACCTTCCTCTTCAGCTATGACTTTATTTGGCAAATTTTTAGAATCATCAGTGCCTATTCAAGATGAGAAAGAGGAAAAATTTGTTACAGACTAAATTTATAGAGAAGAAAATTATATGCACAATGATAACTTCTCTCCTTCCCCTAAGGCTTATGGAAGAGGGTATACCTTTGTCAAAAAGATGGGTTATCCTGGATACGGCCCTCTTAATCACAATTTGGATGCTAGATCCAAACCTCTTGATCATGCTCAATTTGGATGCAAGTCAAAGAAGCTAGTTGACCTAGGATTTGAGAATTACAACAAACACACTAATCCTCTCTATGAAAATTTGCATAGTGATGATGAACTAGAGTATGTTCCTAATTTGACAAATCAACAAGATATGTGTGAAGTTTGGGTTCCTTCCACTAATCTCCTTTGGGGAGATTCAGATGTTTCAGTCGCCCATTCATCAGTTGCAATTTTAGAACAAGAATGAGATATAGAGGATCCTTTGAGAGAGCTTCAACGAAAGAATTTTGTTCATTTAATGTAAAGAGAAAGTGCTACTTTTGATGAAACTGGACCTTCTACATCAAGATGTCCCAAACCTTCATGGTGTAAGCATCTTAGTCACAATTCAGATACAAGTTCTAATGAGTATGAATGGGACTCTTTTCAGAGCCCTCCATAGTTACTAGAGATATTGATGTTATTCACACTTTTATTTCTCAACTTGAGTTAGCCAACAAGTCACGTTTAGGATTAGAGGTTTTGAACCCACATGTTTCCTTAGTGGACGATTCTTTGCTTGTTAGGATGAATCATGATTTGGGTAGCTTAGAGGGATACTTGACAGACTCTGACTCTTCAGTCACCAACGATAATATCATCCACATTTATAACCTTGAGCCAATAATTGACTTATCCCTTGTTCATCCCGACCTCATTGATTGGTCCCAATTCTATCAAGAACCTGAGCTTTTAACATTCCAAAATGATAATGAGATAGCTTGTTATCTAAATGCCATTGAACCCGTAGTCTCTTCCACCAGTGAATCGACTACTAGTATGATAGAGCCAGACATCAAGTACCTTAGTCACAAGATAAAAAGAAAAGAAAATCAAAAGAATATGTGTTCTAATGGTGAAAACCACTGTGTGGCAGTGTCAGAACCAAAAAAAGTAAAAGGAAATGATGTATCCGAAGGTGAAAACCTCTTTGAGACACCTAAGGATGAGGTACTTGATCATCTCCCCAACTATTTTCAAGATCGATCTTCAACACTTATTCAACCAACACAAGTAGTTAACTTGGGTATAGATGAGGCTCCACAAATAGTACACTTGGCTAAGTCCTTGTCACCAACAGAAAAGGAGGCTTACACTAAATTCTTATAGAAAAAGAAGATCAATTTTGCATGGACTTATTCAGATATGCCAGGATTGGACATTAATCTTATTATGCATCACTTATCTATAGCTCCCAATGTCAAACTAATTAAGCAAAAATTGAGGAAAATGCATCCTCACATAGCTCTTCTAGTAAAAGAAGAATTAGAAAAACTCCTTGGTGCAAAATTTATAAGAGCTATTGCCTATGTTGAATGGATATCAAACATTGTACCAATTTCCAAACATGACAAATCGATTTGAGTTTACATAGATTTTAGAGATCTCAATAGAGCATACCCAAAGGATGACTTTCCACTCCCCAATATAGACATGATAGTGGATATGACTGTGGGTTATGAGATTTATTCTTTGATGGATGGTTTTTATGGTTACAATTAGATTAAGATAGCTCCTGAAGATCAAGAAAATAATGCATTCACTTGTGCATTGGGTACCTATTGTTGGAATGTTATGCCTTTTGGATAAAAAAATGTCGGAGCTACCTATCAATGAGCTATGACAACTATTTTTCATGACATGATGCATAAAAACATGGAAGATTATGTGGATGATACCTTGGCCAAGTCTAAACAAAGAGATACACACTTAAATGATTTGGAATTATTTCTAGATCACATGGAACAATTTCAACTAAGGTTAAATCCTAAAAAGTGTGCATTTGGAGTCACCTCTGGAAAATTACTTGGTTTTATCATTTTCGCAAAAGGAATAGAGGTGGACCCTAAAAAAGTTCAAGCAATCATAGATATGCCACCTCCTAAAAACATTAGTCAAATGAAGAGTCTTCAAGGATGTCTTCAATCTATAAGGAGATTCATTTCACAACTAGTAGATAGAGCTGAACCCTTCAACAATAACTTACATAAAGGAGTCAAATGTGTTTGGAATGAGGATTGTCAAAAGAGCATAGATCAAATCAAGAGATACTTGGAAAATGCTTCTATATTAATGCCTCCTATCCCAGGGAAACCATTTATTCTATACATTTCAGTGAAAAAATCTTCCTTGGGGGCATTACTAGCACAACTTGATGAAAATGGGAAAGAAAGAGCAATATACTACATCAACCGTACTCTTGTTTCATATGAGGCTAACTACACTAGCATTGAGAAAGCTTGCCTTGTTGTTGTGTTTACTTCCCAAAATTTGCACCATTACATGCTTGCACACACTATACACATCATAGAAAATAAAATCCACTCAAATACTTACTAAGTAAGGCTTCCCTCATAGGTAGACTTGCTAAATGGATGATGATACTTTTAGAGTTTGACATAGAGTACATTGAACATAAAGAAATCAAAGGACAAGCCATAGAATATCAATTGGCTGATTTCCCATTACAAGAAAATGCACCTATTCAAGTTGACTTTCCAAATGAGCATCTCATGTACATGAATGAAAGAACATGGAAGATGCTCTTTGATTGATCTTTTATGCAAAATAGTTCAAGAGTAGGTTGTTGTTTGTTTCTCCTCATGGGTACATGATTCCTAAGTCTTACAAATTATTGTTCCCATGTACAAACAAAATTGCTGAGTATGAAGCTTTAACCAATGGACTTAAGATGGTCATAGAATGGAGAATCATAGAGTTACACATCTATGGGGATTCACAACTAATAATCAACCAAGTTAATAATGAATATCAAAAAAAACATGAGAAAATGGTACCTTACAAGAAAATGGTTGATTCCTTAAAATGCTACTTCACATTTGTCACATTTTAGCAAATCCCTAGAGAAAAAAACAAAGAAGCTAATGCTATGGCTACACTTGCTTCACTCCTTTAGCTAGATCAACATGAATCCAGATTTGAATTCCTTGTGGAAGAAATACATCACCCTATCTTTGACTCCCAAGAAAGCCATGTCATTTATACCCTTGTTGGTCACGAGTCATCCCGTTATGGTGTCATTTACTCATATCTTTGTGATGGCATTATACCTGAAACCTTTAACTGATCTGAACGCAGAAACCTTACCCAAAATGCCTCTCGCCATTTCCTTATTGCTGGTGATTTGTATAGGAGGGGTCTAGATAGAACACTTCTTAGATTCTTAGAAAAGGTAGAATCTGACCAACCATTACCTGACATTCATGAGGTAATCTATGGGGGACATTCCAATGGTCTTTCCATGACCTGAAGGTTGGTTGCTTAGGGCGGGGTACTATTGGCCTACGATGCAGATTGATGCAGTAGCTTTTGCAAAGTCATGCAAAAAGTGTCCAAAATATGGTAACCTTATACATGCTCCAGGCAGGGAGCTCATTCCTTCTATATCTCATTGGCCATTTCAATTCTGGGCCTTTGATATTGTTGGGTAGATTCATCCTAGCTCATCAAGTGGACACAAATTTATTATCACTGCTGCTGATTACTTCACTAAATGGGTAGAAGTTTTCCAAATTTTTGTTTCCTCGGGCAAGACAATCTCTCTATTCATTCTAAACCATATCATCTGTCGATATGGAGTGCCTTCTGAGATTATCACTAACAAAAAAGGCCAGTTTAAAAATAAGGACCTTAAACAACTCTGCAAGAAATTCAAGATTAAACAACATTGGTCCTCCATTTACTTCCCGCAAGGAAATGGTCAAGCAGAGGCATCAAACAAGACCATTCTTAAAATCTTGCATAGAACAGTCTATAAGAATGGTAGAGATTGGCATTAACAAATAAATCTGGCTTTGTGGGCCTATAGAATGAGTATTCATACTCCTACTGGGGCTACTCATTTTTCCCTTGCATATGGTGTTGGAGCAGTGTTACCTTTGGAGGTTGAGATTCCTTCACTTTGAGTTTCTCTCCATGGTCTAGTTACAGATGAAGACTACCACGCCATGAGACTTCAAGAGTTAGAACTTCTAGATGAAAAATGTCAAGCA
>MU223358.1:159679-172005 GCA_018584345.1 Thuja plicata | reverse complement strand
CTTCTAGATGAAAAATGTCAAGCATCATTTGACCATATGAGGGTCTATCAAAAGCGCATGTCCAAAGCCTTCAACAAAAAGGTTCACCCTAGAGAATTCCAAGTGGGAGATCTTGTCCTACGTGAAACCCTAAGAATCAATAGCATAGAGATCAAAAGGGAAAATTTGAACCTAATTGGCTTGGACCTTACATCATTACAGTAGCTTTTGGAATATGAGCTTATTTTATATCTACAAAAGAGGGAGAGCAACTCCCTGATCCTATCAATGTCTTGCACCTAAAGAATTTCTATACATGATGCTCATTCTATCTGGGGAAATCCTTTGTACATAATTATTGATCCTGGAAAAATCTAAAAAAATGATATATTGTCAAAAATGCTAAAAAGCAGAAAATGTCCTGAAAAAATGATCATCTTAGTGAAAACCTAGCAATAGGCGCTTTGATGTATCTTCAAAAAAATTATATATTTCAAAAATACAAAAAATACAAAAAATTAAAAAATTTAAAAAAAATGGAAAAAGTGCCTTGGTGAAAACCTGGAAATAGGCCCTTGGTAGCAAAAATTCAAAAAAAATATAAAATGTCCTAAAAAAAAAGAAGAAAAAAATGAAAAAAATTGAAAAATGAAAAAATTGTAATAAAATCCAATTAGTGAAAACTTGGAAACGGGTGCTACTTGAGGCCTTTGCACCCCTATTTGTTAGCACGTGTCCTTGACACTTAGCCTTTATCCATCATGCCTTGTCCTTGTTGCCTTGGTCTAGAATTGGTCTTTGTATTTTTCTAGGGGGCATAACTGTGTTAGCTTTGGTATCTTGGATGTGTTAGTCTTTAGGACGTCTCACAAATGGTGTTTTTCAATACCTCCCCAACTGTATTTTTCAATACAACCCCTAACATCGAGTGTTTTTCAACACTTATCGGTTTGGTCTTACCCAGTTTTGTCATGTGGTCTTACCTACTTGCGAGCATTCGATCCTTATCCTTGGAACTCAGTATCAGTTAACATAACTAAATTATTAAACGCAACACTTAATGCTTGAGCTATGTCATGATCTTTTCTTTGGGTGCTAACTATAACATAGGACTTTAAGTCTCTCCATGATGCTTAGCTAGAGGACTTGGGGCATGGAACATGTTTTTATTTACTTCTTTCTTTATGCTTCACTGTTTTTGCACAACCGTTCTGCTAGTCATCCTAGCCCCTATGCCTTGATGCGAGCATGGTTTTGCTACATTAAATTAGGTAAGCTAACATCAGAGTCATCTTGACCTTTATGTCTTTGATGCTTATGTTAGAATCTTTCCATATTCTAATCCAATATTAATCACATTCATATCTTCATATTTACACTTGTGACTAGTGATGATTGTGTGATTTTTTTGATGTTTGTTAATAATAGCCCAATGATGAGAATAAGTTTCTTTACACTCTATAATAAATGATGAACACAAAGTCCTATGTTACAGTTGCTCTATTGCAAGTACACCTTTTTATTTTCATGTAGCTTGCATTGTTAGACCTCATGTTAGTTTGCATTTTTAGGCTGCATTATGAGTTTACCAGGGTTTTCCTTCATCTTTCTTGTGGACTTTTAATCAACTGTGATCATGTTCTGATCTTCATTTCCTTATCTTCTTTCATGATCTCAATCAAAATTTCCCATTTTAAAATAGTTGATTAATTTTGGGGCATCCTATTTCTTAAGGCAAATTCTCTTTCTTCTATCCATTTCTTTCCATCTCTTCAAAACTTCTACCTTCAATTCAATTTCACCCCACTTCTTTTCTTCTAATTCAACCTTGGGGCATAATCTTTCGTGCTTGATGATCTATCTTGATTTTGTGATCCTTATATATTTCATCTTACATCAAGAACCTTATATTTAGTTTGATTTGATCAAATTTATCAGTTTGTTGTTTCTCCTCTATCTCATTTCAATTTTGATCATGAGGGGGTAGTACCTATCAAACTTCAATCCTTGATTCAGATTTATCAATCATATCAACCTTGCTTGAGATTCTTATCTCGGACATGTCAATTACTTACAAACAACGGTGTTGACTTTGGCTTATTTTGCAATATGCTTATCTTTGTTCTGATGTCAATTACTTACAAACAACGGTGTTGATTTCTATGTTGTTTTGTGATCCCAAATACATCTCACACTTCAAATGCATTCTTTGACTACATGTGTTCCCAGAATGATCACACATTAGTCAAAGAGGGGCAAATGTATGCACCCTAAAATGGTCGCATAGACTATGGGCCCCATTTATCATTTTATCAATTTATCAAATCCCTGAATCAATGCTTTGCAACATTTTAATTCAAATCAATTTCCTTGATCAAATTGTAATTAATTCAATTATTTCAATATTTCCTAAGGTTTGATCATTTTTATTTAATTAAAAGATTTAATCTCCCTTTTAATTAAATGAAATTCATCTTATTTAATTAAATTAAATTCCTCCATTAATTAAATAAAATTCTTCTAATTTATTTAATTAAAAAAAAACCCCTCTTTTAATTTAATAAATAAAAATCCCCACTTAAAGCACTTTATTTGATGAAAAAGGAAATAAATTAAATAAAAATTAAATAAAAAATCCCTTTTTCTTCACATCCTCCTAAGTGGTGGGATTTTTGCCTCTTAATCATAACCTTTGATTTTTTCATCTTAATCTCAACTGTTCACTTTCCTTTAAAAGGAGACCTCTCCTTCTCATTCATGTCATCTTTTTCATAGTATTGTTATGCTACAGGTTTAGAGAGCAATTTTGGAGGAAAATTTGAGCACTCAAGCTTGGATATTGCAACTTCTCTCTTCTTGTCTTCTTCTTCTTGCACCCATGGCTATTCATGTAGATTAAATTCATATTTCCTTTCATAGATTAATATTCCATCCATATTTCCTTTCATAGATTAATCATGCATTGTTATCATTTAGATTGCTTTCCTTTTATGCATTACAATCATATAGAATAGATTTCATTTTCGTGCATTGAATCTCTCATTTCATGGTGTACTTGCATGGGCACAACTAGGTCAATCTGAGGGCCTCCATCACACACCTTTGCACTCCATGACTAGAGAGGTATGAGTCGATGTTTGAGGCCTCATTCTTGAGCAACCTTGGATGGAATGACCCATAGAAGTGTGTTAACATTTTAGCACATACCGATTTCAAACAGTTTAATGATAATATGCATCCGAATGTGAAAGTTTTTCTCAAAATGTAGACTTCAATGTCCATTTAGGAAAAAAAGTGTAACCCACTATTGTGGTATCACCCAATTGAAAAAATTATCTCCAATCAGTGATTCCCCTCCAACCACCGGTGAATCCTTTTAGGAGACTTCCTTGTGCATCCATAAATGCCTCAAGTCTTTCCCAAAAGGCCTTGGGTGTTCACACAATTTCGTTCTTCTCCCTATCCTAGCTCACCTGGTTTCACCAGTCAGCCATAGGGCTTCATTTCTTTCCTATGAAATCCAATGAGATAACAACAAAATGAACAAAAACCCTATCTATTGACACTAACCCTACCTTCCCCATGGTTTCAGACAAATCCACTAGAGGAAAACTAGGTTAGAGGCATTTATATCTTGGCAACATTGTTTTGTCTCTGTCAGACCAGTGGCCTTCAAAATTTGATAAATTTGAACCTACTAAACTTCAAAACAAACTACTTAGTGTATATGAAATCTGAAAACAAACACTAGAATAAAATGGAGCCCAGTCACCTATCCCAATCCGTACAGGACCGTACAGAAGCAAAACTACACTACAGATTATACAAAAGAAGGTGCAAACATATGTACAGAGGTGTTAGAAATAAAATTCTCAATCCAAAATCTCATTAACCCTTCCAAAAATTTTATTCCATGCTCATATACTGAGCATGGGTGGTTACATTAAGTTTTAACCATCTTTTGTCAAATCTTGCAAAAGTTGCTCGAGCAACTTTTTGCAAATTGAAGTATTTTAACTTCCTATGTCCACTCGATGAGTGAGGTTGACCTCTAGGAAGCTAGATAGGATATTTAGGGTCCTAATACATGCCTTCAACCCATGTTACACTAAAATGACAACTTTCCCATTTTGAGGCCAAATTACCTAATGAGCACAATGAGCACTAAGGTTCCTACAATCATGAAGTTAGACTATCATGCTTCCATCCTTTTGGAACTTTATTCTAACACACCCACACATTTCCTAAACACCTTAAAAAAAATCAAAACAAGAAAATAGGGAGGTTCCCTACACCATACTCCCTTGGACAAAAGAACTCAAGTCCCTTGAGTTAGGAAGTCTTCAAAAGTGACCCCATGTTTCATTATATCCAACTCTATCATCCAAGTAGCCTCAACTTTAGGAAGCCCCTGCCACTTGATGAGATATTCCTTGTAGTTACCCTTCTTAGTATTCTTTATCACCTTAGAGTCTAAGACACTTTCCAATTGCAATGGCTTTTGGGTAGGCAAATCTTTCACCCTATCATCTTCCTCCAAATTTGCAAGTGTGGACTGACCTGTGTCAAGAGGTGATCCTCTATAAGGGTACAAATCACTAACATTGAAAATAGGTGAAATTCCCAAATCAGGAGGTAATTCCACTTCATAGGCATTCTTGCCATATTTATGCAAAATCTTTAGTGGTCCAATCTTCTTCATGAGTAGCTTACTTGGTTGGCCTTTTGGTAGCCTCTCCTTTCTGAGGTAGGCAAGCACTAGATCCCCAACCTTGAACTACAAGTCCCTCCTATTTTTATCAACCTTGGATTTTTACTTCTCCACTTGTCTTTGTAAAGTTTGATTGACTTGAGCATGTAGCTCCTTCATCTATTCTGTAAATGACTCCCCTTGTGCACTCCTCTTGTCTTCCAACCTGAGATCCCACAACTCCAAAATCACCCTAGAATTAAACCCATAAACTATTTCAAAAGGGCTCTTATTGGTACTCCTATTAATGGATTCATTGTAGGAAAACTCTACCTACCCTATGATATGATCCCAAGATTGACCATGTTGTTTGGTTAAACACCTCAACAAATTCCCAAGTGACCTATTCACTACTTCTGTTTGTCCATCTGATTGTGGATGGTAGGCCGAGGAGAAGGACAAATTAGTTCCAAGCATCTTCCAAAGGGTTCTCCAAAAGTGACCCACAAAATTTGTATCCCTTTCATAGACAATATTCAAGGGCAAACCATGAATTTTAACAATATCCCTAAAGAAAATCCCTACAATCTGAGACGCATCATTTGTTTGTTTGCATGGCATAAAGTGTGCCATCTTACTGAAATGACCTACCACCACAAACACATTGTCATGTCCTCTAGATGTCGTTGGTAACCCCAAAACAAAATCCATACTAAGGCACTCCCAAGGCCTTTGGGGTATATTTAGTGGTTGATAGAACCCACTATTGCTTCTTTGGCCTTTTTCCCTCTAACAAACTTGGCATTTCTCTACAAATCTCCTCACATCTGACTACATTCTAGGCCAGTATTAGTGCCTATGCACTTGCTCCAATGTTTTATCCACTCCAAAGTGGCCTCCCAAGCCCCCTTGGTGCTTCTCCTTCACAATGTTTTCCCTCATTGACCCTTGAGGTATACACATAATGTGACCTTTGAACAATAGGCCTTCCTGCAATACATACTCACTGAAATCCACCTTGAACCACTGCTAAAACTTGACACAAGGTTCATAAGCTTCTTTGAAGTCTTTGTCTTCCTTGTAGAGGTCTTTCAAGTCTTCCAAGCCCACACTTTGTAGTTGTATCTCCTGAATTGTGAGTAATCTCCTACTAAGAGAATCTGCAACCATGTTGCTAACCCCCTTTTTGTGTTTGATAACAAAGGTATAGGCTTGTAATGCCTCCACCCACTTCATGTGTCTTTGGTTCAACTTTTCTTTCCCATTTAGAAAACTTAAGGCATGGTTATCTTTATAGACCACAAACTCCCTAGGTAACAAGTAGTGCCTCAACTTCTTCAAGGCTTGTACCTTGGCATATAGCTCCAAATCATAGGTGGAGTACTTTTGTTTTTCCTCATTCAACTTCTCAGAAAAGAAAGCTATAGGGTGTCCCTCTTTGCTTAACACGGCTCCAATAGCCAATTTTCCAGAATCACACTCTACCACAAAGAGTTTATTAAAGTTAGGAAATCTTAGGGTAGGTAGCTCAACAATCCTCTTTTTTAGCATTTCAAACCCTTGGTCTGCTACTACTATCCATTCAAACTTGCATTTTATTCCACCTTTAATAGTATTTAGAATTGGGGCACATACATTACTGAAGTTCCTCACAAACTTCCTTTAATAGGAGGCCAACTCATGGAAACTCCTAACATCCCCTCTAGACTTAGGTGTAGTCCACTCCAAAATGGACTTAACTTTATTAGTGTCCATTTTCATACATCCATTAGCAACCACAAAACCAAGGTAGACTAGTTCATTTTTGAGAAACTCACACTTTTCTTGATTTATCATCAACTTCTCTTGGTGTAGCTTTCTTAAGACCATCTCCAAATTCTTCAAGTGCTCCTCCTTGGACTTGCTAAATATCAAAATATCATCAAGGTAAACATTACAAACTTACTAATAAATTCTGCCAGCACTTCATTCATGAGCCTCATGAATGTGCTAGGTGCATTACTTAGGCCAAAGGGCATTACTAGCCACTCATATAGACCCTCATTAGTCTTAAAAGATGTTTTCCACTCATCACCTAGCCTCACCCTTATCTGATGATACCCTAACTTCAAGTCCACCTTAGAAATGTAACAAGATCCTCCAAGATTGTCCATCAAGTCTTTTATCTAAGGAATTGGGAACCTATATCTAATAGTGATCTTGTTTATAGCCCTGGAGTCTGTACACATCCTCCATTTTCCATCCTTCTTAGGTGCAAGTACTATTGGCACAACACATGGTCTCAAACTCTTCCTTATCAACCCCTTATCCAGCAAATCTTGGATTTGTTTTGCTATCTCTGCATTTTGCCTTGGTGTCATCTTGTAGGCACCCTTGTTTGGAAAATTTTCTATAGGTATAAGATCAATCTGGTGACCCACATCCCTCATAGGTGGTAAGGCACTTGTCATACCATTATCCACTATGTCATGATACTTCTTCAACAAAGCTTGTATCTCTGGTGGCAAACAGACTTTCTCCTTAGTCTCCTCCTTTGGTTTGATCACTGTTGCACAACATACTCCCTTCTCCTTCTTCATGGCCTTTAGAAACTCTTTCCCACTTAATAACATCACACTTTTAACCACATGCTTCTCTTCATTGGGTTCTTACAAAGGATCCATTTGGAATTTCTTTCCTAGCTTAGTGATGACATAATTATTCTTCTCTCCATCATGTATGGCTTTAACATCATACTGCCATGGATGTCCTAGGAGCCAATGGCATGCATCCATAGGTAGTATGTCACATAGGACCTTGTCCTTATATTCTCCAATCTCAAACTCAATCATAGTTTTGTCATCTACCACTATTTGTTGATCCTTGTTCAATCATTAAACCTTGTAAGGTGTGGTATGAGGTATCCTTCTCAACTTCAATTTTTCCACCATCTTAGTGGAAACTATATTCTCAGTGGATCTAGAGTCCACTATAACCTTGCAAATCTTCCCATTAGAACTACAAGTAGTCTTGAATAATTTCTTTCTTTGGGGTGGCTCTATGGTGTTAGCTACCTTCAATAAGGTTCTCTTTAACATCAAGTTTTCTCCATCTAGTACTGGCCCTGCCTTGGAAATAGGTGAAGTAAAACTTTGAGTGTCATCTTCTTGAACTAATTGATTCCTCCTATCCCCCATTGAAGATGAGAAAGCCTTCTCTAGACACTTGCCCATTGTGTGACCCACTTGGTTGCAATTATAACACCTACCAGTGAAAACTAAATTAATTCTTCCTTAGGGTTGTAACCTATCTCTTGGTGGCCCCCTACCTCTGTATCCTCCCCTTTGGAAATATCCTCTATACTAATTTCCTCCACTACTATCCATGAATTGAATGTCATCTTGTCTATTAGGGCTCTATCCCCTACCAAAGTTACCCCTGCCTCTCTGAAAACCTCTGCTATTTCTACCACCTCTTCCTCTTTGATGGAAGTCATTCCTCATTCTAGCCTTGTCCTCTATTCTTAAGGCCAATTGAAATCACTTGTGCATATTGTTTGGTTCCATCATGCTAATCTCATCTTGAATGCCTTGTCTCAACCCATTTAGGTACCTGGCTACCTTCTCCATTTCATCTTCTTGTCTCCTAGCCCTTAGGCTTAGCTTATGGAACTCGTCTGTGTAGGCACTCATTGTCATTTATTTTTGTCTTAGGTTCTGTAGCTTTTGGTATATTTGGATTTCATAATCAGTGGGCGAGAATTGTGCCCTCAACCTAATTTTCATTCTCTCCCAAGAATTAATCTTCTTCTTCCCACCATTCACTCTTTCATCCTGCATCATTGATGTAAGGCTTGCTCTATACCCTATTCTCCTCTAGGGTCTCCTTAGGACAATTCAGTGACCTAGTAGGGTTCTATGCTCAACCCTACTCTCCTTAGGTATCTTGACACAAGATCCTAACCTTTCACCTAGTGTACACCAATAGTATTGATAAAAAATACTCCATTCTGCAACATACACTAACTAGGTATTCCCTAGCCTCAATCTTCAATAATTGCCTCAATTCCTCTTAGGAATAAACTCCATGGAAGGATAGGTCATCAAGACCTCCACTAGTTCAATTTGAACCCCTGCATACACCATGCACAAACACATAACAATCAAGTGCTTCACAATGCACTTTTCTCACCCGAAATAGGGCTACAAGCCAATTAGGCCTTTTTCTTGGAAATTTGAAGATAACTTGAAATTTTACCACACAATCCTCCAAAATGGTTTAGGATTCAAACACCCTTTATCAAGAACTTTGATATTTTCAAGGTCTCCAATCCTCAAGTTGTCCGTACAACCCTTCCTACTATCATGCCTAGCAATCATGGTTTTATGTCTCTTTGACAGTTTGAAAAAAAAAGTGTTCTTTCAATCCACCAAAGAAATCCTCTAACCTTCTCCTTCAAATTGGGGGTATTACATACATTACTCTATCCCTTCATGAGCTCTAGTTGAAGCTACCAATGCATTCAACCCTCCTTGCATCACTTGCAATGTTTCTCAGTCCCTAGTCATGCACAACAGGCTCACCTAGGGCATCATTGAAAAAATAGAAAAACTACTTTCTTGGGCCCCTCCTTCTATACAAATAATTTACATAGAGTCTTCTCACCCATGCCAAGAGCCTATACAGAAACTATGGTGGCAAGTTTAGTTAAGACCCCATTTATCCAACCTGCCTGGTTCAGACCAGCGACAGGGTAAAACACAAAGAATTTAACAAAACCAAGATAAAAACTACAAATTTGAAAAATAACTCCACAAAGAATCTCAAATTAACCTACCCTACATTAATCAATGGATGCAGACTAAGATCTAATCCATCTACCTACTAAAAACAAGAAAACACACTGAATTTGCTCTAAAAATGCACACACAGAATATCTTGTATTTTCCAAAATGTTTTCTAGCCTTTCTTATAGTTCAAGGGAGGCCTCTTATACTTGTCCCCATCCCTAATTTGATGGTTTTAGACAATTACAATAACCATTTCATCAAAAATTCTCTTCTTGCACAATTATTGTCAATGTTGTCAAATGACAACATTGACAATTTTGACAACTTTCCACAATTTTAGGAAATTCATTCTAAACTTTGTTCTAAGACCATGAACACATCATAATAGACTTAGGTAGACTATTCTTACCTCTCTTAGGTCCTAAAAAAATCTTTTTCTAAATTTGACCCCTATGCGCTTGGTTTACACCATTGCCACAACATTGGCAATTAGGGTCCAAATTGGCACGTGTTTCCTAAAAGACCAAACAAACTTGAAAAGACCTTCCCTAAAGACATAACACTCATCTTAAGACACCTCTAGTCCTATTATTCAACTAGTGGTTTGGCTAGAACCACTACAAGCTAAAAGAACTCTAGAAACCCTAGGTTACCAAAGAGCCTCACCTAGGTGCTCCTGCACCATACTCCCCCAAAAAGGGAAAGTCAAGTCACTCCTATAGAAAATAAAGAGTTAGGAATGCCCAGCTTCTTGAAGTCAAATTATGCAATCCATGAAGCCTCTAATTCAGGTCTATCTTTCCACTTGATAAGGTTCTCTATATACACCTTGTGTCTAGTTGACTTTTGCACTCTTGAATCCAAAACTCCCTCAGCTATCAATTGTTGTTTGGTAGACACCACATCAGGGTCTACATCACTCTGAACTCCTTGATTATGTTGACTGATCTGAGTTAATGGACCTTTAAACTAAACTAGGTCCTACACATTAAAAGTAGAAGAGATATTCAAATCAGAAGGTAAGTCTACCTTGTAGGCATTAGCCCCATATTTAGCTAGGACTTTGCATGGGCCTATTCTCTTCATTTGTAACTTAGTAGGAACTCCTTTCTACATTCTTGACTTGTTCAAATGAACCATAACATAGTCTCCTACTTGAAATTGGATATCTTTCCTCTTCTCATCCACTTTGCTTTTCAACTTTTGCTGACTGTCCTGTATAGTCTTCTTGACCTGCTCTTGGATCTCCTTAATAGTGTGGATGAAGTCTTCAGTATGCCCATTGTTGTATACCCTTCCTCCAAGATCCCTAAGCTCACAAACTCCCCTAGGATGCATTCCATAAACTATTTCAAATGGGCTTCTCCCTGTCATCCTATTCCTACTGTCATTATAGGCATATTCAACTTGAGGTATGACTACATCCCATTTTTGACCATATTATTTTTTTAGCAACCTCAATAGGTTACCCAACACCGTATTGACCACCTCCATTTGACCATCAGTCTGAGGATGGTATGTTGATCCAAAAGATAAATTTGTACCCAATCTATTCCATAATGTTTCCCAAAAATGGCTCATGAACTTAACATCCCTATCAGATACAATGCTTAAGGGTAGTCCATGAATCCTTAAAACTTCTTTAAAGAATAGATATGCTATGTGACTAGCATCACTAGTAGTCTTGCATGGAATGAAATAGCCCATCTTGCTAAATCTCTCAACTACTACATATATAATATCATAGCCTTGCTTAGTCTTTGGTATACCCACTATGAAGTCCATGCTCATACACTCCCAAGGTCTATTTGGGATAGGTAAGGGTTGATACAAGCCTGCATTGCTGCTACCTCCCTTTGCCTTCATGCATACCACACACTGTTCCACATATTTAGTGGCATCCTTTGTCAACTTAGGCCAATGATAGAACCTTTGTACTAACTTCAAGGTCTTGTTTACATCAAAGTGTCCACTCATAGATCCATTATTCTTTTCTTGTATGATATTCATCCTCATAGAACCCCTTGGCACACATAACTGATTTCCTCTGAATAACAGTCCATTCTGCAATGTGAACTCACAAAATTTTCTATGGAAGTGGTTCTGAAAAATCATGGCACACTTGATATGCCTCTCCAAAATCTTCATCTTCTTGATAGAGGTCCTTAAAACTCTCTATGCCTATACTGTTCAACTGAACTTCTTGGACTATCAAAAGTCTCCTACTCAGTGCATCAACAACCTTGTTCAACTGACCCTTCTTATTCTTAATGGTAAATGTAAAGGCTTGGAGATATTCCATCCATTTTAGATGCCTATTACTCAACTTCTCTTGTGTATTAATGTAGCTAAGAGCCTGATTGTCAGTAAACACCACAAATTCCTTAGGTAAAAGATAGTGTCTCCACTTTCTTAATGATTTCACTAGAGCATACACTAGTACATTTGACCCCAATTTTCGACCAATATTGGTCAAAATTTCGACTCAAGTTGGTCGAAATTTGGACCAACAAATTGGTCGAAATTTTTGGTGTCGAAATTTCGACCATCTTCCTGTGGGTCGAAATTTCGACCAATAGTTGGTCGAAAGTTCCACGAGCTATTGGTCGGACATTGTGCATGTTGTTTGTGCTATTTGTGCTGGGATTTCGTTGAAATTTTGACCAATCATTGGTGGAAATTTCGACCAATCATTGGTCGAAATTTTTTTTAGGCGTTCTATAAAACAGTTCGCATGCCTTGCCTATAATTTGACATTTTTCATACATCCTGCACTTTCTCATCCTGATGATGGATTACAGAGTGATCTAAAACGATGATGCTAAAAAACACACACAATCAAATCCAAAATGAACTTGCATTACAAATGGATTGTAATGCAAGTTCGT
>MU223358.1:132068-147320 GCA_018584345.1 Thuja plicata | reverse complement strand
TTTGTCTTTTTTGGGACATGTTTTTATTTAAAATAGATGTCAGTATCACTCTTCTTGAAATAGACTTATCTATAGATCTAGTTGTTTTCCCAATGGAATGCAAACCTTCCTTAACACTTTCAACAATATGTTTTTGTATGTTAGACATTTTTGTCCTTTTGAAGCTTGCATCTACACCCAACAACTTTAATGACTCTTTTAACTCATCTTTAAGAAGAGTAATTGATAATAGTTGGGTTTTTTCAAGTGTATCAAGATTCTCAAATTGTGCAATTATTTCTTTAGAATTTTTATTCAATGCCCTCTTCGTAGTATTTATGGGTTTTTTAGCATAATCTCTCAATTTTTCCACATCCATTTTGATTAAATGATCTATGATTTTATGATTAATTTTTCTCTTCAACTCTTGGGCTAGATTAACATTCTCATTTTTTGTTTGTACTTGGACTGCAAATAAAATTAAAAATTCTCTTAATAGGTCATCTTAAGGGGAAACACCAAAAATGCATAATTAACTACTAAGAGACTAAATTGAGACAGTGGGGGAGAGTCAAAGAGAGATAGAGAGAAATGTGTACTTGTTTGGGATTATGAAGGTTGTACTTGTTGAGCCTGTTGACCTTGTGATGACCCTTCTCCAACTTCTAAAGGTTGGGCTTGTTCACCTTGGGATAACCCTTCTCCAACTTCATAAGGTTGTGCTTCTTGAGAATTTCTTGCATACAAAAATATAATTAGGTCTTCTTTATCAAATTAGGTATTGCAATATCATGCTTACATGTTTCATTAAGACAAGTCATAATCATTAACTTAAAATATGGATAGAGAGAGAGATAAAGAGATATAGACTTGTACCTTGTTTATTATGATAATATCTTTCCTGAGCTTCTTCATGTAGTCTGTGTTCAATATCTTCTGAATAATTTTTGTGCACTCTTATTTAGCCTTCTCTTTTTATTTCCCATCACAAGTTGCAAAATTGTCTTCTTTTTCCAAATTGCTAAGTATTTTGCAACTTTCGAATTAACAAGATGACAAAAACATATATTTATTTATATTTAATTGTTCTGAACCTGAAACGGCACCAAATAGGCTAACATAGGTTTCTATCGAAAGTCATCTTTGAATTTCGATAGAAACTGAACACTTTCGATCAAAAGTGCTTTACTAAATGTTAGAGAAAAGCCAAATCATGAAACTACTTTCGATAGAAAGTAGTTTCGATCGAAACGAAATAGTTTTGATCGAAACTACTTTCTATCGAAACCCCTAAAATTGAGGCCATCTGCAAAGGCTAACAGTAATATGTAGTTTTCATGGCTTTAGGGCTCAAGAGCGGGGCTCAAATGGAAGAATAGGGACACCTCCTTTTGCTTCACACAAGTACTTTGAACGAGCTTTCTAACGAATATAGATTTGACAAATTTTGAATTAATTAGGTCTATGTATTTTGACATGCATCAGATGTAGGTTTTTTATCGAATATAAACTTCCAGGTTTGACGTTCAATGAAAAATAGTAGAAAATAGAAAAAAAAATTTGAAAAATAACAGTACCCTCCGATTTTGATTCTTCTTTCTATAAAAAAAAAATATGAATTTCGTTAAATACACAACAAGTTATTAGCTACGTAGTCAAGGTATGTCAAAATTACGGTTGACTCTACTTCAAATATTCATAGAATATGCAATAATCATGATAATGTCATCAAACCAATTGCATGCCCTCCATATGGATGTTACAAAACCAAATTTGAAAGAAGCGCATTGATATCTATTTTAGAAAAAAAAAAATTTATGTTGTACCAAGTCATTGTACCTTTTTGAAAATGACATTTTCAGCAACATAGCCGTTTTCATGGGAGAAACAAAAAAACCATTAAAATCAATTCAAAAAAAAATTAAAAAAAATGTTTAGAATCTAGACAGAAAATCTTAAAAGACCCTAGTTTACTTCATCTTCCGATTGTATGCACCCTAAAATGGTCGCTTAGACTATGGGCCCCATTTATCATTTTGTCAATTTATCAAATTCTTGAGTCAATGCTTAGCAACATTTTAATTCAAATCAATTTCCTTGATCAAATTGTAATTAATTCAATTATTTCAATATTTCCTAAGATTTGATCATTTTTAGTTAATTAAAAGATTTAATCTCCCTTTTAATTAAATAAAATTCATCTTATTTAATTAAATTAAATTCCTCCATTTATTTAATGCAAGTTTGGAGAGCAATTTTGGAAGAGAATTTGAGCACTCAAGCTTGGATATTGCAACTTCTCTCTTCTTGTCTTCTTCTTCTTGCATCCATGGCTATTCATGTAGATTAAATTCATATTTCCTTTCATAGATTAATATTGCATCCATATTTCCTTTCATAGATTAATCATGCATTGTTATCATTCAGATTAATTTCCTTTTATGCATTGAAATCATATAGAATAGATTTCATTTTCATGCATTGAATCTCTCATTTCATGGTGTACTTGCATGGGCACAACTAGGTCAATCTGAGGACCTTCATCACACACCTTTGCACTCCATGACTAGAGAGCTATGAGTCGATATTTGAGGCCTCATTCTTGAGCAACCTTGGATGGAATGACCCATAGAAGTGTGTCAACATTTTAGCACACCTTTTTGGCACCCACTGTGGGGCAGAAGATTCATTTTCTATCACTTTAGCTATTTTTTGTCATTTATTTTTGGATTTCCATATTTTCCATCTTTTTCGTACTTGCTATTTTTTTCTTCAAGGAAATCTTGCGCAACATTCTGCAGGTTTACAAGCAAAATTTTTCTAGATTTTGTGTTTCATCACGGGGCTCTGTGCAAATTTTCACATGGCTTTGTGCGAATCTTCACGTGACATTCGACACCAGGCTCTGTGATCTGTTACTGTTTACTATTTTCTATATTTTTTTGTTGTCTGTGTGTTTCTTCACGCGAGATTCTGTGAATCTTCGCGCGAGATTTCACACCAGAGATCTATTTTTCATTACTATATTTATATATCTCTATTTTTCTTGCTAACCAATAATGTTTACTGGTTCTAGTGGTTTGTGATTTGTTGTTGCTATTGTTGTTGCTGATTTGGACTTGCTTGGATAAACAACAAAATTATTTGTGTTGCATTGGATTTAAGGTATTTTGTTGCTCTCTATAACATTTGGATTTTGGGAATAAAATGAACATCTCATGTGTTTAGCTTGAGTGTTTCTTTCTTTCATAGATAACATTTCCAATTGGTGCTCTAAAAATGGACCTAGATTTTTTTTCTTGCATATATGTTTGACATAGTAATTAGGCCCTATGAACACTATTTGTGGCGATCTTGAGAGAGTGGGCTTCATTTGCTTTTCTTACATGCGAAGCTCTTCTTGATGATAGATCCCCTTGTAGGTAGGGAAGGATTTGTTTTTATCTCATTGGTCAACTTGGTTTGGGCTTCAACTTTTGGCGATACTTTCTCTCTTTGGGGATATTGGTGTCATTTGTTGTTGTGTGAACCTTGAATGAGGTGATTTAAAATTAGTGTGTCAATTAATCTTGTTTGCTATGTTTTGGGTAGGTGAAGAGGCTAGAGGATTATGCTCTTTTCCCTTTTGGGAGAATCAGAAACTTGGAACCCTTGAATCCAAGCAAAGTCCCCATGTAGTCCATATTGTGATTCTTCCTTGTTAGAGAGGGTTAACCGTAGTGGACATTCCCTTTACTAGGTAAACCATGTGGATGGAACCTCAAGCGGTAATAGCCATTTTCACCATGGTAGCAACAACCGCTATATAAATTTCCTTGTGGTAGAAATATCCATGGGTGTAGTTTCTTATGGGTTGTCAGATCTCCTCAGCAGCTCTTGATTGATTAAATTCTCTGATTGTGTCAAAACCTTAGTGCGCTAGGATTAGATTTCACCCACTTGAGATTGCAAAAGTTTCAAAGTCAAGCCATTACTAAGAACCATAGTGCAACCAACTTTTCATTTTCTAGGACTATGTGCGTGGTTGGAAAACATTTTGAGAACATACACAAGTAGCATTCTTATGGAGTAGAAATACTATGACACTATGCATGATTCATATGCAAGGTTGCTTTGTCCCTTTCTCATTGTTTGAAGATATTGATTGCTTGAACTCCCTATTTTCTGTCTTACTTTCTTGATTCATGATAAAATATGTTAATGCATCTAGTTGGTTATTTAAAACAATCAAAAACTTAGTTTTGTGTCCTTTCCTCATGTAATAAAACTATTTCTTAGCATCGTTCGCTATGTTTCCTCGCATGGCCATCTGAGAATCCTCGCATGATATTTTGTGAGATTGTTGTTAGTTTGTTGTTTCCTATAACACTAGTCTAGTCTTTTCTCATGCGTCTAAGCATTTTTTCATGCGGTCCTATGCACATCCTCATGTGAGAAAGCGTTTCCTCGCGTGAAACTGCCTATCAGTGAGTTGTTTGCTGTCATTTTTTATCCTGTTTAACTTGTTGTCCTATCATTTTCAGTTTTGTGGGTTGATCTAGGTCAGATTGGATTACTTACCCCACTGTTAGAAGCTTGTTTAGCTTAGGAATCTTGCATTTTGACCTCTTGGATTAGCAATCTTTGATTTCACAAGTGACCTTGCTTGGAAGCTTGGTGAGCTAGAAACCATCCTTGTTGCAAAGATAAACCTGTAGATTCTTTGATAACACACTTGGAGAGTTTTGGTAATCTCTTGTCCATCCACTTTCATACAATTTCAATTTCAATCTCAATTAATTTGTGTGAGACCATCCTCCTGATCCATAACGTGCTAGGGTATTCACCCAAATTTATTGGGCACCTCTGTGGCAGTGTTGGCTTACGCCCCTTTGCAATATTCTATCGTATCACTTCTTTTTGGACAAGTTAGTGCCTTTTCTATCCTAGTTTGGTACCAACATTTCTTAGGGTAATTCTATCAACTAGTACCTTTTCTTTCATGCCAGTTACAACAAGATATCAAGTAAATCAAGGAAAATGACCTCAAGTGGTTTTTAACCAATTACCCCTAGTTCAAACTCGCCAAAGACATAACAGAAAAGAACCCATATTTGATCAATCACCTAGCAATACTTTGGAAGTGTGGTTTGATTCCAAGAGTCATCTTAGTGATTTTGGAATCCCCTTAGCATCTTCTTATTCTTCTATGGATATGAGTCACACAATGACTCAGAGAGAGAAGGAAGCCAGAGATAAACATTATGAGGATATGTTTTCAAAGAGTAAAGATGCTATTTCATTTAGTGGTTCCTCTCATGGCACTAGACCAGCCTCACCCCTTATTTCAACAAGATATCTAGATGCACACCAAAGGGCTAAGAGAAAGAGAGGTAAGAGACATGCTTATCAAGATAATCAATCACAACATGAAAGCCAACATAGAGAACCTTATGATGCTCACATAAATACAACTTAAACCAACAACTTGTTTCAAAATTCAAGACCAAGCTCACCTACCAAATACATGAGTGATAGACTCAAGAGGATTGAGGGTGAAAAGAAATAATTCCAAGATGAACAAGCTCATAAGGAAGAACAAATTAGATGCCTAGAGATGGAGAAACAAACTTTGATGGAAATGGAAAGAAAAGCATTTCAAGAAGAGTGAGATAGGCTCTTGGCTCAACAACTCAATGATCCATTCAATAATATGCATGTTAGTGGTGGAAACAGTTCTCCTCCATCCACTCCTCCTAGGAATTCACGAAGTAGGAGACATTCAAGATCACCATCATGATCTCCTAGCCCTAGGGGAAGAAGAGTTTCAAGAAATTATCATTATAGGCGACAAACACCTCCTAGAAAATCAAGTCCACATTCACAACGTGCTCATTATGGTTCACAATATGGAGGTGGTAGCTCAAACTTTGATCGCACCTCCCAAGACTTTATGCACATGCAACAAGAGCCACTTTTTCAATAGTATATGGAGAAATATGTGCAGCAAAACAAGGATAAGTTCCTAGAGAGACTAATAAACAAGGGTGCCAGATTCCCTTACAACTTTGATGTGGATAAAAAGATTAAGAAGCAAGGCCCATCCAAAGAGGAGAAGTTTGATGCAATGCAAAGAACAATAAACCAGATGTCTGCACCTCAGAATTATTTCTCATTAGACTAGATTTGTCCTAATCCTTTTGATAAGAGTGTTGACATGAAAGAATTTCCTAGAAAGGTTGAAATTCCTCAATACAACAAATATGATGGGAGTAGATATCCCCATGATCATGTGTGCCATTTTTATACCACAAGTTTTGATTTCCATCAAGATGATTCATACCTTATGAGGTTGTTCCCACGAAGTCTTAAGGGTCAAGCACTTGAATGGTTTACTAAGATAACTCCCCCTATTAAGACTTTCAAAGAGCTTGTTCATAGATTTTTTCAACACTTTGCATATAATGTTTCAAGATCTATAACTTTGTTGGACTTATGTAGCTTAAGGAAGAATCAAGGAGAATCCTTTGTTACTTTCTTACAAAGGTGGAGGCGAAAGTGCTCTTGCTATTCTAGAACTAATCTTGATAAGGAAAAGATTAACATTCTTGTTAGTAATTTTGTCCCCAAAATGCAGTATGAAGTTAAGAAAATGGTTTTTGATTTATTTGACACCATGGTTGAAACTGCATGTAGAATTGAGGATGTTTTAATAGAACAAGGAATTTTGACTAAACATGGAAATAAAAACAACAATGGTCAAAACAACAACTCTAACAAGGATAAAGGGAAGAACCAATATTGGAATATGAACAAACAAGTGGTTAATGATGTAGTTGTGGATTTCTCCCAACCTAAAGATCAACCTGTACTTCATTTACCTAGTAATGGTCAAGTTGTGAAGCTCAATACATCCAATCAAAAAGAAAGTAAGCCAAGCTACCAAGGTAAGCCTAAGAGAGAAAAGTGTCAATTTGCAAAACTTGGTGAGTCATATGAGAAAATTTTAAAGAAACTTATTGATAACAATTTGGCACATCCTCATGATGCTGTGAATTTTTGTATACCTGAAGTTAAACCACATCGGTGGAAGGAAAAATCCTATTGCATATTTCATAATCTATTGGACATGACGTTGAACACTTCTAGAGACTCAAGCATATCATTCAAGACCTCATTGAGAGTAAACAAATTATAATATATGGATTGAACACCAACACCAATCACAAGGCAATCAAGGAACCTTTGCCCAAATATGAAAAGGGGGAAACCTCTAATGTTAAGAATGGCAAAGCTGAGGTTAATTATACTTACATAGATGCGGAGAATGTTATCAATATGCTTGAATTTGTTGAAGAAAATGTTAATATGATGAATGGTAGAGATCCTTATGGTTACGATCTAGAAGAATACTCTCCTCATTTTTGATAGAGAACCTGTTGTGGTGCTAAGGGGTCCCAACTCTAGAATGTCATCTCAAGCCCTTAATGTTGTTACCCAAAGTCAAGGTCTTGTTGTCATTAGAGGATCCAATTCAAGCCAATCCAGTCAACCTAAGAAAGTGACATCCAAGCCTGTCACCGTGAAGCCATCTATTAATCCTAAGTCAAACTATAATCTTGTGGATCAGTTACAGAGAACCCCCGCTCAAATTTCAATCTTTAAGATCTTAGAGTTGTCCCCTAGACATAAAAAAATCCTTGAGGATGCTTTGCGCATGGAAAATGTCCCCAAAAACTTAGATATTGATCAATTCCATAATATGGTTAATCATATTGCTACCCCTCATTTCCTTTCATTTTCAAAAGATGATGATAAATCTTTGACCCATCTGCACAATCTTTCCCTTCACATTGAGGTTATGATCCATCGCACCTGTGTTAGGCACGTGTTGATAGATGGGGGTGCTGGGCTTAATATTTGTTATTTTAGTCTTTTGAAAGAACAGGGTTATTCTAAGAAAGTTATAGATACCAGAAAAAGGATTACTATAAAAGCCTTTGATGAGGCAGAAAGAAGTTCCAAGGGGTTGGCCATCCTTCCTGTTAGGATTGGCCCTGGTGAAAAAGACATTGTATTTCAAATAGTTGATGTTGGACCCCTTGCGTATAATATCTTACTTGGTAGACCATGGATTCATGATATGCAATCAGTGTTGTCTACCTACCATCAATGTGTTAAGTTCCCCTACAATGGAATAGAGATTTTTATACCTGGGGATAACAATTTATCTATTAATTCAATTTCAATAGGGGCTCATGTTCCCCTCAATAGAGAAGTAGAAAATTTTGATGCAACCTTAGCTGAATGTAAAGAAAAGATTAAAATGATAGACCTTGGTATGGGGGGGTATCAACTCAACTCCCTCACAAATTTACCAGTTTCACCTCGGTCTTATGGAAAACCTTCAAAAGAGAAGAAACCTTCCTCTTCAGCTATGACTTTATTTGGAAAATTTGTAGAATCATCAGTGCCTATTCAAGATGAGAAAGAAGAAACATTTGTTAGAGACTAGATTTATAGAGAAGAAAAATATATGCACAATGAGAACTTCTCTCCTTCTCCTAAGGCTTATGGAAGAGGGTATACCTTTGTCAAAAAGATGGGTTATCTTGGATATGGCCCTCTTAATCACAATTTGGATGCTAGATCTGAACCTCTTTATCATGCTCAATTTGGAAAAGTCTAAGAATCCAGTTGGCCTAGGATTTGAGAATAACAACAAACACACTAATCCTCTCTTTGAAAATTTGGATAGTGACGATGAGCCAGAGTATGTACCTAATTTGACAAATCAACAAGATATGTGTGAAGATTGGGTTCCTTCCGCTAATCTCATTTGGGGAGATTCAAAAATTTCAGTCACCCATGCATCAGTTGAAAATTTAGAACAAGAATCAGATATAGAGGATCCTTTGAGAGAGCGTCAATGAAAGAATCTTGTTCATTTAATGGAAGGAGACAGTGCTACTTTTGATGAAACTAGACCTTCTACATCAAGATGTCCCAAACCTTCATGGTTTAAGCATCCTAGTCGTAGTTCAGATACAAGTTCTAATGAGTATGAATGGGACTCTTTTTTAGAGCCCTCCACAGTTGATAGAGATATTGATGTTATTCACACTTTTAGTTCTCAACTTGAGGTAGCCAACAAGTCACATGTAGGATTAGAGGTTTTCAACCCACATTTTGCCTTAGTGGATGATTCTTCACTTGTTAGGATGAATCCTTATTTGGGTAGCTTAGAGGGATACTTGACAGACTCTAAGTCTTCTGTCACCAGCAATAATATCATCCACATTTATAACCTTGAGCCAGACATTTAATTATCCCTTGTTCATCCCAACCTCATTGATTGGTCCCAACACTATCAACAACCTGAGCTTTTAACATTCCAAAATGATTATGAGATAGCTTGTTATCTAAATGCCATTGAACCCGTAATATCTTCCACAAGTGAACCAACTACTAGTATGATAGAGCTAGACATAAAGTACCTTAGTCACAAGATAAAAAGAAAAGAAAATCAAAATAATAGGTGTTCTAATGGCAAAAACCACTGTGTGGCGATGTTAGAACCAAAAAAATTAAAAATAAATGACGTATCCAAAGGTGAAAACCTCTCTGAGATGCCTAAGTATGAGGTACTTGATCGTCTCCCTAGCTATTTTCAAGATCGATCTTCAGTGCTTATTGAACCAACACAAGCAGTTAATTTGGGTACAGATGAGGCTCCATAAATAGTACACTTGGCTGAGTCCTTGTAACCAATAGAAAAGGAGGCTTACACTAAGTTCTTACAGAAAAAGAAGATCAATTTTGCATGGACTTATTTAGATATGCCAGGATTGGACATTAATCTTATTATGCATCACTTATCTATAGCTCCAAATGTCAAACCAGTTAAACAAAAATTGAGGAAAATGCATCCTCACATAGCTCTTCTACTCAAAGCAGAATTAGAAAAACTCCTTGGTGCAAAATTTATAAGAGCTATTGCCTATGCTGATTGGATATCAAACATTGTACTAGTTTCCAAACATGAAAAATCCATTTGAGTTTGAACAGATTTTAGAGATATCAATAGAGCATGCCCAAAGGATGACTTTCCACTCCACAATATAGACATGATAGTGGATATGACTGTGGGTTATGAGATTTATTCTTTGATGGATGGTTTTTCTGGGTACAATCAGATTAAGATACCTCCTGAAGATAAAGAAAATATTGCATTCACTTGTGCATGGGGTACCTTTTGTTGGAATGTAATTCCTTTTGGATTAAAAAATGTTGGATCTACCTATCAATGAGCTATGAAAACCATTTTTCATGACATGATGCATAAAAACATGGAAGATTATGTGGATGACACCTTGGCCAAGTCTAAACAAAGAGATACACACTTACATGATTTGGAAGTATTTCTAGATCGCATGGAATAATTTCAACTAAGGTTAAATCCTAAAAAGTGTGTATTTGGAGTCACCTCTGGAAAATTACTTGGTTTTATCATTTTTGCAAAAGGAATAGAGGTGGACCCCAAAAAATTTCAAGCAATTATAGATATGCCACCTCCTAAAAACATTAGTCAAATGAAGAGTCTTCAAGAATGTCTTCAATATATAAGGAGATTCATTTCACAATTGGCAGATAGAGCTCAACCCTTCAAAAAGAACTTACATAAATGAGTCAAATGTGTTTGGAATGAGGATTCTCAAAAGCGCATAGATTAAATCAAGAGATACTTGGAAAATCCTCCTATATTAATGCCTCCTATCCCAGGTAAACAACTTATTCTATACATTTTAGTGACAAAATCTTCCTTGGGGGCATTACTAGCACAACTTGATGAAAATGGGAAAGAAAGAGCAATATATTACATCAACCGTACTATTTTTTCATATGAGGTTAACTACACTAGCATTGAGAAAGCTTGCCTTGTTGTTGTGTTTGCTTCCCAAAAGTTGTGACATTACATGCTTGCACACACTATACACCTCATAGCAAAAATAGATCCACTCAAATATTTTCTAAGGCTACCCTCACAGGTAGACTTGCTAAATGGATGATGATACTTTCAGAGTTTGACAGACTACATTGAATGTAAAGCAATCAAAGGACAAGCCATAGAAGATCAATTGGTTGATTTCCCATTACAAGACAATGCACCTATTCAAGTTGACTTTCCAGATGAGCACCTCATGTACATGACTAAAAGAACATGGAATATGTTCTTTGATGGATCTTTTATGCAAAATGGTTCAGGAGATGGTGTGTTTTTTGTTTCTCCTCATGGGTACATGATTCCTAAGTCTTACAAATTATTGTTCCCGTGTACAAATAACATTGCTGAGTATGAAGTTTTAACCAGTGGACTTATGATGGCCATAGAATGGAGAATCATAGAGTTACACATCTATGCAAATTCACAGTTGATAATCAACCAAGTTAATGATGAATATCAAACAAAACATGATAAAATGGTACCTTACAAGAAAATGGTTGATTCCTTAAAATGCTACTTCACATTTGTCATGTTTCAGCAAATCCCTAGAGCAGAAAACAAAGTAGCTGATGCTATGGCTACACTTGCTTCACTCCTTCAACTAGATCAACATGAATCTAGATTTTAATTCCTGGTGGAAGAGCTACATCACCCTATCTTTGACTCCCAAGACATCCATGTCATTTGTACCCTTTTTGGTCATGAGTCATCCCATTATGGTGCCATTTACTCATATCTTCATGATGGCATTATACCTAAAACCTTTAACCGATCTAAATGCAGAAACCTTACCCAAAATGCCTCTTGCCATTCCCTTATAGCTGGTGATTTGTATAGGAGGGGTCTAGATGGAACACTTCTTAGATGCTTAGAAAAGGTAGAATCCAACCAAGCATTAGTTGACATTCATGAGGGCATCTGTGGGGGACATTCCAATGGTCTTTCCATGGCCCGAAGGTTGCTTAGGGTGGGGTACTATTGCCCTACAATTCAGATTGATGCAGTAGCTTTTGCAAAGTCATGCAAAAAGTGTCAAAAACATGGTAACTTGATACATGCTCTAGGAAGGGAGCTCATTCCATCTCATTGGCCATTTTATTGCTGGGCATTTGATCTTTTTGGGAAGATTCATCCCAACTCATCAGGTAGACACAAATTTAATATCACTGCTACTGATTACTTCACTAAATGGGTAGAAGTTGTCCCACTTTCTGTTGCCTCATGCAAGAAAATCTCTCTATTCATTCTGAACCATATCATCTGTCGATATGGAGTGCCTTCCAAGATTTTCATTGACAACGGAGGCTAGTTTAAAAATAAGGACCTTAAAAAACTCTGTAAGAAATTCAAGATGAAACAACATTGGTCCTCCATTTACTTCTCGCAAGGAAATGGTCAAGCAGAGGCATCAAACAAGTCCATTCTTCAAATCTTGGATAGAACAGTCTATAAGAATGGTAGAGATTGGCATTAACAAATAAATTTGGCTTTGTGGGCCTATAGAATGAGTATTCGTATTCCTACTGGGGCTACTCCTTTTTCCCTTTCATATGGTGCTGGAGCAGTGTTACCTTTGGAGGTTGAGATTCCTTCACTTCGAGTTTCTCTCCATGGTCTAGTTACAGATGAAGACTACCACGCCATGAGACTTCAAGAGTTAGAACTTCTAGATGAAAAATGTCAAGCATCATTTGACCATATGAGGGTCTATGAAAAGCACATGTCCAAAGCCTTCAACAAAAAGGTTCACCCTAGAGAATTCCAAGTGGGAGATCTTGTCCTACATGAAAACCCTAAGAATCAATAGTATAGAAATCAAAAGGGAAAATTTGAACCTAATTGGCTTGGACCTTACATCATTATAACAACTTTTGGAACAAGAGCTTATTTACTATCTATAGAAGAGGGAGAGAAGCGCCCTGATCCTATCAATGTCTTGCACCTAAAGAAGTTCTATCCATGATTCCCATTCTGTCTGGGGACATCTTTTGTACATAATTATTGATCCTGGAAAAATGCAAAAAAATGATATATTGTCAAAAATGCTAAAAATTGGAAAATGTCCTGAAAAAATGACTATCTTAGTGAAAACCTAGCAATAGGTGCTTTGATGTATCTTCAAAAAAATTATATATTTCAAAAATACAAAAAATCAAAAAAATTCAAAAATTCAAAAAAAATGGAAAAAGTGCCTTGGTGAAAACCTGGAAACAGGCGCCTTGGTAGCAAAAATTCAAAAAAATTATAAAAATTCTTGAAAAAAAAAGAAGAAAAAAATGAAAAATGAAAAAATTGTAATAAAATCCAAGTGGTGAAAACCTTGAAACAGGTGCTACTTGAGGCCTTTGCACCCTTATTTCTTAGCATGTGTCCTCGACGATTAGCCTTTCTCCATCATTCCTTGTCCTTGTTGCCTTGGTCTGGAATTGGTCTTTGTCTTTGTCTAGGGGGCATAACTATGTTAGCTTTGGTCTCTTGGATGCGTTAGTCTTTAGGATGTCTCACAAATGGTGTTTTCAACACCACCCCAACTGTATTTTTCAATACAACACCTAACATCAAGTGTTTTTCAACACTTATCAGTTTGGTCTTACCCAGTTTTGTCATGTGGTCTTACCTGCTTGCAAGCATTCGATCGTTATCCTCGAAACTCGGTATCAGTTAACAAAATTAAATTTTTAAATGCAACACTTAATGCTTGAGCTATTTCATGATCTTTTCTTTGTGTGTTGACTATAACATAGGACTTTAAGTCTCTCCGTGATGCATAGCTAGAGGACTTGGGGTATGGAACATGTTTTTATTTGTTTCTTTCTTTATGCTTCACTATTTTTGCACAACCATTTTGCTGGTCATCCTGGCCTCTATGCCTTGATGCGAGCGTGGTTTTGCTACATTAATTTGGGTAAGCTAAAATCATAGTCATCTTGACCTTTATGTCTTTGATGCTTATGTTATAATCTTTCCACATTCCAATCCAATATTAATCAAATTCATATCTTCATATTTACACTTGTGACTAGTGACGATTGTGTGATTTTTCCGATGTCTGTTAATAATGACCCAATGATAAGAATAAGTTTATTTACACTCTATAATGAATGATGAACACAAAGTCCTATGTTACAGTTTCTCTATTGCAAGTACACCTTTGCATTTTAATGTAGCTTGCATTGTTAGACCTCATGTTAGTTTGCATTTTTAGGCTGCATTATGAGTTTGTGAGGGTTTTCCTTCATCTTTCTTGTGGACTTTTAATCAACTATGATCATGTTCTGATCTTTATTTCCTTATCTTCTTTCGTGATCTCAATCAAAATTTCCCATTTTAAAATAGTTGATTAATTTTGGGGCATTCTATTTCTTAAGGCAAATTCTCTTTCTTCTCTCCATTTCTTTCCACCTCTTCCAAACTTCTACCTTCAATTTCATTTCACCGCACTTCTTTTCTTCTATTTCAACCTTGGGGCATAGTCTTTCATGCTTGATGATCTATCTTGATTCTGTGATCCTTATATCTTTCATCTTACATCAAGAACCTTATCTTTAGTTCGATTTGATCAAATTTATCAGTTTGTTTTTTCTCCTTTATCTCATTTCAATTTCGATCACGAGGGGGCAGTACCTATCAAACTTCAGTCCTTGATTCAGCTTTATCAATCATATCAACCTTTCTTGAGATGCTTATCTCAAACATGTCAATTACTTACAAACAACAGTGTTGACTTTGTCTTATTTTATAATCTGCTTATCTTTGTTCTGATGTCAATTACTTACAAACAACGGTGTTGATGTCTATGTTGTTTTGTGATCCCAAATCGATCTCACACTTCAACTGTATTCTTTGACTACCTTTGTTCCCAGAATGATCACACATTAGTCAAAGAGGGGCAAATATATGCACCCTAAAATGGTCGCCTAGACTATGGGCCCCATTTATCAATTTATCAAATTCCTGAATCAATGCTTTGCAACATTTTAATTCAAATCAATTTCCTTGATCAAATTGTAACTAATTAAGTTATTTCAATATTTCATAATGTTTGATCATTTTTATTTAATTAAAATATTTAATCTTCCTTTTAATTAAATGAAATTCATCTTATTTAATTAAATTAAATTCCTCCATTTAATTAATTAAAATTCTTCTAATTTATTTAATCAAAAGAAAACCCCTCTTTTAATTAAATAAATAAAAATCCCCACTTAAAGCACTTTATTTGATGAAAAAAGAAATAAATTAAATAAAAATCCCTTTTTCTTCACATCCTCCTAAGTGGTGGGATTTTT
>MU223358.1:82771-115091 GCA_018584345.1 Thuja plicata | reverse complement strand
TATACTTTCACTCTATATGTACATGTGCATGTTATATACTTTCATAGATATGTATACTTTCACTCTAGATATACATTACAAGTTTCAATCTATTCAATTCATTGATCTTAAACATGTGTTTGTATGTTTTATATACATGTGTACATGATCTAACTTGATCTTGATGTTTGGAACATAAAATTAATGAACAATTAGATAGCTCGATAAAATTAAATTATATGGACTAGAATTATAATAAGGTAAATATTTACAAAATTATTATGAAGGATAGGGTTGGGGTAATTATTTACAATTAGATAGCTCGATAAAATTAAATTATATCCTAGAATTAAGTAATTACATAGGTCATGCACATGATCTACACATTCATATTCCAACTAAATAAGTATCCACAATATAAAACTTTAAAATAATTACACATCTTGAAGACATTTTTGTGAGATATATTATAAATTTTAAAAAATTGCTCCATTCACTACATGGGCACCAGTAGGAAAGAATGGAGTTGAGAAAACCTCCGGTCTCACCCTTCACAAATTTAGTACATATTAATATTTCATGTGTGTTTTAGACCACATCAAGTGGTTTTACTTGCTCTTGGACCACATTTAATATTCTCTCATGGTCATCAGTATCAAGTCTCCACTTACGAACTCCACGTCTAACCACTGGATGAAGAGATAGGACACTAGCAATTACAAGATGGCTATACTGATAAACCTTGTTGTTAGTTTGATAATAAATAAAATGAATCCCATGTTTTAATATTTTGACTTGCTTCAAATATGTTCCTAACACAACAACTGAACCTACACATACAAGTTCAACAACATATATAGATAGACATGTGAAATTGTATGTATCGTAAGTTAAACCTTAATTGTAATAAATTAAACACAAACATGTACACTACTAACCTATTGGAAACATAATTTCATCAATTTTTTCATTGTTTGTTACCTTCATCCTCTCCTTGGTGCAACGTAATAAATAGTAACTAACACATTCCACATTTCCAGGCTCTGCTATTACTGCAAAAACATGTCCTATAAAATATGTTTTCAATTTGAGGTCTCTAAATATAAATTAAACATCTACATGTGTGTTGAATAGTAAATAAGAACATGTGTACACATACAAGTGCTATTTACATGGACACGTACCATTTTTTATCAAACCTAAAATATGGGCATAATCGGTTGAAATCAATGGAATGTTATCAAAGTTTTCATCCTCAACTTCATCATTTGTATTAGTAAAATCTAGTGGAACCAAATTCCATTCACCAACCTATCCACATTTTTGTTTGATACATTCACCATAGTTTTCAGAAATGCAGTCATAACAAAAGCATGAGTAATCTCTAGTGTACAATGACCACACATTACTATCTGTACTCATAACTAAATGTAGGGATCTTGTTTTTTCAACCCTCTTGCATCCATGGATTGATCTTCTACCAACACCTAAACAAGAGGCATACATGTTAAAATTTAAGACAACTTGAAATCATAAATCTATGTACCATGTTCTTCAATTCAATTCAAATAAATTTAAAGTATGTTGAATGTACATTAATTTAAACTTCAAAAAAATTGATGTCACATTTATACCTGATATATCCCAAAATACTCTGAATTGTATGACTCGATGCAAATGTGATGTTGTGTGATCCTAAGTTGGAACCACAAAATGCGTCTTGCACCACTCAACTACATCATGAGCATTATTTATACGATATCCCTGATATTCCAGCTAATACTTACTTATAGCACGTTTGATACAGGCTCCTGCACTATCATGCTCTCCCTTTCCATGTCCACTCTCAAAGAAAATCCAAAGATGTGGTATCTTTTGGTATCAATGATATCTACATATTGCATAAAATGGCCTTGATAATTTAAATTGTGTTGCACATCCATCTGACCAAACAAAATGTTTTTCAATTTTGATGCCTTTTTTTTCCAAATATCCAAAAAATATTTTAAAGCAATGCTCAACAAAATGTATGTCATGCTCTTTATCATCACTAATGTAAAATTGATATTCTTTCTTTATGACCTATGTTTGATAAGTACTTTCAACACCATCCAAATCTAATTGTGCATGTCGATAAGAAACATGTACCATGATAGTGACTTGATCTTTATAGTAGTATTCTACTTGAAGTTGTTTTTGAGAAACAAAAGAGTTATTTTCTACAAAGTCAACAACCGATAAAATTGTTCCAAATGGAAAAGTTTCTCTTAGTAGTTTAAACTATTATGCTTATCATTTAGCAAAAAAAAACATGACGTGTATATGGTTGTATTAATTTACGAAAATTCTCCATCAATGTTGCAACATCTATCTCCTCCTCTAGATATTCCAACCTTGTTGACTCTTTCCAAACTTTCATTTCAGACTTGATGTACTTGTAACACTTACATTTTTCCATCCTCATCATGTCAGTATCTTCAACTCTCAAAGGAAATTTATCCCAAATCCCCGCATGTTTGACAAGTTCCTCTTATGCAATCTATTTCAGGGATTTCATGATCAATTGATTTGTTAAATAAGATTGATGCTATGAATTTTCTTGGACATTTTGGAAAAGCATATTGAAAACCATCGTGTTCTTCTATAATCTTTCTAAACCCTTGATAGTAGAGATCAAATTCAACATGATATCGAAAACAAGTTTCAAAAGATTTATTTATCTTTACAAAATATGGCTTTAATCTTTCAAACATTGCTTGTCCAATCTTAATGTCAGGATTTGAATTACAAAATGAGAGATACAATTCATGTTGTGTGTTGTCCTCCCAATGTTTTGTGTGCTACAAATACTCCTTAGGCCCAGTCCTCTTCTTGATAACATTCCTTGTATTTGGTGAAGGACGAGTATGATACGTCGAAAATGTTGTAACCGAATTCCTAATTGTTTCACTAATCCTATTAGAGTGTAAAACTCTACATATTAGTGCCCAATTACCTTCCAATGTAGTATCATCCAAATTGATTCTCCTTTTGAAATAATGTCCTAGTGTCTTCCTACTGTACCCGATATGAGATGAAAGTGAAGAAATTTGTCTTTTTTGGGACATGTTTTTATTTAAAATAGATGTCAGTGTCACTCTTCTTGAAATAGACGTATCTGCTGATCTAGTTTTTTTCCCAATGGAATGCAAACCTTCCTCAACACTTTCAACAATATTTTTTTGTACGTTAGACATTTTTGTCCTTTTCAAGCTTACATCTACACCCAACAACTTTAATGAATCTTTTAACTCAACTTTAAGAAGTGCAATTGATAATAGTTGGGTTTTTCAAGTGTATCAAGATTCTCAAATTGTGCAATTATTTCCTTAAAATTTTTATTCAATGCCCTCTTCGTAGTATTTATGGGTTGTTTAGCATAATCTCTCAATTTTTCCACATCCATTTTGATTAAATGATCTATGCTTTTATGATTAATTTTGCTCTTCAACTCTTGGGTGAGATTAACATTCTCATTTGTTGTTTGTACTTGGGCTGCAAATAAAATAAAAAAATTTCTTAATTGGTCATCTTAAGGGAAAACACCCAAAATGCATAATTAACTACTAAGAGACTAAATTGAGACAGTGGGGGAGAGTTAGAGAGAGATGTGTACTTGTTTGGGATTTTGAAGGTTGTACTTGTTGAGCCTATTGAACTTGCGATGACCCTTCTCCAACTTCTAAAGGTTGAGCTTGTTCACCTTGTGATAACCCTTCTCCAACTTCATAAGGTTGTGCTTCTTGAAAATTTCCTGCATACAAAGATATAATTAGGTCTTCTTTATCAAGTTAGGTATTGCAATATCATGCTTACATGTTTTATTAAGACAAGTCATAATCATCAACTTTAAATATGGATAGAGAGAGAGATAAAGAGATATAGACATGTACCTTGTTTATTATGATAATATCTTTCCCGAGCTTCTTCATGTAGTCTGTGTTCAGTATCTTCTGAATAATGTCGTGCACTCTTATTTAGCCTTCTCTTTTTATTTCCCATCACAAGTTGCAGAATTGTCTTCTTTTTCCAATTTGTGAAGTATTTTACAACTTTCAAATTAACAAGATGAAAAAAACATATATTTATTTATATGTAATCATTCGAAACCCAAAACGACATCAAATAGGCCGACATAGGTTTCTATCAAAAGTCATCTTTGAATTTTGATAGAAACTAAACACTTTCGATTGAAAGTGCTTTGCTAAACATTGGAGAAAAGTCAAATCATGAAACTACTTTCGATAGAAAGTAGTCTCAATTGAAACAAAATAGTTTTGATCAAAACTACTTTCTATCGAAAGTAGTTTATATCGAAACCCCCAAAATTGAGGCCATCTGCAAAGGCTAACAATAATATGTAGTTTTCATGGCTCAAGCGTAGGGCTCAAATGGAAGAATAGGGACACCTTCTTTTGCATCACACAAGTACTCTGAACAAGCTTTCTAATGAATATAGATTTGACAAATTTTGAATTAATTAGGTATATGTATTTTGACGTGCATTAGATGTAGGTTTTTTATTGAATATAAACTTCCAGATTTGACGTTCAATGAAAAATATTAGAAAATAGAAAAAAAAATTGAAAAGTAACAGTGCCCTCCAGTTTTGATTCTTCTTTCTATCAAAAAAAAAATCTAAATTTTGATAAATACACAAGTTATCAGCTACGCAGTCAAGGTATGTCAAAATTATAGTTAACTCTACTTCAAACGTTCATAAAATATGCAATAATCATGATAATGTCGTCAAACCAATTGTATGCCCTTTGTATGGATGTTACAAAACCAAATTCGAAAGAAGCCCATTGATATCCATTTTAGAAAAAAAGTTATGTTGTATGAAGTCATTGTACCTTTTTGAAAATGACATTTTCAGCAACATAGCAGTTTTAGTGGGAGAAACCAAAAAACTATTAAAATCAATTCAAATATATATATATATATAGAGAGAGAGAGAGAGAGAATCTAGACAGAAAATCCTAAAAGACTCTAGTTTACTTCATCTTCCAATTGTATGCACCCTAAAATGGTCACCTAGACTATGGGCCCCATTTATCATTTTATCAATTTATCAAATTCCTCAATCAATGCTTTGCAATATTTTAATTCAAATCAATTTCCTTGATCAAATTGTAATTAATTCAATTATTTCAATATTTCCTAAGGTTTGATCATTTTTATTTAATTAAAAGATTTAATCTCCCTTTTAATTAAATAAAATTCATCTTATTTAATTAAATTAAATTCCTCCATTTAATTAAATAAAATTCTTCTAATTTATTTAATTAAAAGAAAACCCCTCTTTTAATTAAATAAATAAAAATCCCCACTTAAAGCACTTTATTTGATGAAAAAGGAAAATAAATAAATAAAAATCCCTTTTTCTTCACATCCTCCTAAGTGGTGGGATTTTTGCCTCTTAATCATAACCTTTGATTTTTGCTTCTTAATCTCAACTGTTCACTTTCCTTTAAAAGGAGACCTCTCCCTCCCATTCACATCATCTTTTTCATAATATTGTTATGCTGCAGGTTTGGAGAGCAATTTTGGAGGAGAATTTGAGCACTCAAGCTTGGATATTGCAACTTCTCTCTTCTTGTCTTCTTCTTCTTGCATCCATGGCTATTCATGTAGATTAAATTCATATTTCCTTTCATAGATTAATATTGCATCCATATTTCCTTTCATAGATTAATCATGCATTGTTATCATTTAGATTAATTCTTTTTTGTGCATTGCAATCATATATAATAGATTTCATTTTCATGCATTGAATCTCTCATTTCATGGTGTACTTGCATGGGCACAACTAGGCCAATCTGAAGACCTTCATCACACACCTTTGCACTCCATGACTAGAGAGATATGAGTCAATATTTGAGGCCTCATTCTTGAGAAACCTTGGATGGAATGACCCATAGAAGTGTGTCAACATTTTAGCACACATTTTTGGCGCCCACCGTGGGGCAAAAGATTTGTTTGCTGTCACTTTAGCTATTTTTCATCATTTATTTTCAGATTTTTGTATTTTTTGTCTTTTCTATAATTTTTGTTAATGCATCTAGTATGTTATTTAAAATAATCAAAAACTCAATTTTGTGTCCTTTGCTCTCGCAAGAAAACTGTTTCTTTGTGTCGTTCGTCGCATTTTCTCGCGTGGCCATCTGAGAATCCTCACACAATATTTTGCGAACTTGTTGAAAGTTTGTTGTTTCCTATCATACCAGTCTGGTCTTTTCTTGCATGTTTGAGCATTTTTCCTTGTGGTCCTGTGCACATCCTCGTGCGAGAAAGTGTTTCCTCGTGCAAAACTGCATGTCAGTGAGTTGTTTGTTGTCATTTTTGAGCCTGTTTAACTTGTTTTCCTGTCATTTTCAAATTTTTGGGTTAATCCGAGTCAGATTAGATTACTTACCCCACTGTTAGAAGCTTGTTTAGCTTAGGACTCTTGAGTTTTGACCTCTTGGATTAGCAATCTTTGATTTCACAAGTGACCTTGCTTGGAAGCTTGGTGAGCTAGAAACCATCCTTGTTGATAAGATAAACCTTTAGATTCTTTAATAACACACTTGGAGAGTTTTGGTAATCTCTTGTCCATCCACTTTCATACAATTTCAATTTCAATCTCAATTAATTTGGGTAAGACCATCCTCCTGATCCATAATGTGCTAGGGTATTCACCCAAATTTATTGGGCACCTCTATGGCAGTGTTGGCTTACTCCCCTTTGCAATATTCTATTTTACCATGTCTTTTGGACAAGTTAGTGCCTTTTCTATCCTAGTTTGGTACCAATATTTCTTAGGGTAATCCTATCAACTAGTACCTTTTCTTTCATGCCAATTACAACAAGATATCAAGTAAATCAAGAAAAATGACCTCAAGTGGTTTTTAACCAATTATCCCTAGTTCAAACTCGCCAAAGACATAAGGGAAAAGAACCCATATTTGATCAATCACCTAGGAATACTTCAGAAGTGTGGTTTGATTCCAAGAGTCATCTTAGTGAGTCAGGCATCCCCTTAGCATCTTCTCATTCTTCTATGGATATGAGTCACACAATGACTCAGAGAGAGAAGGAAGCCAGAGATAAATGTTATGAGGATATGTTTGCAAAGAGTAGAGATGCTATTTCATTCAGTGGTTCCTCTCATGGCAGTAGACCGACCTCACCCCTTATTTCAACAAGATATCTAGATGCACACCAAAGGGCTGAGAGAGAGAGAGGTAAGAGACATGCTTATCAAAATAATCAATCACAACATGAAAGCCAACATGGAGAACCTTATGATGCTCACATAAATACAACTTACACCAACAACTTGTTTCAAAATTCAAGACCAAGCTCACCTACCAACTACATGAGTGATAGACTGAAGAGGATTGAGCATGAAAAGAAAGAATTCCAAGATGAACAAGATCATAAGGAAGAAAAAATTAGATGCCTAGAGATGGAGAAATAAAATTTGATGGAAATGGAAAGAAAATCCTTTCAAGAAGAGTGAGAGAGGCTCTTGGCTCAACAACTCAATGATCCATTCAATAATATGGATGTTAGTGGTGGAACCATTTCTCCTCCATCCACTCCTCCTAGGACTCCATGAAGTAGGAGACATTCAAGATCACCATCATGATCTCCTAGCCCTAGGGGAATAAGAGTTTCAAGACATGATCATTATAGGAGATAAACACCTCCTAGGAACTCAAGGCCACCTTCAAAACGTACTCATTATGGTTCACAATATGGAGGTGGTACCTCAAACTTTGATCGCACCTCCCAAGACTTTATGCACAAGTTTTGAGTTCCATCAAGACGATTCATACCTTATGAGGTTGTTCCCACAAAGTCTTAAGGGTCAAGCAATGGAATGGTTTACTAAGATAACTCCCCCTGTTAAGACTTTCAAAGAGCTTGTTCATAGATTTGTTCAACGCTTTGCATATAATGTTTCAAGATCTATCACTTTGTTGGACTTATGTAGCTTAAGGAAGAATCAAGGAGAATCCTTTGTTACTTTCTTACAAAGGTGGAGGTGAAAGTTCTCTTGCTATTCTAGAACTATTCCTGATAATGAAAAGATTGACATTCTTGTTAGTAATTTGGTCCCCAAAATGCGGTATGAAGTTAAGAAAATGGTTTTTGACTCATTTGACACCATGGTTGAAATTGCATGTAGAATTGAGGATGTTTTAAAAGATCAAGGAATTTTGACTAAACATGGAAATAACAACAACAATGGTCAAAACAACAACTCTAACAAGGATAAAGGGAAGAACCAATATTGGAATAGGAACAAACAAGTGGCTAATGATGGAGTTGTGGATTTCTCCCAACCTAAACATCAACCTATGCTTCATTTATCTAGTAATGTTCAAGCTGTGAGGATCAATACATCCAATCAACAAGAAAGTAAGCCAAGCTACCAATGTAAGCCTAAGAGCGAAAAGCGTCAATTTGCAAAACTTGGTGAGTCATATGAGAAAATTTTAAAGAAAATTATTGATAACAATCTGGCACATCCTCATGATGCTGTGAATTTTCATATACCTAAAGTTAAACCACATTGGTGGAAGGAAAAATCCTATTACATATTTCATAATGGTATTGGACATGACATTGAACACTGGTGGAGACTCGAGCATATCATTCAAGATCTCATTGAGAGTAAACAAATTAAAATAGCTGGATTGAACACCAACGCTGACCACAAGGCATTCAAGGAACCTTTGTCCAAATATGAAAAGGGGCAAACCTATAAAGTTAAGAATAGAAAAGCTGAGGTCAATTATACTTACACAGATGTGGAGAATGTTATCAATATGCTTGAAGTTGTTAAAGAAAATGTCAATATGATGAGTGGTAGAGATCATTATGGTTATGATCTAGATGAATAATCTCCTATTTTTGATAGAGAACCTATTGTGGTTCTAAGGGGTCCCAACTCTAGAAGGTCCTCTCAAGCCCTTAATGCTGTTACCCGAAGTCAAGGTCTTGTTGTCATTAGAGGACCCAATTCAAGCCAATCTAGTAAACCTACGCAAGTGACATCCAAGCCTATCACCTTGAAGCCAGCTATTAATCCTAAGTCAAACTGCAATCTTGTGGATCAGTTACAGAGAACCCCCACTTAGATTTTGATATTTGAGCTCTTAGAGTTGTCCCCTAGACATAAAAAAATCCTTGAGGATGCTTTGCGCATGGCAAATGTGCCTAACAACTTAGATATTGATCAATTCCATAATATGGTTAATCATATTGTTACCCCTCATTTCCTTTCATTTTTAGAAGATGATGATAAATTTTTGAGCCATCGGCACAATATTTCCCTTCACATTGAGGTTATGATCCATCACACCTATGCTAGGCAGGTGTTGATATATGGGGGTGTTGGGCTTAATATTTGTTCTTTTAGTCTTTTGAAAGAACTAGGTTATTTTGAGAAAGTTATAGATACCAGAAAAAGGATTACTATCAAAGCCTATGATAAGGCAGAAAGAAGTTTCAAGGGGTTGGCCATCCTTCCTTTTAGGATTGACACTTTTGAAAAAGACATTGTATTTCAAATAGTTGATGTTGGACCCCTTGCGTATAATATCTTACTTGGTAGACCATGGATTCATGATATGCAAGCAGTGTCATCTACCTACCATCAATGTGTTAAGTTCCCCTACAATGGAATAGATATTTGTATACCTACGGATAACACTTTATCTGTTAATTCAATTTCAGCAGGGGCTCATGTTCCCCTCACTAGAGAAGCAGAAAATTTTGATGCAACCTTAGTTGAATGTAAAGACAAGCTTAAAATGATAGACCTTGGTATGGGGGGTATCAACTCAACTCCGTCACAACTTTACCAGTTTCACCTTGATATTATGGAAAACCTTCAAAAGAGAAGAAACCTTCCTCTTCAGCTATGACTTTATTTGGAAAATTTGCACAATGAGAACTTATCTCCTTCTCCTAAGGCTTATGGAAGAGGGTATACCTTTGTCAAAAAGGTGGGTTATCCTTGATACGGCCCTCTTAATCACAATTGGATGCTAGATCCAAACCTCTTTATCATGCTCAATTTGGATGCAAGTCTAAGAAGCCAGTTGGCCTAGGATTTGAGAATTACAACAAGCACACTAATCCTCTCTTTGAAATGTTGGATAGTGAAGATGAACTAGAGTATGTACCTAATTTGACAAATCAACAAGATATGTGTGAAGATTGGGTTCCTTCCACTAATCTCCTTTGGGGAGATTCATATATTTCAGTCACCCATGCATCAGTTGCAAATTTAGAAAAAGAATCAGATATAGAGGATCCTTTGAGAGTGCGTCAATGAAAGAATCTTGTTCATTTAATGGAAAGAGACAGTGCTACTTTTTATGAAAATGGACCTTCTACAGTTCAAATACATGTTCTAATGAGTATGAATGGGAATCTTTTTTAGAGCCCTCCATAGTTGATATAGATATTGATATTATTCACACTTTTAGTTCTCAACTTGAGGTAGCCAATGAGCCATGTGTAGGATTAGAGCATTTGAACCCACATGTTGCCTTAGTGAATGATTCTTCGCTTGTTAGGATGAATCCTGATTTGGGTAGCTTAGAGGGATACTTGATAGAATTTGACTCTTCAGTCACCAACAATAATATCATCCACATTTATAACCTTGAGCTAGTCATTGACTTATCCCTTGTTCATCCCGACCTCATTGATTGGTCCCAATGCTATCAAGAACCTAAGCTTTTAACATTCCAAAATGATTATGAGATAGCTTGTTATCTAAATGCCATTGAAACCATAATCTCTTCCACCGTTGAATTGGCTACTAGTATGACAAAGCCAGACATCAAGTACCTTAGTCACAAGATAAAAAGAAAATAAAAACAAAAGAATAGGTGTTCTGATGGTGAAAACCACTATGTGACGGTGTCAAAACCAAAAAAAGTAAAAAGAAATGACATATCCGAAGGGGAAAACCTCTCTGAGATGCCTAAGAATGAGGTACTTGATCATCTCTCTACTTATTTTCAAGATTGATCTTCAGTGCTTATTGAACCAACATAAGGAGTTAATTTGGGTACAGACGAGGCTCCACAAATAGTACACTTGGCTGAGTCCTTGTCACCAATTGAAAAGGAGGCTTACACTAAGTTCTTACAGAAAAAGAAGATCAATTTTGCATGGACTTATTTAGATATGCCAGGATTGGAAATTAATCTTATTATGCATCACTTATCTATAGCTCCAAATGTCAAACCAATTAAACAAAAATTGAGGAAAATGCATCCTCACATAGCTCTTCTATTCAAAGCAGAATTAGAAAAACTCCTTGGTGCAAAATTTATAAGAGCTATTGCCTATGTTGAATGGATATCAAACATTTTACCAGTCTCCAAACATGACAAATCCATTTGAGTTTGCACAGATTTTAGAGATCTCAATAGAGCATGCCCAAAGGATGACTTTCCACTCCACAATATAGACATGATAGTGGATATGACTGCGGGTTATGAGATTTATTCTTTAATGGATGATTTTTCTGGGTACAATCAAATTAAGATATCTCCTAAAGATCAAGAAAAGACTCCATTCACTTGTGCATGGGGTACCTATTGTTGGAACGTTATGCCTTTTGGATTAAAAAATGTCGGAGCAACCTATCAATGAGCAATGACAACTATTTTTCATGACATGATGCATAAAAACATGGAAGATTATGTAGATGACACCTTGGCCAAGTCTTGAAAAAGAGATTCACACTTAGATGATTTGGAAGTATTTCTAGATCGCATGGAACAATTTCAACTAAGGTTAAATCCTAAAAAGTGTGCATTTGGAGTCACGTCTGGAAAATTACTTGGTTTTATCATTTACACAAAAGGAATAGAGGTGGATCCTGAAAAAGTTAAAGAAATCATAAATATGCCACCTCCTAAACACATTAGTCAAATGAGGAGTCTTCAAGGACGTCTTCAATCTATAAGGAGATTCATTTAACAACTGGCAGATAGAGCTCAACCCTTCAACAAGAACTTACATAAAGGATTGAAATCTGTTTGGAATGAGGATTGTCAAAAGAGCATTGATCAAGTCAAGAGATACTTGGCAAATCCTCCTATATTAATGCCTCCTATCCTAGGGAAACCACTTATTCTATACATTTTAGTGACAGAATCTTCCTTGGGGGCATTACTACCATAACTTGATGAAAATGGGAAAGAAAGAGCAATATACTACATCTGTCATACTCTTGTTTCATATGAGGTTAACTACACTAGCATTGAGAAATCTTGCCTTGCTGTTGTGTTTGCCTACCAAAAGTTGCAACATTATATTCTTGCGCACACTATACACCTCATAGACAAAATAGATCCACTCAAATACTTGCTAAGTAAGGCTTCCCTCATAGGTAGACTTGCTAAATGGATGATGATACTTTTAGAGTTTGACATAGACTACATTGAACGTAAAGCAATCAAAGGACAAGCCATAGTAGATCAATTGGCTGATTTCCCATTACAAGACAATGCACCTATTCAAGTTGACTTTCTAGATGTGCACCTCATGTACATGACTGAAAGAATATGGAAGATGTTCTTTGATGGATCTTTTATGCAAAATGGTTCACGAGCTAGTGTGTTGTTTGTTTCTCATCATGGGTACATGATTCCTAAGTCTTACAAATTATTGCTCCCATGTACAAACAACATTGTTGAGTATGAAGCTTTAACCAATGGACTTAAGATGGCCATAGAATGGAGAATCACAGAGTTACACATCTATGGGGATTCACAACTGATAATCAACCAAATTAATGATGAATATCAAACAAAACATGAGAAAATGGTACCTTACAAGAAAATGGTTGATTCCTTAAAATGCTACTTCACATTTGTCACATTTCAACAAATCCCTAGAGCAGAAAACAAAGTAGTTGATGCTATGGCTACACTTGCTTCACTCCTTCAGCTAGATCAACATGAATCCAAATTTGAATTCCTGGTGGAAGAGCTACATCACCCTATCTTTGACTCCCAAGAAAGCCATGTCATTTCTACCCTTGTTGGTCATGAGTCATCCCATTATGGTGCCATTTACTCATATCTTCATGATGGCATTATACCGGAAACCTTTAACCGATATTAACACAGAAGCCTTACCTGAAATGCCTCTTGCCATTCCCTTATTGCTAGTGATTTGTATAGGAGGGGTCTAGATGGAACACTTCTTAGATGCTTAGAAAAGGCAGAATCTAACCAAGCGTTAGTTGACATTCACAAGGGCATATGTGGGGGACATTCCAATGGTCTTTCCATGGCCTAAAGGTTGCTTAGGGCGGGGTACTATTGTCCTATATTGTAGATTGATGCAGTAGCTTTTGAAAAGTCATGTGAAAAGTGTCAAAAACATGGTAACCTGATACATGCTCCAGGCAGGGAGCTCATTCCTTCTATATCTCATTGGCCATTTTAGTGCTAGGCCTTTGATTTTGTTGGGTAGATTTATCCAAACTCATCAGGTGGACACAAATTTATTATCACTGCTACTGATTACTTCACTAAATGGGTAGAAATTGTCCCACTTTTTTTTTCCTCGTGCAAGACAGTCTCTCTATTCATTCTGAACCATATCATCTATCGATATGGAGTGTCTTCCAATATTATCACTGACAATAGAGGCCAGTTTAAAAATAAGGACCTTAAACAACTCTGCAAGAAATTCAAGATTAAACAACATTGGTCCTCCATTTACTTCCTGCAAGGAAATGGTCAAGCAGAGGCATCAAACAAGACCATTCTTAAAATCTTGCATAGAACAGTCTCTAAGAATGGTAGAGATTGGCATTTACAGATAAATCCAGCTTTTTGGGCCTATAGAATGAGTATTCGTACTCCTACTGGGGCTACTCCTTTTTCCCTTGCATATGGCACTGAAGGAGTGTTACTTTTGGAGGTTGAGATTCCTTCACTTTGAGTTTCTCTCCACGGTCTAGTTACAGATGAAAACTACCACACCATGAGACTTCAAGAGTTAGAACTTCTAAATGAAAAATGCCAAGCATCATTTGACCATATGAGGGTCTATCAAAAGCGCATGTCCAAAGCCTTCTAAAAAAAGGTTCACCCTAGAGAATTCCAAGTGGGAGATCTTGTCCTATGTGAAAACCCTAAGAATCAACAACATAGAGATCAAAATTGCAAATTTGAACCTAATTGGCTTGGACCTTACATCATTACAACAACTTTTGTAATAGGAGCTTATTTACTATCTACAGAAGAGGGAGAGAAACTCCCTTATCATATCAATGTCTTGCACCTAAAGAAGTTCTATCCATGATGTCCATTCTATCTGGGGACATGCTTTGTACATAATTATTGATCCTGGAAAAATCCAAGAAAATGATATATTGTCAAAAATGCTAAAAATCAGAAAATGTCATGAAAAAATGATCATCTTAGTGAAAACCTAGCAATAGGCAATTTATTGTATCTTCAAAAAATTATATATTTCAAAAATAAAAAATAAAAAATAAATTCAAAGATTCAAAAAAAATGGAAAAAGTGCCTTGGTGAAAACCTGAAAATAGGCGCCTTGGTAGAAAAAATTAAAAAAATTATAAAAAATCCTAAAAAAAAGAAGAAAAAAATGAAAAAAAATGAAAAATGAAAAAATTGTAATAAAATCCAAGTGGTTAAAACTTGGAAACGAGCGCTACTTGAGGCCTTTACACCCCTATTTCTTAGCACGTGTCCTCGACACTTAGCCTTTCTCAATCATGCCTTATACTTGTTGCCTTGGTCTGGAATTGGTCTTTGTCTTTTTCTAGGGGGCATAACTGTGTTAGCTTTGGTCTCTTGGATGCGTTAGTCTTTAGGAAATCTCACAAATGGTGTTTTTCAACACCACCCCAACTGTATTTTTCAATACAACCCCTGACTTCGAGTGTTTTTCAACTCTTATCGCTTTGGTCTTACCCAGTTTGGTCATGTGGTATTACCTGTTTGCGAGCATTCAATCCTTATCCTTGGAACTTAGTATTATTTAACACAATTAAATTTTTAAACACAACACTTAATGCTTGAGCTATGTCATGATCTTTTCTTTGTGTGCTGATTGTAACATAGGACTTTAATTCTCTCAGTGATGCATAGCTAGAGGACTTGAGGCATGGAACATGTTTTTATTTGTTTCTTGCTTTATGCTTCACTATTTTTGCACAACCGTTCTGCTGGTCATCCTGGCCTCTATGCCTTGATGCAAGCATGGTTTTTCTACATTAAATTGGATAAGCTAACATCACAATCATCTTGACCTTTATGTCTTTGATGCTTATTTTAGAATCTTTCCACATTCCAATCCGATATTAATCACATTCATATCTTCATATTTACGCTTGTGACTAGTGATGATTGTGTGATTTTTTTGATGTCCGTTAATAATGGCCCAATGATGAGAATACGTTTCTTTACATTCTATAATGAATGATGAACACAAAGTCCTATGTTACATTTGTTCTATTGCAAGTACACCTTTGCATTTTCATGTAGCTTGCATTGTTAGACCTCATGTTAGTTTGCATTTTTACGCTGCATTATGAGTTTGCGAGGGTTTTCCTTCATCTTTCTTGTGGACTTTTAATCAACTATGATCACATTCTGATCTTCATTTCCTTATCTTCTTTCGTGATCTCAATCGAATTTCCCATTTTAAAATAGTTGATTAATTTTGGGGCATTCTATTTCTTAATTCAAATTCTCTTTCTTCTCTCCATTTATTTCCACCTCTTCCAAACTTCTACCTTCAATTCGATTTCACCCCACTTCTTTTCTTCTAATTCAACCTTGGGGCATAATCTTTCATGCTTGATGATCTATCTTGATTCTGTGATCCTTATATCTTTCATCTTACATCAAGAACCTTATCTTTAGTTCGATTTGATCAAATTTATCAGTTTGTTGTTTCTCCTCTATCTCATTTTGATTTCGATCATGAGGGGGAAGTACCTATCAAACTTCAATCCTTGATTCAGCTTTATCAATCATATCAACCTTTCTTGAGATTCTTATCTCAGACATGTCAATTACTTACAAACAATGATGTTGACTTTGACTTATTTTGCAATTTTCTTATCTTTGTTCTGATGTCAATTACTTACAAACAACGGTGTTGATGTCTATGTTGTTTTATAATCCCAAATTGATCTCACACTTCAACTGCATTCTTTGACTACATGTGTTCCCAGAATGATCACACATTAGTCAAAGAGGGGCAAATGTATGCACCCTAAAATGGTCGCCTAGACTATGGGCCCCATTTATCATTTTATCAATTTATCAAATTCCTGAATCAATGCTTTGCAACATTTTAATTCAAATCAATTTCCTTGATCAAATTATAATTAATTGAATTATTTTAATATTTCCTAAGGTTTGATCATTTTTATTTAATTAAAAGATTTAATCTCCCTTTTAATTAAATAAAATTCATCTTATTTAATTAAATTTAAATTCCTCCAATTAATTAAATAAAATTCTTCTAATTTATTTAATTAAAAGAAAACCCCTCTATTAATTAAATAAATAAAAATCCCCACTTAAAGCACTTTATTTGATGAAAAAGCAAATAAATTAAATAAAAATCCCATTATCTTCACATCCTCCTAAGTGGTGGGATTTTTGCCTCTTAATCATAACCTTTGATTTTTGCCTCTTAATCTCAACCGTTCACTTTCCTTTAAAAGGAGACCTCTCCTTCTCATTCATATCATCTTTTTCATAGTATTGTTATGCTGCAGGTTTGGAGAGCAATTTTGGAGGAGAATTTGAGCACTCAAGCTTAGATATTGCAACTTCTCTCTTCTTGTCTTCTTCTTCTTGCATCCATGGCTATTCATATAGATTAAATTCATATTTCCTTTCATAGATTAATATTGCATCCATATTTCCTTTCATAGATTAATCATGCATTGTTATGATTTAGATTAATTTCCTTTTATTCATTGCAATCATATAGAATAGATTTCATTTTCATGCATTGAATCTCTCATTTCATGGTGTACTTGCATGGGCACAACTAGGTCAATCTGAGGGCCTTCATCACACACCTTTGCACTTCATGATTAAAGAGCTATGATTCGATATTTGACGCCTCATTCTTGAGCAACCTTGGATGGAATGACCCATAGAAGTGTGTCAACATTTTAGCACACACCGATTTCAAAATGTTTAACAACAATATGCATCCGAATGTGAAAGTTTTTTCTCAAAATGTAGACTTCAATGTCTGTTTAGGAAAAAAAGTGTAACCCACTATTGTGGTATCACCCAATTGCAAAACTTATCTCTAATCAGTGATTCCCCTCCAAACACTAGTGAATCCTTTTAGGAGACTTCCTTGTGCATCCAGAAATGCCACCATGTCTTTCGCAAAAGCTCTTGGGTGTTCATACAATTTCGTTCTTTTGCCTGTCCTGGCTCACCTAGTTCAACCAGTCAGCCATAGGGGTTCATTTTTGGCCTATGAAATCCAATGAGACAATAAGAAAAAGAAAAAAAACCCTATCTACTAACCCTAACCATACTTTCCCCATGGTTTCATACAAATCCACCGAAGGAAAACTAGGTTAGAGCCATTTCTGTCTTGGCAACACTGTTTTGTCTCTGTCAGACCAGTGACCTTCAAAATTTGATAACTTTGAACCTACTAAACTTAAAAAAAAACTACTTAGTGCATATGAAATCTGAAAACAAACACTACATTAAAATGGAGCCCGATCACCTATGCCAATCCATACAGGACCATACAGAAGCAGAACTACAGTGTAGATTATACAAAAGAAGGTGCAAACATCCGTACAAAGGTGTCAAAAATAAAAGTCTCAATCCAAAATCTCATTAACCCTTACAAAACTTCAATTCCATGCTTATATACTGAGCGTGGGTGGTTACATTCAGTTCTAACCATCTTTGTCAAATCTTGCAAAAGTTGCTTGAGCAACTTTCAAAGTTGCTAGCAACTTTTTGCAAATTGAAGTATTTTGACTTCCTATGTCCACTCGATGAGTGAGGTTGACCTCTAGGACCCTATATAGGATATGTAGGGTCCTAATATATGCCTTCAACCCATGTTACACTAAAATGACAACTTTTCCCATTTTGAGGCCAAATGACCTAATGAGCACAATGAGCACAAAGACTCTTACAATCATGAAGTTAGACTATCATGCTTCCATCCTTTTGGAACTTTATTGTAACACACCCACACACTTCCTAAACAACTTAAACAACATAAAAAAAATAAAATAGGGAGGTTCCCTGCACTAAAATTTATTCCAACATAGCTTCTTATAGTACTGAGATTGATTTTGAGAAGTAACACCTGTTAAGATTCTGTACCCATCCTTCACATTGTGTACCCCTATTTTAGAGCCATCCCAAATAATTTCATCATGTCCCTACTTGATAAAAAAATTATGACTTCAAGTAACTTCCTCAATTGCTAAGGTTCCAAAGGATCTAAGATGAGTTGTGAAGATTGCCTCAAATGCCAAGAACCATCTACCATGTTTAATGTGCCAGGAATGATATAATCTTTTACCAAAGGACCCCACTTATCAGAGAAAACTTTACAAATACTATTTGGGGCCAAAATTTGATTAATACTAGGAAAACCACCCAAGGAATCTTCCCAAAACTGAGCTTTTCTACCATCTTTAATGTTCCAAGTGATGTTATTCTCAATAATATCCCTTGATTTAGATATGAAATTCTAGATTCTAGATCCTCTAGGGAGATCCTTAAGTCTTACCACCTCTGCTTTATCTATGTGATGAAATTTTTTGCCTCTAATTATTCTCACCCATTTAAGATTTTGATCCTTAGGTATTTTCCAATAAAGTTTCGCCCCAAGGGCTTGATTTTGCCAAAGTTAATTCTTAATTCCAGTGCCACCTACCTCCATAGGTCTACTAATCTTATCCCAAGAAATTAGAGAAAAATTTCTATTAGTGTTAGTTCCCTGCTAGAAGAATTTCCTGAGTTTTTTAACCATATCCATATAACATCTAGTGGGAAGTGAGAGGAAAGACATTAAGTATATGGGAATTGCTACCAATGTGGCTTTAATCATCACAACTCTACCAGCCCAAGCTAGCCACTTAGATTTCCAAGAGTCCATTCTTATTTCCATTATTTCACCAATGGTTTTCCAAGCCAAATCTTTTCTCAAAGCTTTATCAATTGGAATACCAAGATAAGAACATGGGAGAGAACTAGTCTTGAATGTCAAAACCTTTTCAATCTTCTACTAAATTTTCTCTTTAGTATGAGAAAAGAAGATTAGAGATTTGTCTTTATTGACAAATTGTCCTGAAGCTAAAGCATAAGTGTATAAAACTTTTTTGATAGATAAAGCCTCCCTGATAATGTCTTTCCCAAAAAGAAGGATGTCATCTGCAAATTGTTGCTGAGTAACTGCCTTAACCAAAGAAGTAATTTCCACACCCTGAATGAAACCTTGATTCTAGAGACTAATAAATCTGTGCCCCAAAGCTTCTACCATGATGATGAATAAAAAGGGGGATAGGGGATCTCCTTGTCTAATTCAGTTAGAGCCTTCAAAAAATAGTGGGGGAGCCATTTACAAGGATAGAAAATTTTGGGGTGGAGATACAATAATAAATTAGGTTAATCCAAGCTTTAGAGAAACCAAATATCTCCATACATTTAGCTAAGAACCTCTAATCCACCCTGTCATAATACTTCATAATGTCCAATTTGATTATCATAATTGGTTGTTTATTACATTGGATGGAATGAATAGTTTCCTATGCTATAATAATGCCATCAAGAATTGATCTCCCTGGTACAAACCCAATTTTCTCTTCCCCAATAATCTTACCCAAGAAAAGTTTTAATCTATTGGATAATTCTTTGGAAAAAAATTTATATATGGTGTTACATAAATCTATCGCTCTAAATTCATCCATACCAGTAGCTTGATCCTTCTTAGAGATGAGAGAAATAAAAGTGTTGTTAATTTTAGTTAGAAATCTACATGAGGAACGAGTTGTCTCCAAAGCATATGTGACTTCTTTCCCTAATATATGTGAATAGTGCAAGAAAAAGAAGGGTGTAAATCCATCTGGCCCTGGAGCTTTGTCAGGAGCCATGTGTGAAAGAGTTTGCAAAATTTCATTCTCTTAAAATTTGGATAGAAGAATTTGATTATCCTCATTGGAAATAATCTTTGGGATATAAGCAAGAAAATCCCCCTAAGCATTAATATGAGAAATCTCTGAATGATTTAACAAATTTGTATTAAAATTGACTATTTCTTATTGAATCTCTTTCTGATCTTGAAGAAGAACACCTTCAGCATTACAAATATGATGAATCCTATTGACACTCCTACGTTGTTTGGTACTAGTATGAAAGAACTTTATATTTTTATCTCTTGCATCCAACCAATTTTCTCTAGATTTTTGTTTCCAAAAGGTTTCTTCCTTAGCTAGAATATCCTCTTGATCCCTTAATAGTTCTTTTTCCAAATCAAAAAGATCCTTGTTCATACCTTGCTACATAATGGTTTCATTCAAATCCTTAAGCTTCTTCTCAACCTCATCTTTCAAGGAAAAGATGTTATTGAAATGAGTTCTATTCCAAATAAGAGAAATTTGTTTGATATACTTGAGTTGTGACACAAAACATAACAACTTTGATCCCTTAATCCTGCATCCTGACCACCAATCTGAAACCAAATTTGTAAAATTTGCATCTTTAAGCCACATATTTTCAAATTTAAACGGGAACAATTGAGGCATATCTTCCCCAATAATTTCCAATTGGATGGGGAAATTATATGATCTTGAAGTTGGATAGATAGATACTTTAAAGTCAAATGGAAAGAGTGTGAGGTCACATTTGAAGAAAAATCTGTCTAATTTTTCTAAAATATTGTTAGGCCCGAGTCTCCTATTTGTCCAAGTATAAAAACCATTGTCTAATTTTATTTCCATTAAATTCTCTGATTGTAACCAATCCTTGAATTTTTTTTGAGATTGTGACTCCTTTTGTGAACCACCTAGTTTGTCTGATGGATGAATTATGGCATTAAACTCCCCCCTAAAAAGATATTCCCATCTACTTGAGATAAAAGAAATCTACTAATCTCTTCCCAAACTTCTAGTTTCCTCCTGTTGAGAGTTGGACTGTAAATATTTATGATGTAGAAGTTTATGTTAGATGCTAAAGTTATAATTTCACCACCTATCCAATTTGGGCTCTTCTCCAAATTTGTACAAGCCAGGTGTCTTGGATTCCAAAGGATTGAAATTCCTCCTGAAGAACCAATGACATCAAAACCATCTACAGACTAGTCTCCAAGTGATTTGGTAAAATTAGATAATTGATCTAGGCTCATTTTTATTTCTTGTAGGAGTAAATTTGAAAGACAATATGCAGCGTTTAACTATTCACTACTTGTTAGGGGCATTGAGACCCCTAACATTCCAAGATGAGACTTTCATTGTGACTTGGAAAGGAACTTTCCCTTCTCAACTTGTAATTATGTTATAATTTTGGATTGATCACGGTCTTCCCCGTCTTTAGATCTTAATATGGAAAGAGATTTTCTACCTTTACCTTTCTTTTTAACACCTCCACGATCAGGTTGAGAATTATTTGAAAATGATTTCTGAATACCAAAGTTATAAGGCTGAATTAAAGATAGAGAACCCAGGGAAGGTTCAAATGAATCTCCACCAATGGGAATATCTAAGGATTTCTCTTCCACATTTTTGTAATAGAAGAGGCCTTCAATGTCATTCCATCTCTCTTACTCCTCTACATAGTCAGTATCTAGAGGTCTTTTGACAAATGATAGTGATTTGGCCTCATTATCCATGGATTTATTCCTTGAACAACCAAAAATATCATAAAATTCCTGAAGCCTGGGGGAAATAGGAGATTCTAAAGGTCATTCCACTGATTGAATTTCTAAAGACCTCTCCGAGTCAGACCCCTAATAATGATAACTCTTTGCTACTATTTTTAGCTGAATAATACCCCCTTGATTTTTTTTCTAGATCTTGAATTCTTTTCTATTTATCCTAGATCTACCATTTTTTCTTTTGCCCTTAGTCTAGAGAATTTTCTGCATCTCGACCTATTGTTAGAAGAAGCAAAGTCTAGAGTGCTAGCAGAATGTAGAATTAGAGAAATGTTCCCTATTTTGATATTTTTTTGTGCTTGATCCTTGTCCATGTTGGGGCCATAAATTGCCTTAGCCTTTTCTAGATTCCACAAATTGTTGATCCTAGTTTGTAGAATGTCATCTTATTGGTCTATAACTGTAGGGAAATATGCCCTCTATTATGGGGAAAAAATACCAAAAGTAGACATGTGTTCCAATGATGGGATCTCATCAAAGCCTTCCACCACAACCTTGTGGTTAGCTTTACCATCATAACTATATCCTTCTACCAGAACTTGATCTACCAACTGATCCATCATATCTATTTGCACCTCTTTAAATCATTGTGTTAAGATTTGTTCAACAATATTTTGATTAAATCTTGGGATATGCTTAATATGATTGCCTCTCGAGTGGAGAATGGTAGAATTCTTCCTCAAAAACATCTGGTTTGTTAATATCTTGGGCTTTCAAAGAGTTATCATCACCCTATTCCACTTGGGAAGAGACCTCGTAGTCCTCCTCCATCCTCCCTTTGCCAGGTTTATCAACAAATCCAAATTCTGATCTACCTGATTATTTCCTACCAGATTTGAACTTGGAGCCAATAAAAAAATTATTTGTATATTCCAATGGTTAGTCAAGCATTTAATTTTCTAATAGAAAAACCAAAGAAACAAATTCATGATTTCTTTATAAGTGTCAGAATTCAAATATTTCCCGAGTCTGAATTTTTAGGAACTCCTACCTCTGGGAACAAATACCAAACTAGATTTTGTTGATAGAGAAGCTCTTGAATGATCCCATCTAAACTATTTTTGAAGTTTTCTTTCATAAGGATCTCTACCCAGCACAAAAATTTCTAGATTTATCCTTAAGACTTGCGGCTTAGCTGGGTTACTCTGCAATGTTCCAAATTTTGAAATGATCTTAAGAGATCTTGGAAGTTCTTTCTCGATATTCATGAGTAAAAAAAGCTTTATTGAATCCAAATTTTGACTTTGATGATGAGTAAACAAAGCATCTTTGTATTCCATTGGAAGGTTATTAATAGAAATCCACATCGGAATAAACTTGATAACATTCTTTGAGCTATCAAAGTTAGGGGACCATTGTTGCATATGGAGCCCAAAATTGTTGTAAAGTCATGCCTTGATTTTGAATTTTTTTATCTCTACTATTTTTATCTTTAAAAGTTAAAAGATAGTATCTTAACTCATTATCAAGAGAATCTATCTGTAAGATATTGTTCTAGCTTGCATGTTCCCATGAACCAAACTAGGGATAAGATAGATTTTTATTCCAGAACTTACAAACCAAAGCCTGTTGTAACATATAATGTCCCCTTTGATTTAAAGTATCTATGGAGAAGGTGATGAAAACTTCCTCCAATCTAGGAAAAGAGGGGTCTTCCTCCTTTTTTTTCTGGATAGATTCATCACTCTGTGTATCTTTAGAGCTTTTTCAGTGGGGAGATCAATATCTAGTCTTGCTGGTTGAATCTATTGAAGTTGCATCTGTCTTCCCGGGATACCTAGAATAGGCCTCAACATTGTATTTTCCTTTTGATTCCTTCTAAAGGATTTTTTTACCCCATTATTAAAACCTAGAACCTTGTTGTTCCTGAAGATATCTACATGTTTCTTATGAATTTTCCAATGAAGGCTTGACCATGCCTTCTTTGGGAGGGGGGGGGGTTGATTGGTATTCCCAGTTTAGTAGTTGGAAAAATTGGGATGAGATTAGGATTAATGTGTGGTAGATTCCAATGAATCATATGGCCCCCTGAGAGGTCTCTTATCCAAGATTTATGTCCCTCCACATGCTTACACTAAGAAAAGATACCAAAATTCTATTTTTTTGTGTTTCCAAATGTGACTGTTTAAAAGCTTCCATATTTTCAATATGACCTCTATGCCATCCTCTGTCTCTTTTTTTGAAATACCAATGTCTTCGACTCTGGAAATGAATCCCATAAACATTTCCCCTATTTCCCTTATTGTGGATGACCCGTGATGTTCTTTGCAGCCGCCATCAATCCCTCAAATGGAAAGGATCATTGCTGCCAAACATGTGCTCCCTCTGTGGATGCTCACTCAATTTCTCCATTTTCCTCCTCGTATTGTTGTTTTCATCAAGTAATTTATATTTTCTGAATAGCGACAAATTACGCATGATATAAGAAAATGGGAGCAAACCATAAAGCAAACGCTCTTCTAGGTCAGCTTAATTTAACCTAATAATTGAACTTCTATGAAGGTATGTGCACGAAGATGGGGGACCAAAAAGGTGCCAAATACCTTTTCGGCCCCCATCCACTCATAGGGTGCACGCCCTATGGTTTGGGTAAATAAAAACCATAGGGCGCGCGCCCTATAGGGTGTGCACCCTTATTTATCCCATAAAGTGTTTGGGCAGTCACTTTGTGGCTTATTTTTTCTTCTCTAAAGTTGCGGCTTGCTATTTTCCTCTTCATAACAACGCGTACATGATTCATTGTGAGGTTTTCTCCATCAAAGTGAAGCAAAAAATGGCTCCACGACGTGAACAAGGTCAAACTGGAAGAAGAGGTAAGTGATTCTACAACCATGAATGCTATTTGTTTTGAAATTTAGGTTTAATTTTTAGTTTTTCTTCAAATTTTTATTGTCAAAGCCTCTTGTTTTAGATTTTATGTTTAATTAGAGTTTTAAAATAGATTTTCTTTTAATTGCCAGGAACGAATGATATCCCCACAGAAAATCCTCAACCAAACCCTCCATCTTCTCCTCATGAAGAAATGAATGCTGAAAATAACCAAGAAGATGAACCCCAACCACCCTCACCAACTGAGAAACCTCCTCTTGGAACACATGCAAACTTGATAAAAAAAATACAAAAAGGGGAAAGGAGAAATAGAATCTTTAATTAGGAGGTTAAAAGATTCTTTTGGTACAAATCTTAGAAGGGCAATACTTTTAAAATCATTAGAATTGATCTTGACCCACGTAGGTTTAGTTAGTGGGCAACTAAATCTATGGCATGACAAAAGAGAAGAACAAAAACAATATTATGCAAATAAATTATCATATGAGGACATTAAAAAATAATAATAATCACAAAAGCTGACATTTGCAAGCTTTTTAAAAAGCCAGGGGAAATTGAAACTCTTAAACCCACAACAAGGAGGATCCCAATTCATTGGTGCTTGAATGAAGATATAAAAACAATTTTTTTGGACAGATGGTGAATGGTCTTCGATTCCCTTCCCTATAACAATCATGAGGTTCCTATCTATTTCCTGAGGAAACTCTATTGTGAGTTTGTCCTGAAGGAAGTGACAAATTATTTTGACTTTCTAGAGTCTCAGGGTAGAGGTGGGGGATCATCACTTGATAGACCTATGGCACGTCGTGACCCTAATGCACCTAGGTTGCCCAATGGCAAGCCACAGGTGGATCATGTTAGTATTCCTTCCAATGTGAAGGAACACGTGGAGGTGGACACACTAGGCACGATTAGTGCTCTGACACTGACTCTCATTCAGTGCGTCACTCCTCTAGTCGAGGGTGACCATGGTCAGTCTGTGAGGGGTCATTTTTTTCGTTCTTATGGATCCCTGTGCACATTTGGTACTACTAAGAGAGAGGAAGAGGATGATGTACTAATGCCTAATGATTTTCTCAATACAACATTTGGCGTTGATACACAGGTAAATATTTGCAAGTTCATTAAATTTATTTGATCATATTTCATTTTTAAATAAATGAATTTAATTAAATTAGTATCTATTGTTTATGATGAAAATTCAGGGAGTGAGTGTCGGTGGCAGTGGAAATGATCACCTAGACCCTTTATACACTACTAAGTCAACTCCACAAGTATGTATCGAATAAAATATTTTTAAAAGTATACATTTGATTATTCTATAATTATATGGATGTTTGTCTCATAACTTATTGTGCATGTACATTAGTTCACTATTGTGCCATCAACGTTGACTGTAGACAGCGAAGGGCCTCGTTCACATTTTGTTGAGGTATGTTTATTTGCATGTTAATTTGATTTACTTGATTATATTTAATTCATAAATGAATAAATAACTAAATTAGTAGACAAATTATGATCAAAATCCAGAGGCAAAGTTGTCATGACAATGATCACAATCCTTCACTTGCCTTTGTGATGACATCATTTAGTCCACAAGTATATATGTAATAATGCATTATAATTAACAAGTCAGTGGTTTGTTCTTATATTAATGGTTGTCTTATAAATTACCATACATGTGCACTAGTTTGATGCTGGAGCTACAACATCGACACCGCACACTGAAGGATGCGGTGACACCTTCACAGAGGTATCATTTATTAATTAGTGGGGTTGTAAAATATTATCGGTATTCTTGATAACTACATAATACTCTTGTTGTTTCATTTTCAGTTAATGACAGCAGAGACTCCACCTTTTGTTCATGATAGTTTGAATCATGGCGTAGCTACAGCTATAGCTAGTTCTGACGTATTGACCGAGGTATGAAAGAGATAACTTAATTAGAATTGTTATTTTAATAGTTTACATTGAATTTTTAATGATATTAATGTATGTATTTTAAATATTATTTTGATCATTGTTGTAGGGACTCATTACTCCATATGGTCAGCGTGCCCCTTCGGTAGATGTACATAGAGACTATTTGTTAGCGGTAAGAAAATACTCTATTTTATGTCATCCTATAATTAAATTTCTTTGTATATTAGCTATTGATGTTTATACTTGTTATTTTATCAGCTTGAGCTGCAGAAGAGTCTAGATAGGAGGACTAGTGAGCGCACTCGCAAGAGTATTGCATCTCCATTGACGCGACGATCAAAGGCAGCCCAAGATTTGTTTTCTTCCCCTTCTAGGAAATGACTATATTAGGGATAATTATTATACGCCAATATGGCATTATTGGACATTTTTTTGTATATTGTATAAGTGACATGTTCTATATCCATTTGGCTTTCACGATGCCAATTTAACTTTATTAGACATATTTGATCTATGACAATATTGGACATATATATTTTTCTTCATGCTCTATGAATATATCATGTGTACTGATGTAACTACTTTATGTTTATATGGATGTATTATGATTTGTAAATTGTTTATCTTATATTTATGTTTGCACTTGTATCTATGTATATTGTTACTGAATAATTCATACTTAATGAGAATATGCATATTTCATTTCATAAACCTAGACTCGTAATTTTCATTCCAACACCTTAATGAAATGATAATAGTTCATATAAGATAAAAAATATCAATCCTACCCAATTTTAGTCCTATTAGAACATTTTGATCACCTGGACCTATTTAGGGCACTACAAGAACGTTAAGAGATGCACCAATACATTGTGGTCCTGAATGTTTGAATGAGTTGTGAAGCATAAAAAGGTTATTCCTGGGATTTACACATAAAATTGAATGTGTTAGTAGAGACAGTTCAATATCCAGACGAGAAATTTTCAAAATATGTAATGTTTTAGCATTCAACTGCGCAACATTGCACATTTTTGCATCAACCAAGATTGGGTGGGAAAATGAAAATGGAAGTGAATCTCTAAAATTTGAGATAGGTTATTGTAGGCCTCCATGACATGGTCCTGTAGCACTTAACAGCTCATTGATACTCCTTGGGAGCTCCGAGAAACAGAGTACTGAATATCGATAATTTTGTTGCCTGGTGCACCTTGAGGGACACTTGGCTCCATAGTGGTCGGCAACGTTCAAGCCTCTTCACATCTATGGAAGGGTCATTCCTAGCATTCAACTAGCATTCCAGAGCTGTTGGCATAGACAATTTGATGCCACAATAAGCGGTTTTCAAGATATGCAATGTGTCAGCATTCAACTGTGCAACATTGCAAGTTTTGGCATCAACCGAGATTGGGTGGAAAAATAAAATGGAAGAAAATATCCAAAATATGAGATAGGTTATTGTATGCCTCTATGACATGGTCTTGTAGCACTTGAAGGATCATCAATACCCCTCGAGAGCTCTGAGAAATGGACTACTAAATATCGGCAATTTTGTTGCCTCGTGCACCTTGAGGGACACTTGGATCCATAGCGGTTGGCAATGTTTGAGCCTCTTCACCTCCATGGCAGGGTCATTCCTAGCATTCACCCAGAATTCTGGAGCTATTGGTGAAGATGGTTTGATGCCATGATGAGTGGTTTTCAAGATATGCAATGTTTCAGCATTCAACTGCGCAACATTGCAAGTTTTGACATCAACCGAGATTGGGTGGGAAAATGAAAATGAAAGCGAACCTCCAAAATCTGAGATAGGTTATTGTAGACCTGTAGTACTTGATGGCTCATTGATACCTCTCAGGAACTCTGAGAAACAGACTACTGAATATCAAAAATTTTGTTGCCTGGTGCACCTTGAGGGACACTTGGCTCCATAGCGGTCGACAACGTTCGAGCCTCTTTGACTCCATGGAAGGGTTGTTCCTAGAATTCACCTAGAATTTTAAAGCTATTGGTGGATATAGTTTGACGCCACAACAAGTGGTTTTCAAGATATGCAATGTGTCAGCATTCAACTGCGCAACATTGCAAGTTTTGGCATCAACCAAGATTGGGTGGGAAAATGAAAATGGAAGCGAATCTCCAAAATCTGAGATAAGTTATTGTAGGCCTCTATGGCATGGTCTTGTAGCACTTGATGGATCATTGATACCCCTTGGGAGCTCTGAGAAACAGACTACTGAATATCGACAATTTTGTTGCCTGGTGCACCTTGAGGGAATTGTCTTTCCCTTTTCTTCTCTGTCTCTTTCATGTTCTTCTGGTGTTAGAGTCTTTGCTCGTTTCCTTGGCATGATGATGATTTCTGCATATGAATTCATTACAATTTTGAAATTATTATATTAATCTATTACAAGAAGTAAAACTTTGTAATATCAATCTAAATTATATTAACACAAAATATAATAGAAAAATACTCTTGATTCACAATTCACATGTAAAAAAGACTCTTTATCCATATCATAGCAATGCACGTACGAATAGACTCTTTATACATAATTCACATGTAAAAAATAAAAAACTTACCTCAATGGATCACTTTTGGTGACGATTGATTAACTTTCGTTCTTCGATGTTGACTTCTGAACAAAAATGTGTTGCAAATTGATAGAATATACTTCTTTGTGATTTTCAACACCATGAAAAGTGAATATTAGTCAAGCAGACTATAAAAAATAGACAGCAATGGTAAAAAGTGGGCCTCTTTCATGAGTTTCTTAACTTTATTACCATTTTTTGTGTTCTTGCATAGGGCGTACGCCCTATGTTAGACACAATAAGAGAGAGAGAGAGAGAGAGAGAGAGAGAGAGAGGTCTTATGACATGTTACGACCCATTAGGAATCCTAAGAGAGAATCTTAGGGGTCGTAAGGTGTCTTAAGGGGTCCTAAGACCCATTAATGGTTCCTACAACCCCTTATGACACCTTAAGACCCATTAGGAAGCCTAAGAGTACATCTTAGGGGTCCTAAGGTGTCTTAAGGGGTCTTAGGACCTATTAATGGGTTCTACAACCCCTTATAACATGTTACAACCCATTATGAAGCCTAAGAGCACATCTTAGGGGTCGTAAGGTGTTTTAAGGGGTCCTAAGACCCATTAATGGTTCCTACAACACCTTATGACACCTTAAGACCCATTAAGAAGCCTAAGAGTACATCTTAGGGTTCTGAAGGTGTCTTAAGGGGTCTTAGGACCTATTAATGGGTTTTACGACCCCTTATGACATGTTACGACCCATTATGAAGCCTAAGAGTGCATCTTAGGGGTTGTAAGGTGTCTTAAGGGGTCCTAAGACCCATTAATGGTTTGTACAACCCCCTATGACACCTTAAAACCCATTAAGAAGCCTAAGAGTACATCTTAGGGGTCCTAAGGTGTCTTAAGGGGTCTTAGGAACTATTAATGGGTTCTACAACCCCTTATGACATGTTACAACCCATTAGGAAGCCTAAGAGTGTATCTTAGGTGTCTTAAGGGGTCCTAAGACCCATTAATGGTTCCTACAACCCCTTATGACACCTTAAGACCCATTAAGAAGCCTAAGAGTACATCTTAGTGGTCCTAAGGTGTCTTAAGGGGTCGTAGGACCTATTAATGGGTTCTACAGCCCCTTATGACATGTTACGACTCATTAGGAAGCCTAAGAGTGCATCTTAGGTGTCTTAAGGGGTCCTAATACCCATTAATGGTTCCTACAACCCCTTATGACACCTTAAGACCCATTAAGAAGCCTAAGAGTACATCTTAGGGGTCCAAAGGTGTCTTAAGGGGTCTTAGGACCTATTAATGGGTTCTACAACCCCTTATGACATGTTACGACCCATTATGAAGCCTAAGAGTGCATCTTAGGGGTCATAAGGTGTCTTAAGGGGTCCTAAGACCCATTAATGGTTCCTACAACGCCTTATAACACCTTAAGACCCATTAAGAAGCCTAAGAGTACATCTTAGGGCTCCTAAGGTGTCTTAAGGGGTCTTAGGGCCTATTAATGGGTTCTACGACCCCTTATGACATGTTACGACCCATTAGGAATCCTAAGAGTCCATCTTAGGGGTTGTAAGATGTCTTAAGAGGTCCTAAGACCCATTAATGGTTTCTAAAACCCCTTATGACACCTTAAGACCCTTAAGAAGCCTAAGAGTACATCTTAGGGGTCCTAAGGTGTCTTAAGGGGTCATAGGACCTAATAATGGGTTCTACGACCCCTTATGACATGTTACAACCCATTAGGAAGCCTAAGAGTGCATCTTAGGGGTCGTAAGGTGTCTTAAGATGTCCTAAGACCCATTAATGGTTCCTACAACACCTTATGACACCTTAAGACCCATTAAGAATCCTAAGAGTACATCTTAGGGGTCTTAAGGGGTCTTAGGACCTATTAATGGGTTCTACGACCCCTTATAACATGTTACGACCCACTATGAAGCCTAAGAGTGCATCTTAGGGGTCGTAAGGTGTCTTAAGAGGTCCTAAGACCCATTAATGGTTCCTACAACCCCTTGTGACACCTTAAAACCCATTAAGAAGCCTAAGAGTACATCTTAGGGGTCCTAAGGTGTCTTAAGGGGTCTTAGGACCTATTAATGGGTTCTACGACCCCTTATGACATGTTACGACCCATTAGGAAGCCTAAGAGTGCATAGTAGGTGTCTTAAGGGTCCTAAGACCCATTAATGGTTCCTACAACCCCTTTTGACACCTTAAGACCCATTAAGAAGCCTAAGAGTTCATCTTAGGGTGTCTTAAGGGGTTTTAGGACCTATTAATGGGTTCTACAACCCCTTATGACATGTTACAACCCATAGGAAGCCTAAGAGTGCATATGAGGTGTCTTAAGGGGTCCTAAGACCCATTAATGGTTCCTAAAACCCCTTATGACACCTTAAGACCCATTAAGAAGCCTAAGAGTAAATCTTAGGGGTCCTAAGGTGTCTTAATGGGTCTTAGGACCTATTAATGGGTTCTACGACCCCTTATTATATGTTACGACCCATTAGGAAGCATAAGAGTGTATATTACATGTTGTAAGGATTCTTAAGAGGTCCTAAGACCCATTAATGGTTCCTACAACCCCTTATGACACCTTAAGACCCATTAAGAATCCTAAGAGTACATCTTAGGGGTCATAAGGCATCTTAAGGGGTTGTAGGCCCCATTAATGACTCCTACAACTCCTTATGAACCCTTACAAACCCTTAGGAAGCCTAATAGTACATCTTAGGGTTCCTAAGGTGTCTTAAGGGGTCGTAGGACCTATTAATAAGTCCTACGACCCCTTATGATGCTTTACAAACCATTAGGAAGCCTAAGAGTACATCTTAGGGGTCGTAAGGTGGGGTAGGGAAAGGGAAAGAAAGAGAGAGTAAGAGAGTGAGAAGAATACGCGGAGAGAGGAAGAGAATATGAGAGAGAGTAAGAGAGAGAGGTAGGTGAGAATTAGGAGAGAGATTATATTGTGTGTGTGTGTGTGTGTGTGTGTGTGTGTGTGTGAGAGAGAGAGAGAGAGAGAGAGAGAGAGAGAGAGAGAGAGAGAGAGAGA